>JAQFVV010006211.1:2719920-3234920 GCA_028023455.1 Epiperipatus broadwayi
TTAATATATGATATTATTAATTGAATTTAAATATAAAGTTTAATAAGAAATATTTATATTTAAAATATATTATTACGATTATTCTAAAATAAATTATCTTATCTCTAATTGTTCTTTCTTTTATTTACTACAAATTGTATATTTAGCTTTTAAAGAAACATTGTAATAAAAATAAATTAAAGCCAAATTTATAAGTAATGATGTTTGTTTAGATTGACAATTATTGTATTCAAATTATATAGTGGATTATTAAATCTCTACAGAATTCTATCTTTATTGTTTATGCACTAAGTCATTTATTCATGTTATATCAAAATTTATAGCATTACTATTATCTCAATTTTAAATTTTAAATTTTGGAGCTATAATATACATTTTCTATTCTATTCTTACCATGGATAACCAATCAAAAAGTTACAATATATATATAAGTTTTTTGTTTGTTCAAAAAGTTATTAAAATGAGTAACAATCACAATAACATCATCTACATTCTAAGAAGCAGTAGGAAATGTGATTACTTCAGCACTGTGTCTTGTAAAATTTTGTAATAATTGTTAAGTTAATATTATGCAATTATGGGGTAGAAAACCTCCAGAATGCTTTCTCTGATATTTCCAGTATTGTAGCTGAATACGGAGCTGTAAACAAAGAAATTCCTTAAAATAAACTCTGATTCTGCCAATCTATTCATCACTATTCAATACTGATGAAATATTTGACATTTACTTGCTACAAAAGAAAAACTAATTAATCAACTAAAGTGATTATCCAATAGAAATGTACTTCTATAAATTAATCTGTGCATCTACTTATTTTAAATGCTCAGAAGAAAATTATAATGGAAACTCTCATAGAAAAACTGCCACAGAATGAACCAAAAAAAGCTAAAATGGTATATTGATTGCAGACATTAAAATTTAATGATTAATAACTATATTCCCACATTTATGAATGCAAATTGTATGTGAGTTCCCAAATACATTAAGATAATTAACTGAACTTTCTATAGCTCTCACATGTGATCATCATATATTTTTTTAATTGTAAATATGCAAATACATTTTACTATATAATTATATTCTTTAATTAAAGTTATTATTGTTATTAGTAATTTTGTTGTTTGTCATTTTTCATCCAAATCCAAGCTGATTACTTATTTAGTTAATGTAATAAAGTATTAGGTAGAGGGAGTAACAATTATGAAATATAATTGAATGTGTATGGAAAATTATTTTTTGTATATATTTAATTTTATCATTGCTTGTGACAATTATTGGTATGTCAATTAAAAATAAGTCATGTGTAGTCACTTCACCATGAACATGGTCACATGTTAGTTATCTTTAAATTTCCCTAGATTAAATTGATTTGCAAATAATATATTTTTTATTGTTATCTTGTTTATTACCAATTGTCAAAAGGGCAATTACCATTACAATATATGAAAACAAATGATGATGCTAATAATCATCAAATCAGTAATCACAAAGAAAAGATGAACAATAATACCATGTAAGTTAAATAATCTCATATGCCAAGCTTAGCAGGTTTGGGGAAAATGCCATATGCCACAATAAAAAGAGATGCAGATGTAAGCAATTACAATAAAATACTATTAAAATACAAAGCAATTTTTAAACAACTTAAGGAGGGGAACTCTTGACTCACACTAGTACAAAGGAATGACTCTTAATATTGTAAACATATGTCATTGAGGTTACATTTAAATTTTTCCCTTACAAACATCTACTACCACTACCATCTTTCTTTTCTCTTACTAATAAAAAAAATCTTGCACATCCACAAACAATGTGGTTTCAAGCTTGTTCTGTACACATCAACTTATATCACCGCAATATTGAAGATTTATATATAAAAATACCTTGAAGATTTATGAATAGATGAGTTTAACATATAATATTATATATAAAAAATATTTTTTAAAAACATGTTTTTATATAATTTGATGAGTAATTCACTACAAAACAACAACAAAAAAATTTATTGAATGTTAATTTTAGTCGTTATATGTATCTGCTTTTATTTAAAGTTACATATAACAAACAAAACTGTTTCAATAAAAAAAAATATGTTTTTAGTGCATTATCTCATCAAATTCAATAAAATCATTCTTTTAGAAAATATTTTTAATATATTTACTTTGTTGTTTTTGATATCAAGTCTATCCTTATATTGATAATTTCCCATAAACAGAAAAGCTATTCATATTAAATCTTAAATTCTGACAATATAAATAATGCCACTACTGTATTTCCAATATTTGACAATAAATTTTTAAAATTCATTCCAAGATTTTTGTGTTTATGAAAGCAGCAATCTGAAAAAACAAGTTTAGATAAACAATCAATATGAATTAAGATTTCATATTTGCCTAAATATTTGTAATGATGGTATATTACATGTGATTAAGATTTGATTCTTCATTTAAATGAAAGTGTAATTTTTTAGAAATATATAATGCTACTATTTATTAATCAAAACTCACCAAACAGATTTTAATGCAGCTTGAAATGTGGTTCATTAATACTGTTGAGCTGGATAAACCTGAAATATTGCATTATGATATTGCATCACTTTAATTTTTGAAATCCTTTTTTTGAATTCATTTTGATATATAAGTAGGAAAGTTATATCAATTTAAATGTTAAAAAAATGCAAATTTAAACAATGTTCATTTATTAAAACTATTTTAAAAATTGTTGACAAAATTTTTGCTTTTTTTAAGACAGTGGTTTAAAAAAATTTTTTTTTTATGTAAACAATTCAAAAGAAAATTAAGATTTTATCTTTATTTTTTTTTCTAATTGAACTCTATACATATAGATTTGGTATGTGACAGAATTAAATATTTTTATATGCCTTAATTTCACAGAATTTTATAAATTCAACAGGTGTTCATCTCAATATCTTTCTAAAGGTATCAATATTTTGCAAAAATCAAATTAGTTTGTATTTTGCTCATGTAGGGTAATTTTTGTGCTACTTTTTGGGATTTACAAGTATTTCATATTGGAGTGTAGTCTAAATAGAAGTAATTCTATTTTATGTTTTTTTTCTATTTTTTAATACAAATATTCTAATACTCTCATAAATATTGAATATTATTGTAAATAAGACTTGCGATTTTAAAAAAAATCAAATTTAGACCTTAATTATATTGCAAAATAACAATTTCTCAGGTGTACTATCAGATACCACATTGTAGCATTTATGTTATTAAATTGCATATTCCTCAAATTAAATGAAAGTATTTGCTTGAAAAATATTGAACTCTCTAGTGTGCATGGCTCAAAGTCTACTAAATCAATTTAAAGTCAGTTTGAAATGTTGCTATCAATATAGTTAGGCTGGACAACCCTGAAGTATTGCATTGTTATATTGCATCAGGTCATTAAATTTGAACATGTGTACAAAATTTGAAGAAAATTCATTTGATAGAAATAAGTTGAAAATTGCTTAAAAGATTTATTCCAAATCAACAGAAATCTTGCGTTAAGAAAAAGCAATTTTAAAACATAAAAAATAATAAATTTGCATACATTTTAATAATAAAAGCAGTAAAAGTGCATCTACAAAAATAACATATCTATATATGAGAAAGTATGTGTATATATGTGTCTTAATTTGTGGTGGAAAATATTATTGAATGTGTTTTTAGAAAGCCTATATTAAAATGTAAAATAATTATCTTTTAGTTATCTTATTTACGTCTAATATAGTTACAACTAATATTTTTATAAATTTATATATAGAGAGAGAAAAAAGAAATGCATATGAAATAAACTAAATTATTAGAAAATAAAAATTATGTGTGAATATTCACACAAAAAATTAAGTTTAAAATTTAAAAGCAAACAATATTATATATCGAATATTAAAACACTTAAATAAAAAATAAGGTTAGTTTATTTAATAATAAATTTTAGTAATAAAATACTTGGGAAGAAAAATAATTAAAATAAATGAGACTATATTAATTTGCATTTTCATTTTAAAAATTGTGTCACCCATTGAAAACTGTATTTCAATTATCAAATAAATAAAAAAAGGCATACAATTTATAACTGCACAATTTTTTAAAACTATTGTTGTTGTTGCTTTTTTTTTGTTTGTAACAAAATTAATTATTTCTTTAATTGATTTTAATATAAATAACTTCGGGATAAAGTTAATACGTCGTTTATATATATATTCACAAACGCAAACATTTTCTTTTTCCTCCTCTATTTATGCATATATTACTGACCATTACCTCTGCAGCAGATTTACTTAGCAAAAAAATAAATAGGTTGAAGCTGATTATCCCAGACACTTTTCACAGAAAAAGCTGTTGCTAACTGGAATGATTTTTTTTTTTTTGGTTTTAAAAATCTGCTAATAGATTAAAATATTGATTGAAAGAGTTTTAAATGCAACAAACCTCACATTATTCGATTTTGTTAAAATAATTTTAAACTTAAAATTTTATTATCTTGGAATATTATTTTTAACGTAATAATTGTGATTCTTGCTTAAACACATATATAAAAATGAATAAATTCTTCAATATCATTATTGCAGTAATTCAGTTATGATAACTTAAAATAACAGTAATTACACATAACATATTTGAAATAAATAAATTATATATATATAATAAACTCTTGATTGATTGCATACATATATATCTTTTTCATGCATCAATTTCCAGTTTTATTTGGTTGAGGAATCACTATCATAGAAATACATGTTTTTCACTTCTTTATTGTTTTTTGAACCGTTACTTTATTACATTTATCACTATCATTATGATCTCGTGCAATAATTTCCTACATGAATACTTTTTTTTTTAAATTTGAAGTGATTTTTTAATAAGTTTAAAAAGTGAGTTATATTTTTATTGTTGTTATTGACATTAATATTAAATATATTGTGTTTTTTAAAATTTAATTTAAAAAAGGTTTCACCTCTTTCAACATTTCAAAGATAATTCCATATATACCCTTAATGCCTAATCAATATGCTTCTGGTGATATATTTATTTTTGTTTAAATTTATTGCAATTTTTGATCTCTATTTGTTGAATGGTCATAGTCGAATATATGGCATTCTGTTGTCTAGCCTTAGTTTTTGTTTTTAGATGACAGCTATGATATAAAAAATACAGTTTCTCATGCTTAGGAAAAAGATATTATAGTTATATTTTTTTACATTGTTATCAAAAGAGAATTAAGTTTTTGTTTAGATCCAAGGCTTTTTTTAATTTTAAATTTTATCTCATATCATTATTATAATATTTTTAATTTTTTGCCACTTTAATTAAGTGGCCTATTGCCTATTGTTTATCGTAAAAAAGCTAGATTAATAAAATATATCAAATTACACATAAATATCACAATGTCTTGCTCAGATATTGCCTAAACTATATGCATTGCACAAGATATTTTATACATAAATTTTTTTATCATTTTAAATGGTCAAATTTTAAACTTAAATAGTTTCCATAATGTGGTTTTCTTTATAAAATTTAAAATAATCAATTTTAAACAAAATTTAAATAGACAACTTAAAAATAAATAAACATTGTATTCAACAAATCAAACCAGGTTTTCATTTCTTATATAAATCTTATCAAGATGTCTCTTATTTTACAAACACATAACAACATATTTTATAGCAATTTCATCCAGTGGTTATTATTTAAATTAGAATATAATAAAACACCAACAGTTAAACATATATATATATATATACATAAAAACTATTTAATTAATAGAAAATTATTACAATTTTTCGAACTATATAACAAATCCAAAAAAAATTTTTTTTAGTTATAACTCTAATATTTAAAATATAATTGAAATATAATACATTAAAATCTTATTTTATAATATTTCATATTTTCTTTATATTGGAAGCTACCTAAAGATTTTAACTTTAAAAATCCTTAATTCATATATCTTTAACAAATAAATAAGCTAATTGAGAATATATTTAATTGGATTTGAATTGGTATTTGTTTACTACAATATTTATTTTTAAAAATATCTTCATAAATGGTAATGTATTTAAAGAAATAAATATATCTCCAATTATTTTGATCTTTGGGATCAAGAATACAAACATAAAGCATTACAATAATTGTAATAAAATAAAATATAAAAATTACTTATGTATAGATAAATAATAACCTTAATGAATAGACACTCAGTTCTTATTTTCCTTATTCCCACTGCTATAGAGAAGTAATGTGTATAGATTCAAAATATTTTAATGCCTGATCATTTTATTTTACATATTTTTTCAAAGTGTTCCACATATTTTAAGAAATGTCTTTGAACTATTAAAAAAAAAAACAGTATTAATTATTTTTAAAACACTCAGCATTTTTTTTCCAGAACAAACATTAAAATGTTTAATAGATTTAAATGTCTGATTCGATAACAAATTTTGTAACCACTTCACTCATAAAAAAAATTGACAATTCCATTTTTAAAATTTATTAAATTACTTTCATTGACTGTAGTTAACCATTTTCATTTATTTCCAGGGATTTAAAAACAAAATTTAATTACTTTGTTTTAGTATATAGAAATATTGTTTCCTTTTAGCAATCCCATTTTTTAGGTCACTCAAATGTTTATCAAAAATAAGATCAGAATTATTTTTCTAACTTTTATATTAATACATATGCCATATTAACTCTTACACATTTTAGTAACTTTCGAATACATAATAATAATAAAGATAAAATCTTATATGTTTCATAAAAATAACATATCATACAAATCAATAAAAGTGAAAAATATAATCATTATCATAAAACAAAAAATAAACATTTTAAAAGCTATTAGCATGTGAATTTTAAAATAGGACAATTTTTAATAATTTTAAATTATTTTACATAAAATTGTGATTAAAATGTTATATTATATAACTTACCAATTCTGTTTCTAGCAACATTTGCGTAAAATCAGAATGTAGTTATTTCATCTTTAATCTAAAATATAAAGTGAAGAGATATTAGATTACATAATAATTTATTTAAAAATATTTCATTAATAATAACCTTGATGTATTATAAATAGAAAGAGCAAATATAAATATTAACTACAATTGGGTGATTGACAAAAAAATATTTATATTGCCAATTTCTTCTACAAATTATTGATAAAGTTAATTTTGTTTCTATAGTAAAAATAGTTCCACTTCATTTTAATATAATGTAAATTATCTTTCAAAGCATAATATAATGTAAATTAATATTTAAAATATTATTTAACATCATACTTACTCTGAAAGTCTCTATCAATTCATTCTAAAATTTATTTACTTGAATTTTCTATATATTTTTTTTCCTATAAAAAAAAAAATAAAAAAAGATTCTTATTTTATAAAAAAAAAAATTTTTTAAAAATTCATATCATTGTTTTACTGTGCTTAATAAAAAAAACAAATTAGCTTGATTTAGATTCAGAATGCATGCATACAGTTTGCAGATAGGGAATAGTACGAATGCTAAGAAAGTGTAAGACATCATAAATGAGTTGGAAAATAAATTAGTACATTTTTAGACATTGTGATTAGATTGGCATAAATTATTTATTTTTAGACAATAAATAAACATATTTTTTTCAATTTTCATAGAATATTCTCACCACTTTAAAGTAATTTAAACTTTACCAGTTAAATGCTTTGTTAAATCATTGAAATAAACTATCATATATATACTCAATGAAAAAAATTAACATCACTTAATTAAATATTATTGAATTAATATATATATATATGCTATTGAAGATATAACAGCTTATAATTTAAAAAGAATTTTTTTGTTTCAGGCTAATACTAATACTATGAAGTGTAAATAAGAATAATAAATTTGTAATAAGTTTTGTGTGAGATTTTTGTTTCAGATAAACAATAATGTTACTTTATCAATTTTAATTTAGCATTCACCTTTCAAAACTTTACAGTTTTCTCTCGATTTTTTTCTCAAACTCTTTATTAACAGATTATATTTTTTATTTAATTTTCATGCATCTTGGAATTGTAGTTGACAAAAGTATCAATCTATTTTAAACTGAACAAAGTTTTAAATTTTAAATATAAGATCAATTTGAAATATTTCAACAATATTTTTATAGTAAGTAATATATGTTCACATCTATAAACACATACACGTATTTATTATAAATAATAATAATTATTAGGTCTATATTTAAATAATAATAATTATAATTTTTATTTTCAAATAATTTAATGCTAATACAATGCAGACAATGCAGTCTTACTATTTTTTAGTTGAGCTAACATTTATATCCCATCAACACATTTTCTATATGTCATAGCATCGGCCGGGACGCAAACCCACACCCATCTGCAACCAACTACTTGCTTGAAAGGCGGGTGCGATGACCTCTCGGCTAACAATGCTTGACATGTTGGTTTTCTGACACCTTGTTGAAGATTTTAGCATTGTCCTTCTGATAATTGTAATATATTTCACAAATACAAGATTATTAATTACATATTTTTTTATCATTTAATGCACTATTAATTTTATCTGTAAAATTTTTAAATAACATCATTGTGTTTTTTTTTTCTATGAATCCCTATTGGTTTTTATTTTAAAAAAATATTTTTAATTACAAATTTTTAAATTATTTTATACCCATATATTTTTATTATTTTAGTAATTCAAGAAAGAATAGCTATAGCTTTATAGTTATTAAAATTATTTTTAGTACCAGACTTATAAACTGGTCTTATTATAAATGCTTTTAATAATATAGGAATCTCATTATTTTCTATTATTTTATTAATCATACATACTATAACTTCTGATAGAATGGCAATATTATATCTACCATTCTGTTTGTATCTTTACTTTCTATTTATCTTATTTTAGATTTTATGATTTTCATTATCTCTAATTTTTTCTTTGATGTACTGAGGTTCTTGATTCAGCTCAATAAGTTCCCATTTATTAGTATCAAACACTTGATTAAATTGTTGGTCAATTGCTTGGATATCCTAACTCAGTGTTTCAAAATTTCTAATCTATTTTTCATCTTTTTCTCATTTCTATTCAAATTTCTGATCAGATTATTATCAAGTGCTTTTCATTTTGATTAAATTTTTGTATCATTTTTGGAAATATGGTCCATTACCTTTAATTTCTGGATAAACATATTGTTTTTCTTTTAGGAATCTGACTTCTGCTCATAAAATTTTTGCATTATTTTTTCAAACAGTTTTTCTATTGATGTTTTCGATAACTGATTGTTCATTAGAAATTGGTGTCTTCCTCCTATTTTTTCATCGCCTCTATATTATTTTAATTTACAAAAATAATCTCAATATATTTTATTGTTTAATAGCAGTTTTTTTGGTGCCACACTAACCATCAGTTACCAACATTTATGTACTTTTTTTTTTATAAATCAACATAATTTATTGCTTTTAATAACAGTGTTCTTATAGAATAATCAAGCACTTGATTATTACTCAGTCTATTTATCTCCAAGCATATTATTTATCTTTCTATTTGATTTTTGGGTACTGCCATTATCAAATATTTACAACAGAATATGTCAAATTACTAACTGAATTTTCAAGGTAATTACAGAATAATGACTATCAGGAATATTGCCTCTGATAAATTTTTGAAGTAATATTATCATTAAAAATCAGAAAATTCTAGTCATTCAAGTGTCTATAAATTACTTCTGATGAATGAAGTAGATATATAACTCCAGTAATACTATTTTTGGTCAGCATATGCTTCAATGCAATCAGTAACAATACTGAATTTTATTATTTTGTGTATCTATTCTCAGAGAATATTATTTAAAAATTTTGTTCAAGATCTTTTACTATATATTGCAATGGACAAATAAATAGTGAAAACGAACAGACTATTATATATGGTATGATTTTTTTAATATATAAAAATATGGCATATTAATTTTTTTTTACATATATTTAAAAGGGATGATTTGTGTTTTGTTTAAATTATCTTTAAGAGTAATAGAATTTATTAAATGAAAATGATCGGAGAGATTCATTTATTAATCATTTGAACTTTTGTCTGGGTATATATTAACACAATCCGTTGTTGTTGTTTTATATATATGATTTGATGGTTGCATGTATAAAATTTAGTTAAAACATTGATTAGACAAGAGATTCAAATATATCGTATTATTTCATATTCATTTATGGGTTATTACTTTGATAAACCAATAGGCTTCGATCTCATCCTATTTCATATCTTTGGTATCTATTATATATATATATTTTTAGTAAGATATCCAAAAGTCTCTCCATTCATTCGTTCATTTTTTTATGTCGTTATTGTTTTCGCAGCACATTTTAGAGATACACATAGTAATTTTATCATTTTTTTTTATTCAATCAATCTGAAATATAAATTAATTTCCTATGTATTTTGTTATTAATCTTGCCAATTTTCTTTCATATAATCAAATAAATTGAGTGATTCAAATTTCAAGACTCCCTTAATTTTTTTATTATTATTTGGATTGCATGAGATGATGTAGCTATTTAAATGACAAGGTTCAAACTCAGCTTGGTAAGTGAGCTAAATATATGATATGGTATGTTTTGCATATTAGTATTTTATTTTATTCCCATATGAATTTTATATTTATATTTACATTTGAATATTATATATATATTATCATGTATCTTAGTTAATATTACAAAGTCAATCATTTCTGTTTGTCTGATTCCGTCATAAAAATATAAATAGATTGTACTTTATCGTTGGTTCAGAATAACTCGTCTTAGATTTTTTTTTTCAAACTTCTCTAAAATAAAGAGTACAAATTTCATTGAATAGTTTAATTGAAAATTATCTTTAAATTGGTATGAATCTAAATTATAATCATATGTTTTAATTATTGCCAACCAATTTTATATTCAATTGTTTAAAGATTCAAATAAATAATATTAATACTCATAGGTGAATAAACATCCAATAGAAACTTAATATATCTTTTATGAAATGTGGTTGGGCATTATAGAGTTAGAAATGAGCTAATAGAGTGTTGATAATAAATTCTAGTGAAGTATTCTTTTTTTTTTTAAGTGTCATAGCAACCCGGACAACCGCCTGCAAGTGCAAGGCAGTCGCGCTGACCTCTCGACCACCAATACAAGACTGAAGTATTCTATTTTAACACATAAACGAAGCAATAATTAAGTATCACTTTATTGAAAGATATGAATAAATTATTTATATATTACTTTATAGCCTTTTAGTAAACTAGACGTAGATTAATTTGTTTAAACATTTAAAAGAGTGCATAAATTTTCAAAGTATTTATAAAATGATATAAAAACTAGTTGATGTCAATGGAAAATTATTAATTAAAGATTGGAGTAGAAAGAATTGTGTATCGCTTATTGACACGAATGTTTATACTTTCTATTTAGCGTTTATTAAACTAGATATATATTTGAGTCAAGTATTATTTTGTTTTGATATTTAAATAGTGTCTATATGTAAAAATGTTTTGTAAAATACAATTATAGGTATTTAGAAGCTTATTTGTTAAGATAAAATGTAGCATCATTAAATAATGAAGTAGATTTAAATTACTACAATAATAATAGGTTAATAAAATATATACTGGAATCTGCTTTAGTTATTAATTGGATTTGATTTTCACTAGATTGCAAATCAAGTAGTTAGCCTAATCATATATTATTGTTTAGGGTGATGATATGCTAATTCATTGCTCATTGCAGTGTACTTTGTAATGTGATGGATTTGTTGATGTCTGGAGCAGATAATCTCATTATTCTTTCGTTTCACATATAGCTTAAACAAATTAGACTTTAAGAGAGATTATTTGTGTTTTGTGATGGTTTATTACATAATGGTGACCCGATTGAGCTAGACTAGATCAACTTAAATTAGATTTTAGATTTTTCATCAGATCAGATTGATCATCCTAACCATCACCGACATTCATCAAATTCCATCAGTTACAAAATGGCACCAACGTTTGGGGCCTTCTTTCTTCAATTTAAATGGAATGCAGCAATCATCAATTTCATTCAGTTACAATATATATATATGTCATATTATTATTACTATTTGCGGGATATTCCGTGTAGTGAAAAAGCTAAATGCTGACATTTCAGTACAATATCAAGTACCTTCCTCAGAGCGTCCTCTTTCTCAAATCATAAGAATGCATGTGAGATTTAAAATCGTTTTTATCGTTTTCTTTCTCCTCATATTTAAATTCTATTGGTTGAGAAGTTTTAAAATGTATTTTCTCTTCCAATAGTTTCTTCCAAATGTTGTTAATCTTCTTTAACTCACACCTTTCATTTATGCTCTTGGGCCTTTTAAAAATCTCTATAGCTTCTCTTAGCAATCTCTGGTCATATTGTTCAATTTTTGCTAAAATATTTGTTTTTTCAAAATTGATATCATGATTTGTTAATTTAATATGAGAATAAATAGCTGATGAATTGGATTTTTCTCTCACTGCCAGAATGTGTTCTTCCTTTCTAATATTTATTCTACGATTAGTCTGTCCTATATATGTATGTGGACAGATCCTACATGGAATTTCATACACACCATGACACTCCAAAGCAATTTTATCTTTAGGAAGAGGAAATATTTCACTAATTTTTTTATAAGTAGTGTAAATTGTGTGAATATTATTATTCTTTAAAATGTTACCAATTCTATCAGTTACTCCTTTAATATATGGCAAAATTGAAAGGAGTAACTGATAGAATTGGTAACATTTTAAAGAATAATAATATTCACACAATTTACACTACTTATAAAAAAATTAGTGAAATATTTCCTCTTCCTAAAGATAAAATTGCTTTGGAGTGTCATGGTGTGTATGAAATTCCATGTAGGATCTGTCCACATACATATATAGGACAGACTAATCGTAGAATAAATATTAGAAAGGAAGAACACATTCTGGCAGTGAGAGAAAAATCCAATTCATCAGCTATTTATTCTCATATTAAATTAACAAATCATGATATCAATTTTGAAAAAACAAATATTTTAGCAAAAATTGAACAATATGACCAGAGATTGCTAAGAGTAGCTATAGAGATTTTTAAAAGGCCCAAGAGCATAAATGAAAGGTGTGAGTTAAAGAAGATTAACAACATTTGGAAGAAACTATTGGAAGAGAAAATAAATTTTAAAACTTCTCAACCAATAGAATTTAAATATGAGGAGAAAGAAAATGATAAAAACGATTTTAAATCTCACATGCATTCTTATGATTTGAGAAAGAGGACGCTCTGAGGAAGGTACTTGATATTGTACTGAAACGTCAGCATTTAGCTTTTTCACTACACGGAATATCCCGCAAATAGTAATAATAATATGACATCTTTTATCCGTGAAAACATTAGAATTAATATATATATATATTTAACATTTCCAATTAAATTTAACTGTTTAGTAATGTCACATTGATTAGTATTTAACACAATGTCAAGTGGTATTATTCACTTTTCTCATTCAGGCAATGCTGGCCTACCATGGAAATTGAACTTGGATCATTAGATTCTTGAATATTAAATTTTAAGGTAACATTCCAACCAACTGAGTTATTCTGCCAAAGGCAGAATTGGTTATAGCTTTACCTAAAATTCACTACTTAAAAATCTAAAGATCCAGGTTTGATTTCCATGTTAGTAATATCACTTGTCAGATCAGCAACACCTGAAGAAAAAAAAATCACATAAAACATTGTGTTGAATACTAATTTGCCTGCTATTTAAGTTTAAATAAAGTTGTTGTTTTTTTTAAAAAAATATATCACATAAAACATTGTGTTGAATACTAATCTGTGTGCTATTTAAGTTTAAATAAAGTTTTTTTTAAAGACATTCAATTGTTAATATTAATTAGTGGAAATAGTATAACAAATATTTAATATTTAAATGCTTTTATTACAAACCTTCAGACAATGATCTCCCTATTTGACAACAAGCTTTCTGAATGCATCAACATTTTGCCCATTCCAAATTTTAATGTCTCATAACTTTAAACTTGAATGACATTGAATCTTTACCATTTGCTACATTCTGGATGCTGTGAAAAAAAATCAATTAGGAGTAAAAATGTCTTTGTATTACTCTTATACAATCATATAAAACAAGATAATGGAAACTACCAAAACCCTTCAGTACCAGAGTTATGTTTTAACTCAGACTCAATTATTTTCAAAAAGGCAATTAAACATCAGTTGATATAATCTGTTCCCAAAAACTTAATATATATTCATATCAAACACTAATTTAAAAAGCCCAGGAATTTTATTTTCCCCTAGTTTTTTATGGTTATCATACTTTTTATATAATGTTTTTAACAAATAATGACACTTCAATTTCTTTTTGATATTTTTTGTTTCTTGATTTATATTGTCTATTTGTAATGTGCTTGTCCACCCAAAAAATAATATTTTCATTATTCTTTATGAATAGCTAAGAAGATTTTTAATGTATACAATTTGTACTTGCATACAGATTTTAGTACTTTAGTTTGCAAAAAATAAATACTTTATTTCTAGTGAAGCTAAAGAAGAGAACAAATTGTTACCAGTTGTAGTAATATATTTTTATAATAGTGTACTCTGCATATTATCCATATGTTCTAGAATCAATAATTATTTTTAAAATTAATATTGTTTAAATTATTTATGAAACTGGTTGTATATTTCCATTTAAATATTCCAATTCATTCAGGTGTATGTGTGTAATAGTAAAAAAATCATAATTAAATGATGATCCATTTCCTAATTTATGTACTCTACTAAATATGTATCTAGAGATGGTAACAATATAAGGAATGTTGAAAAGGTTTGTTTTTGATGAAGTCATTTACTCTGAACTCAGAGTAAGATGCTGATACAGTGGAGTCACAATATATGCTTTATTTTAATCTAAGACCCTTTCACATAAATCATACATAGTATGTAATAGCTCATATTTTGTTGACAGACTTTGATTAGATTACAATACTTGTTTATTAAATGGCAAGTAAACAGTACATGCACACATACATAAAATACAAATACTTTTATGTGTTTAATATGTATATATAAATTAATAGTATAAATGAAATTTTAAATAGTAATAATAATATAGTTAAAAATAAATTGAGGGTCACATTTACATATATTTTATAGTGTATGTGCTTGCTTGCTTATACATTCACAAAGCAATAAGAATAAAAAAGAAAAAATGTCTATTGCATTTTTATTTTTAAAATAAAGTAAATTGAAAAATGTTAGACTTTTATAGCTATTAAATATACTCTAAGTAACCGCCCCCCCCCCAATAAACTATTTTCTGTTATAGAAATATAATAGAAATCTTTTTTTTAAGAAATTAGGATCTAATTATTTTAATAATCTATATCAATATCAACTTGTAGTATGTTGTAAAATTTTGTAAAACTTTTAGCATTATGCTCAGAAAATATTTCATTATGCAAAATATAGCACACCAAGATTGGAAATAATAAAAGAAGAATAAAATGTATGTGTTTTCAATCTAAACCAAAAGTTTTTTTATTAATATATATAATTGCATATGGTGCACAGAGAAGGAAAAATGGCTGCCATATATTATAATTTGTGTAAATTTTAATGAGTTTTTTTTTTTTTGATGGTTTATTTCATGTCAGTTTGTTTGTGTACATTTTTCTTTAGATAACATATAATTGAGGTTATATAGTTGAATATAGTATAATTTGTGACTCTGCTGTATAAACATTTTTTAAAACAAAATAATAATATACTTATTAATAAATTTTGAGAGACATATTCTTATATATTTTTCATTTAGTGAAGATAAGAATTAAAAAAACTTACTGCATCAAAATTTTATTTTTTAAATAAAGTAAATAGTGAAATTTCTGATTTTCATTGCAATTAAATACAATATGGGTAACTTTTTTTTTCAATAACTTTAATCTCATTATTATGAAACTATCATCTCTCTAATTAATTTGATATTTTTAAGTCAGAATTAACTTTAAATATATTCTAAAATTTTGTAAAACTTTTAGTTTTATGCTCTGAAAATATTTTAATATGCAAAATATAGCATATCAAATTCAGAAAGGATAATAAAGGAAAACTAAAATTATGTGCTTCCAATATAAATTGAATTTTTTTTAATACATGTAATTGCAAATGGCATTCAGAACAGGAAAATTGTTGTCAAATATAAAATTAATGAATTTTAATGGGTTTTTTTGTTTGTTTATTTAATTTTAGTTAGTTTGTTTACATTTTTTTTGAATAGTTTATAATTGAAATTATGTAGTTAGATATAATATAATTCATGGCTCTACCATAACATAAATTTTTAAAATCATAATAATATACTAATTAATAACAAATTGAGGTTATATATATATTTCATTTACTGAAAAAATAATAAGAAAAAAACTTACTGAACCAAGTTTTTATTTTTAAATAATGTAAATAGAGAAATGTCTGATTTTTATTGCAATTAAATACACTCTGTATGAAATTAATTTTTTCCAATAACTTTTTACTCTTATAAAAACTAATAATAGTCTTGTTTTCAAAAAATTATGATCTTTCTAATTATTTTGATGTTTTTAAGTCAGTATTAAGAATATTCTAAAATATTGTAAAATTTTTAGCATTATAGTCAGAAAATATTTTATTATGCAAAATATAGCACATCAGATTCAGAAAGGATAAATTAAAAATTCAACATAAACTGAAAACATTTTATTAATATATATATAATTAGATACAGCATTAAAAAAATGACTGCTGAATATTATAAAATTTATAAATTTTAATTTTTTTTGTTTATTTCATTTTAATTTGTTTGTTTACATTTTTCTTTGAACAAGTTCTGTGGTTAAATACAACATAATTCACGGTTCTACTATATAATCAAAATTTAAAAAATAACAGTACTCTATTTATTAATAACAAAGTAGAGGACACATTCATATATATTTTTCATTCACTGATAAAATAAGAAAAAAAATTTACTGAACCATATTTTTATGTTTAAATAAAGTAAATAATAAAATGTCGCACTTTCATCACAACTAAATACACTCTGGGTGATATTCATTTTTTCAATAACTTTTTCTTTTATAGAAACAGAGGACCAGTTTTATTATCAAGAAATTATGATCTCTTTAACTGTTTTGATATTTTTAAGTCACTATCAACTTTAAGCATGTTTTATTGTGTGAAATACTGCACATTAAATTTCAAAAGGATAATAAAGAAAGAATAAAATGTATGTGCTTTTATCATGAACTGAGGAAATTTTAGTAATTAATATGAACATTTATATTGTTCTGTGAGATAGAAAAATGGCTGATGGTGGGATTTAAAATTTATTTACATTTTTTTAAAACATGATTGCATATAATACTCAGAAATAGAAATTGTTTGCTCAAATAGTATATTAAATATTGTTAATTTAATGATTTTTATTTTTATTTACATTTTTTGCTTGTTTGTTTTCATTTGTTTTGGATAGCATATAATTAAAGTCACACACTTTGATACTTTGTAGTTTACTGCATATATAAATCAAAGCTGGTTTTAGGGAAGGTTAATTATTTTCATAATTTAAAGCCTTCATGAGTGGTGATTGTTATAGAGATATGTGAGTGTGCAATTATCTTGTACTATAATTGTTGTCTAGCATTTAATTTGATATCAGAATGTGAACATGTTCAGAATTACAAGAATAGTGTAATATATATTATTTACCATATGATTGTTTAATTAATATCATGTAATTAGATGACAATACAAGGATAAAAATATAGACAAATGTGTATATTGCTGATTCTGTGATTTCAATTTTTTTTTTTTTTTTGACTACCCACTCATCATATATAATTGGTATTTCAATATTGATTATTTGTATTTGTAAACTTATGGATTTTCCAGCTTCTCATGCCACACTCATTATTACATAATTAAAAGATTAAGTAGATATTTTGACTATTTCCATCAACCAGTCTTTTATATATATATATATATATATATATATATATATATATATATATAGACTATACATAAATGCATATATATAATGCATATAATATATATATATATATATATATATATATATATATATGCATTTTGTTAAAATTCTATCCTTAGAAGAAGAACTTTGTAGATTTGAACAAATTTAACAAGCCAAGGAAGATGACAGATAAATAATTATATTCAATCTATATTCTCACATTGTGTATGTATATCACAGCTGTTGGTGGATGGCATTTTCAAATAAGGGATGACCAAAATAAAGATCTGCACTCACATAAGTATATTGAATTGCTTTTATTTTTATGTAAGGTTAAAACTGAATTTGAAAAGCCAAAAACAAACATCACAAAAAATTTAAATAAAAGGCGAAATAACTATAAGTAAAATAAATACATCTTATAAATTATGTAAAAATAAGACAGAGAGAAAGTTTAAGAGGCAGAGAGGAAAAAATGCTGTAAAATAGAAGTAAAAAATATGATAAAGGAATGAACTTAGAGGCAGATGCAAAATAAAAACAAAATAAGAAAGAAATGAGACAGAATAAAGAGAAAAAAATAGAGAATGGTGACAAAAAAATGAAAACAAGATAAAGCAAAACATTTAAAAAAAATACATAAATCTAGATAAAGCTGAACCTTTAGAAGAAATCAAAATTATCAAATAAGATAAACTAGTAGAAAATAAGAGAATGCAGGGCAAAACTCTTAAAAAAGTTAAAAGAAATGATTCAGAGAGTAGAAGAAGAACATGAGATAAGGCAGGTCTCTTGGGGAAGTTGAAAGAAATAAGACAACATAGAAAAAAGAAAGGTAGATGACAAAAGAACAAGATGAAACAAAACTTTTGAAATAAATAAAATGCCAAAGACACATAAATCAAAAATCTTGTAAAAAATAAACAGCATCAAATAAAATAAAGAATAAATCATGGGAGGGGATAAAAGGAAACCTAGGAAAAGTAATACATGAAAACATTAAATAGAATTTGGAGAAATTTTTTAAAAAAGTTGTGGTATGTTAAAAAGTTAGTATTTTTTTTTTTTTAGAAAACCAGGTAATGATTATGAAAACTAACAGAAAATAAATAATAAAAAGAATTAAAGTCAAATAAAAAAAGATAAAAGGGAAATAAAAATAAATAACATCTTACTAGATCATAGAGAAGAATATATAAAAAAAATTAAGGAAAGCACAAGTCAAATTTTAAAAAATGCAAAAACAAATAAAAAGACAAGCATCTGTGATAAGAATGGAAATCAGAAAGTGAGTAATTTTAAAAGAGTATCTGTTGGACAAAACATTCAGTTAAAGAATAATGGATAAATATGAAAGAATTGGAAGAAAGATGTAAAAATGTAAGCCAGTCTAAATAACATATTGGAGAAACCAAAACATTTTAGTAAGCAAGATAAACTTTTGAAATGGATATCAGGACAGAAACAACTTAAGTATAAGAGTATAATTATCGTCAAAGAATATGAGTAGATTTCCCATTGTTAAAATGTTTAGCAAGATGACAGGGTGAATTCCATAAAGAATTTGAATACTTTATACATGTTTACCTTTCAATAATTAAATGAAAACAGAAATCATCAAAAGACCACTTTTCAGGGGCATCAAATGATTAGTGAAATTTATTGATCTCATCATGCCTTGGAAGAAATACAAAAACATAATCCTGAGAAACTTTTGGCAAAAGAATCATGGAGCCTGATATCAGATCTTACAAGAAATGTACAGGATAATAATAGGTAAAGTTACAGTTTTTGAAAAAATGAGCATGAAAGCTGAGTCGTTAACTGCCTGTGTACTATCTGAGGATCAAATTACCATGATAATTATACATACAACTAATCACTACAATAGGGCAGATTATCATCATAGAAGAGAAGTTCATAAAAGAGATCACTCAAGTCCTCAATATTATTGATATTAATGAGAGATAATTAGGCATATATAAAAAATATAACTTTTTTTTTTTTATAAACCAAAATATTTTGTCCCACATAGAGAATTATATCACTGTAAATAGAAACTTAATATTTGGTCCAGAAAAAACTGATAGAAAAATGAGAAATAGAATGCAGAGAGAATCTGGACTTTAAAGAGAAGTAAACAAGGTAATAATTCTTAGAACAGAGAGAATAAATACCCAGATAAACCGACACCAAAATAATAAAAAGTGGGTATGAATACAGAATAGTAAACAATTAAGAATTCGGATAGAAAGTTGTTTACTTTTGTGGCCTGGTGTTACGTGCGAGAAAGTCAGGCACAAAAAGATTAATCTTTTTATTGTTTATTTTAGATGCTTAAGATTCCATTTATTGCACTCCTGTTTTGTTATAAACTAATGTCACTTAAGTAATAATAACTAAATAAGTCTGTTTTTTAGATAATTGACAGTTTATTTTTTAGAGTAAAAATAATGATGAAGGGTGGCAATTATACATGTGCTGTCTGTATGTAATTACAATAATTTAATAATTTTTATTTCACTTCATAAATATATGTACGCACAGACTTTCCATATCTTCATTTATTTCAGTGATAATTTTATTAATAAAAATAAAAGGTATTTAATTTTTGTATGTTCTTCTATGTAACTCAATATACTTTACTTCTTACCTTATTATATTGTAATTCAATAAATCGGAATAGTTCACTTTACTGAAAAGATTAATAAAATTATAAATACACTACAGCTTAGTGCTGCTTTTGATCGGGCAGATCATATTCATAGCACGAACTCAAATTTGTAAGTGAACTAACATATAAATTAAATAATACGCAAATTTATCAATTTACATATACCACTTGAATAATAAAATAACACATGAATCCTTTTTATTTATTATGTGGGTGTTATTTGCTATTAACCATGGTTCTATCTTCATATCCCTCCTAATCTAATTCAACTATTAAATAATATCAAATATAAGTTGCCTTCAGACCAGGCCCTCCAGATCATTTACAAAGTTAGCAGTATTAAACCTACTTGCAATGTAATTTATTTTGGTTAATTCCATGCCAGTAGTATTCGTAGGTTAGCAGAGCCCAAATATAATATATAAGAGCACTAAACAGGCCTTAATATAAAGTTGGTATTCTGGAAACATGAGATCAAGTCTAGTCATAATTTTGATCCACAAACATCAAAGTAGTCTGTGCTGAGAGAAATGATTGAAAGAGGCAATACAAAGAAATGTGCTTTATCACAAACAACATGCACATGATAAATAAAAAGAATCCATGTGTCAGTTTATCATGAAAATTGTATATGTAAATTGATAAATTTGCAAATTAACTAATTTATAAGTTTGTTCACTTACAAATCTGACTTTGTTCTATGAATATGCCCTGCACAGTTAAAAGCAGTGCTAAACTATAGTATATTTATAATTTTATTAATCCTTTTTGTATAGTGAACTATTTCTATTTATTGAATATGTTCTATCTGGTAAAATGAAAATACTCATAGAAAAGGTAGTTTTTTAATATTTAGCTTTATTACTACCTAGCATTATTTCAATGTATTTACTATGAATATGATATAATAAATATATTAAAAGCATGTTAGGAAATTATAAAGCTAAATATTAAAAAAAATTATCCTTTTTTTATATTTTCATTTATCATATATTATATTGGCTCAGAAAAAAAGAAAATTAATAACAATTGAATATATTCTAATGTTTTTTTATTATTATTTTTTTGTAAATGATTTGAATAGAGAAGAAAAATAAATAAATTAAAGACCTAAGATCATAAGTTATTTTAATGTCATATATAAATTAATAAATTATTTCATAAAGTTAATAGATGTAAAGTGATTTATGGAACACCTTCACACTCTCATTCCAAGATGCTTTAGATTGGCCTATATAAGTGAATTTAGGTACAAAAATAAGATGGCCACTCATCTCTTCAAAGTCTCTATCTTGCATTTTGGTTTGAAAGGGTCCTTCATACTCAATAAAACATCATTGAGGTATAAAAATAATATTACAGTGATTTCCTTCTGATTGCAATTAAATATACTTACTAATTTTTAAAATGTTGATTATTATAGAAAGTAATTTAATTTGATTACAAATCCAATGTAAACTGAAAGTTACATTTAATCTTCTGTAAAAAGATAAATAATAAAACTAAATGATCTAACATGTAGTTGAGAAGAATTCTTTTGTTTGTTTTTTAAAACTATACTATATTTAAATTGGTTATGAAAGATATAATTTGAGATTGTAGTAGATTCTAGAAGCCAGATTTCAGTGATCCCTGGAGAATTATTTAATTAGGTAACTAACAAAGTAAAGATCTGTACTTTGCCCCAAAAGTAATATCATTTTAGTTAACAGTAATAAGATTAAAATGGAAACTAAATGGACATAAATTAACTTCAGATGAATCAAAAACATCTATATTATATGTTCTTCATTATGACAGACTCATCTATAAAGTGATTCTGGAATCAATTTCATGCAAAAAAGTAAATACATTCTTGACATCAAGAGGATTTATCTGATATACAATGGAGAACAGTGAGGATTGCCAATTCCTCTACAAGCTTTATGATAAATGCTTAGCTAGAGCCAGCACTTAAAATATCTCTGTCAGGAACCCCTCCCTAAACCCCTGACCATGGTTTCATGCTATGGCACTCCTCAAGAGGTGTCAGGGTAGGTTCAGACACTATATCTAAAAATACCAACCCAAAGCCAAGCATTTATCTAAAAGTTAGTTATGGAGTGGAAAACCGAAAATTTCAGATGAGTGCCAAAGCATGAAACCATGGTTTAGGGAGGGGTTCCTGACCGAGATATTTTAAGTGCTGGCTCTGGCTAAGCATTTATTATAAAGCTTGTAGAGGAATTGGAAATCCTCACTGTTTATAACTTACAAGCTTAAGAGATAGAGTCATGAAGATCTATGACTCTTATTTTGACTATACAATGGAGAAGTCTTTTTTTTACTAAAAAATGACATCATTAAACTTTGATCAGCTGGTTACAAAAAATTTCCAACACTCTGGGAATGCAAGATAAAATCAAGAAATCTAAATTGATAATTGGCAATTAGAAAATTAAATTCATGTCAGTTTCTGGGATTATAAGCAATTATATAATTAAAATACAGGTTGACAATAAATAATGCTTTCACTCCAAGTCATAGCCTAAGGCTGATATTAAAAAGGAATTCAAATAATTGGTGGATTGAAGAAATGGTAAAAAGTATCCATAATTTAACAGAAACTCTATTGTGGTAATTTAAAAAGAAGATAATTTAATGAGGCCACATTAAGATACTAGACAGTTTAACATAATCAAAATCCCTGCCTGTCATATCACCCCTTTATTCATGAACTATTAATATAGCCAAAATATTTATATATCATAAATCTGATAGATCAACTTCAGCAAGATAATCATACTATTACTTTTCAATAAGTTGGATAATCTCATCACTTCAAAAAATACTCCATTTAATTGGTGAGTATAGAAAATCTACTGAAATGTCTGCATCAAGTGAGGACAAAATTTTAATAATACGTAAATAGATGTTTATTGTCTCTGAAAACTTGGTGGAACATTATGGCATTTGTGTGCATTTTCTGAGGTATGTTAGTAGAAAAACATTAAAATAATTTTTTTTAAAAATTCCTATTTATAGAACAAAGTAAGATCATTCTTGTTCTTTACAATTTTTGTAACAAGTTGTAAATAGATTTTGAAAGTCATGCTGTAAAAGCAGAAACAACAGTATCAATATATTATCCTAATTCCAGAAATGATTCACCTAGTCATGAAAAGTACCATGTAAAGGAGTAAAGAAGATGCAATATCACTATTGCATCAAGGAAAATATATTGACATATTAAATGAAAGACTATGATGAAATATGGAATTACCATCCCAGCATTAATACAAATGAAACTAATCCCTTAAATTAATTGCCTGTATGAGCATCATTGTTTAATTTGTTTTACTGGTTCACTATATATATCAATATATTGACTGTACTACAAATTTAATATACAGTATATACATATGTGTATATATTCTCTTAATCAATCAATAAATTATAAATAAAACGAAGTAATAGACAAACGCGTTGATGTAGAAAATCATTTAATCCGATTACTTCACTTTATTTATAATTTATCAATTAATTAAGAGTCTATACTTTTTTGACAATCTTATGGTCATATATAATTTATTGAAAAATGATTACATATGTGGAAATCTTACATATTCATAATATATATATATATATATATATTAAAAGTGAATCACTAAACATATGTGGAAATCTTACATTTCATAATTCCTAAATAACCTAATAAGATTTTAGTTATCAACTATCATGCATGTTTACTACTATTTAAAATAATGAAATATTTGATAATAATTCATTTAAAAAGTTTTTTTCTGCATAACTTGTACACAAGCCAAATGCCAAAGATATTATCAATGATTTGGAAACTCGACAATTTCCTACACTAAAAAACCTAAGATCATTTTTTTAGGATCATGGGAACGTATTTGTATACCAAAAAGATAGATTTAAAAATGGCACTTAGACTCTTTTTAATTCTAATATGATATATTCAGTCCAAATCCTGAGAATATGTTTAATATTATGTGCTTTTTTCCTCCTATAAAACATATCTACATGAAGAATTATGCTTGGAAATCTTCAGATGATAGAAATATCTTTCATGCAGAATATTCCTTAATACAAATAAGTTTAGAAATCTTTTGGATGTAATGCATTAAATTTAATGATGATAGATGAAATGTGGAGATATACTAAATATTAACTTATATTGTGTTCACAGTTGATTGATTATGAGAAAAGTATTTGATTTATATATATGAGACAAGTTCATACAAAATTTCAAGAATTAAACAGATATATGTTGAAATTATTAAATATATACAAATAATATATTTAAATGCCCATAACTATATTCTTTTAGTCACACTCCTCCTTTAAACAAATAAAAGTTTAAATTTTGAATTTTGGATAAAACAGTATAGCTATGTGATGTTTAAAATATTTTATATAGATTTTAGTTAGTGTTATGCATTGTTTATATATATATATATACAATCATTAAAAACAGTCAACATGCAGACAATCACAATATCAATAACAACCAACAATCATAATCTGTTGTCAAGGCAACATTTTTTTAACAATAAAGTTGAAATCACCTTTATCTATGATCCAATATTCTTATATAGACACTAAAGATTGCAACTTGACAACATAAAATTATACAAAATTATTTTAAAAAAGTGAGATAAAAGTATTAATTAAATGACATAATTTTAGATTATTATAAAGATTTCCATTAGAAAATATCAGATTTGCAAATTTTGTTACTGCTGATTTTTTCCAACAGTAATTAGTAGTGTTCTGTCAAAAGACTAGATCAAATTTAGTCATTTTGGAGACCAGTCTTTAAAAATACATTTTATTAAATTGATATCTAACTAATTTACATTGTTAATACTATTATAAAGAAGAAAATAATAAAATGACAATTAGTATTCTTAATGCCAATGAAATAGAAAAATCACAAATAAAAATTTTAAGTAGCCAAAACGTATTTACAAAGTTTAATGTTGTATTTGCACTTTTGGCTTAAAAAATAAATGGTTGTGAGATGTAGAGGTAGAATTAAAAACTAAACCAATGGATGTGAATGACAGAAAAAAGTCTAAACGATTGAGTTTGATATGAAAAATTATCAAGGATAAAAAAAGAAAGTGATCAATTTATTTAATGACTAAAGTCATTAATAAAAAAACGTTGCAAATTTAAAAAAGGAATTGTAGGTCATGTAAAAGTCTGAGTTCAAATCCCACACAAATGTTAATGTAGAAATAAGATACTTTTTCTCTGCAGTAGGCCCAAATGGCTCCTGTACTAATACTATGTTTTCTCTCTTCATTACAACTCAACTATGTGTAAAAAATAAGTTTTTGAGACAATTGATATAAACATGTTTTGTAGTATGGAGATAATGTATGAACTTGTTGGGTCCATAGCCTGTCTTCTAATACAGGCTAAATAAAAGTTTATTAAGACTCAAGTTTCAATCATCAAATAGACAATCTATCGACTAATCAATATTGATAAACTACTTACTCTTAATTAAAATTTAAAACAACACATTTTAATCTTCACTGTAAAAAATTGACAAGTTTGATGACCAGAAAGTGTCTGTTAGAAAGGCCTTTGCATTATATTGGAATATTTAAAGGCTGACATAACAAAAATTAAAACCAAAAAAAAAAAAAATTATCATAATAATCAGCTCAATTTTATCTATACCCAAAAACGAAAACTAATATTTGACTTATTGAAAACAAAATTTTGCTAATGAAATTTAATGAACTTTTAACCTTATGTTTTCTTGTTTTTTCATTTTATAAATTATTTAAAAATCTGATGCAAATTAAAAATTTGAAAGAAAAATGAGTGCTCACGAGTTTCGAAAAATTATCATTTATTTTGATGAAATTATTTTGATGGGATCTATTATTTTATTATTTTTAAAATAAAAACTTTATAATAAAACAATAATTGCAGTGGAAAAATGCAATTAAAATTACACATATTAAATAATTATCAGATAAATTCAATTGTATTTCTGTTTGTAACTGCAATGAATTGGAAAAAGAATTTATGACCATTAATAAAACAAAAAATGATTTTCATCAATATTTCCTTATTGCTTTCCATTAAGTATTCATATACATTATTTAATTAATTTATAATTAAAATGGATTTATTATAAAGAGATCTTTCATAACATGAGATCTGTTAATAATAAACTGATGAAGCAGAACTTCTCTGTTTCCCGAACACATTCGTTGGTATATATATATGCGAGACTTTGCGCAAAAGAAAAGAATACAATTAAACATAAAACAAGTAAATAAAATCGTTTTTTTTTTTAATTTTCAGGATAAAACACAGTAAAATAAATTATTAAAAAATGATGCTTAAAAAATATAACTACTACTAATGTGTTAGACGAGCCTCTCCCAAATTATAAATATATAAGATCGAACGAATCACTGATAGCTAGTTTTGTAAAACAAAATTCTCAATGAAATTATTTTTGTATCTGTGCATGAAGATGTACTTATATAATATTTACCTATATATGCTTTAATCTTTTAAGATTAGCAATAATAGATTTCAGCTTTGGATTCTGTTTTTGATGTCAAGCATTTTATACGAAGCAAGTCTTTCCACTTAAAATGATTAAATTTTAGGAAGCTTTGAACTGTCTTAGAGCAATAAAACACTTTGATTGGCTGTTGATAAAATACAATTGAATATAATGGCTCGACACTATGCTGCAGATTACTTGAATTTGATGATCTACCTTATATTAAAATGATGAAAAAAGGAATTTTGAAAATTAGTCTTAGGATTGTCTAAGTGACACCTACTATATTGATTTCAATTTTATTTTCATTAAATAGCTTTAAAATATTTTGTTAATGAAGAACGAAAATTATTTTTTTGCTAAAAATTATTTTTACTGTTAGATATAGTTGTATAATGATTAAAATAAAACTAATTCAATTACTAACAGTAGACAAATGTAATACAGTTTTTTACACGTGCGCGCTTGTGTGTGAGTATATACATGTGTATAAAAAATATCAAAAAATCTAAAACAATTGAATAAAATTGATTTTTATTTTACAAACTAAAACGAAAAAATATTACGACATAACTAATGAATATCTCATTACAGGTTTAAGAATAAATCATGCAAAACATGTATAAAAGAATAAATCATGTATATATAGCTTTATTCTCCAACTCTTGAGTATTAGTTTCAGTTTCTTCCGCAGTAACGTATTTTTTTTCCTTTTTTTCTAAAGCTAAGTTGGAATACAGTACAAAACATGTGCATTGTTTAAAGAGGAAATATATACACACACATATACAAAAGATACTTTAGAATTGAATACTAATAGAAGTTTTAAGAGAAGAATATAAATGGGAAATATACTAGATATTAAAGAATAATAAAAAATTGATAAAACAATATTAAAAAAACTTGATTAAAAAAAGAATAAAAGAAGCAATAAAAAAGGTAAAGTAATAATAAGAATAAAAAGTAATAACAGGTTCCAGGATGAGAAAATAATATATATATATATGATTATTTTAATCTAAAATTATGGCCGTCTTAGTTTTGGCATAAGAAAAAAGAGTCAAGCAAAAAAAAAAAATTGCAATGACTCCACAAATCAATCTCTAACGTACAAATATACTCACAAATAAATTATGTGCTGGTCCTTAAATATGATAATTAGATGTCTTATAATGTTATCTTTTAACTTTTTGAAAGACTTCAAAGCCTTGCCTAACTGTATCTCTTCATTTCAATCTATTCTTTTTTATTATTACTAAAATCATTCATTACCTTTTACAAACAGAAACTACTGTTTTCATTGATTGTATTCTATTTATGTCAGTAGAATAGCCAAATGCAACAATAATATATAACTAACATATATTTTTGTTCTACAAAACATTATTAGTATTCTTCAGAGGATTTTAGTTTTTACTGACTTTAAATTCGAGATGGAAATATCATCAGTATTTAGTGCATGGTAAATAATAATTATTAAAGACATTTATTCTTATTTATATTTCAAATAAATATTTTCTTTTTTTTGTAAATCACATAATAAACCGATAATCATCAACATTTTTTTAAAACTCTATTATACTCTAATAGGATAGTGACAATAACTTTTTTAACCTTCAATATTAAACCTATCTTTATTATGTTTACATTTGTGATTTTTTTTTTGTAATTATTTTTTTAAAAAACATTAGAATTTTACCATTTAATTAAATACTTAACATTTATCATACTCATTTCTGAAATGCTTAGGTAGATAAGAAATTTTTTATGTTGGTATCACAAATAGCAAATACAAGTTACTACCCAGCAGTATTTTGCAGTAATTCAAATAACTTACTTTCAAACACTAAAAATTACATGAACTTTTTATATGAAGAATATCTTGCTATAATAAAGATGAAAATAGTTTGAATATGCATTAACATTTTAGTACACCTAATATAGGATTTTGGATTCATATCAGAAGGTCATGATTAGGCTCCTGATAACACAAAAATAATATGGCTTTTGTTATTGGAAAATATGTTACAGGGATTATCTTATTATATCATATTTATAAATGATTTATATGTTAATTTGATTTTAAAGATATCTATCTATTCAGCAAATGAAAATTGAAAAGTTTTATAATCAAATATTTTACATAAAAGACAGAAATTGATAAAATTTGTAAGCAAGATACACTTCTAATGCCAAAATTGGACAATAGAAAGGAGATGGCATTGGACAATAAGAATTTAGAGCTAGAAAAAAAGTAAAAGTGAGTAATTACTGTTTTTAAGAAGTTGAAATTCTGACAATATATTCTCATATCATCTCACAAGAATTGATGAAAATACATTATTGTTATCCAAAGATAGAAAATTTCAGTTTTAATAATGTAGATTATGAGTAGATCATTCATATAAACTTTAAAAATTGTGAAAAAGACTATAAGATTTGAGTCCACTAGAGGGAGCCAAGAACTCCAGTTAACTTTGTTACTGACTCCCTGTCTTAGTTTCTTTTTTCCTAGTTTAGAGAATTATTTTTTTCTAAAACTATTCCTATTTAAAAGAGATGTTTCTTAGCTCTCTTTTCATATACAAGTTATGTCAACACATTATCACAAGTAAGAACAATTTCAACTATTATAAAAATGCTGTGCAAATTATATGGCAGCCATTGAAATTTCAAATGATTACTACAGTGATTTTGCATTTTAATAAAAATTAATTTTACTCAATTTTGCTGAGTGGATGAGAGAGTCTGATGGTTGGGAGAGGCCCCAGGAGACTAAATCCTAGTTCTATTAAATATGGGAGCTGGAATGAGTGTGCTATGTGAATCGTTTCAGATGTTGATTTTCTCACTCATAGAAAAGGAGAAATAATGTTATTTTTTAGTGTTTTTTTAGCATTATTCTTATAAATGATTTTATTCATGTGTTATTGCAAAGTAAGCTGCAGTTTAGCCTAATGGTTTTAATTACAAATGATTTACCTTATTTATTACTATTATTTCCAATGTGATTATTGATCAGGTGGGCCCTTTGCTATTCATGTGGCCCTTTGTGATGGATTAGAATGGTTTTCAGCAGAGACATTTCAAAGCTTAGTTTTTTTCTAGTTCTCCCTAAGTCTTCCAAAGTATACTGAATTGCTCTCTTCTGGGGATATTCAAGGCCATTCTGGAGAAGTGAACGGTAGATTGGCTTAGCCCGTATTTTATATTATCTCAAGTGTTTTTTTATTCCTCAATTTATCTGTTTGCAAATTGGATTTTTCAATATTGTACTCCTAAAATGCTATCCATATTTGGCTCTAGACTTTACAAATAATTCTTAATTGTAACCTAAGTTTACTTTTAATAATTAATCATCTCATGGACTAATGCTCTGAGTTGTCACAGGTTGATCAATTTTTGGAAATGCTATGGACAAAAAAGACAGTGTATCATCTTAGATCTCCATATTATACTATGTAAATCAATGCTTACCTTGTAAAACATTTTGTACCAATAAAGTTTAATCTTTTTTTTTTTTTTTTTTAAAAAGACTATAAGATTGTCCTATATCTTACAAATAATTATGCAAACATGCATACCTCTTTTACAAATAACACTAGAAATTTGAGATTTTGGATAGTCAATTATAATGAAATAAGTAAAATGTAGATAAAAATGAAAGAAATAATAAAATACAATTCTGTGAATAGATTGACTAATGCCAAAATTGGCAGTCAGAAAAAGTCAACATAATTATCAGAAGACACAGCAATTGTGAGAAAAAAAAAGTAAAAATTAAAATTATGAAGTTCTTTTAAATCAACTGAATAAAATATTCTAAATACTATTCTAAAATAACAAGAAGCTAATAATTAACAATTAAAAGTAGTGAACATAAAAATAAACTTAGTTCAGTAATTCATGAGATCAAAAAAAAAAGTTTGACTCGATGAAATTTTACTAAAAAAATGACAGGGTACATATTGTAGCCAAAGTAACAAAGATGAAATAAATATACAAAACTATTGTCTGAAAATTTGGAATGATGACATTTCATCTTTAATTATATGTTAGACTATTTCCATTATCTAGTTGAATCACTGAATTTTTTTTAAAAAAAATTCAAATTTACTCATATTTTTCTAGATACATTCAAGTGTTAGTAATAACTCATCTGTTGTTATAGAACACAACTTCAAGTAATATTTTTTTCTCTCTTTTGTTCAGATGTTTCATATCTGATCAATGATAACTAAAAAATAGTTAAACCATTAATTGTAAGATGGTATTCTACCTCAAGTATGCTATTTTGTAAAAGATAACAGTCAGTAAATATGGTTATTATTTCTCTGATTTTTAAGGTAAAGATTAATGAGTAGTTTCCAAACATTATAGAATACCACACTAGGTTGTCTTATAGATTTATTTGCTATTACAATATACACAACTGCTTTAAATTTCCATTTTTATACTTTTCTTTTTGTCCAATCTTCCAGTGAATTCCCTATGATATGATTTTTACTTTAGCACATCTGACTTTGTCTTTCTGTTGTTCATGTTCTTTGGATGTATTTATTAAGCACATATTGTATATGTGAGTTTTCTGTAATAACAGTTTTGATTTTAGCATAAGATCTCATCAAAGAAAAATGACAATATTTGTTCTTGTTTTAATTATGATAGTTAGCCTGTATTCTTTCCATCCTTTTTGTGCATTTAAATGGACACATTACGGTCCTATGTATGAGGGGTCAGAGTGACTTAAAATAAGCATAGATATAACAATAATATTGGCATCAATAAGGGCTTTGGGTGTTACATCTTTGGATTTTCAATGATATGGGTTTTTAAAGAATTGGAGGGTGGAAAAGATTGAAGATTTTCCATTAAAGTTTGAAGATTTTCTATCTTAATATAAACTAAGCACTGATTGTACATATGTGAGAGATGGTGATCTGGACCACATGAAATAGGTATATTGGAGATCATTTCATTTTTTCATATGAATTTGGTCATATGTGTTGGTTATATAAGATATATATTGTAACAAAACAAATCTAATAGTAACTCAAATTAATAACTTTAAAACACTGCATTAGAAAAAGAAGTGTTTAAAAAAAACTCATGTATTTATTGGTTAATGTATAAATTACTATATGAGCATGTATATTATATGTGTTAGTTGAATTCCGTAGTATAAAAAACTAAAAGAAAAATTAGTTTATGCATATGATCATATTATTAAATATTTTATAAAGTTACTTCATTTAATTTGACTAAAAGGTGTAGATCATGCATTTGAAAATATAATACCCTGCTTTTGCATAAAATTGTCAACTACTGATAATATATTTAAAAAATTAATAAATTGTGGAATAAAAAATGGTAAAGGTAATTATAAACACAAGAAAGTGGCTAGAATTTCATCTGTGTGTGCAAATTCTAATATAATTTGATCACAAGAGTTGTATTGGGCATTGAATATAATAATGCATTGTTATTATATGTTAATAATAATAATAATATATATATAAAGAAATAAACTGTAAAATAATAAACAATTAATAGTAATGGTTTGATGAAAAGTAATGTAGATGATAATGGAGGGGGAAGATCTGTTAAAGGAAATATAATTACTTTAGAAAATAGTAAAATATAAGAAAATAAAAAATAATTAAAAAGTAATTTATGCATACAACTATAGTTAATAACATAAGTTTTAATTATAAAATTTACTTAAATAAATTTTTAAAAAGTAATGGTTTTTGTAAAAAATATAACAAAAAATTTAAGTGAATAGTAATAAAAAGAACTATAATATAAGATATAAGAATGATACTTATTGTTATAGTGATTAAAAAAAACAAATAAAAATAATATTAGAAAATTCTATAAATTAGAGAATGATAAACAATATGATAATAATGACAATTTGACATATTCTGATCATATAGAAACTATTATCATGACTTTCTAAAACGGAATTCTTCAATATGAGAAACAATCTTAAATATCATTTTCATAATGCTGGTGAATAAAATAAATAAATATTTATTTTAGGAATTATTGATTATTGTAATATATCTACAAATAATTTTTACATAACGCAGAACCTGAGATATAATATTACACTATATAATATGAACTTTCACAATAGAATAAAAAATATAAATGTATTTATTTTGAACAAGTGTTTACCTGAAAAGCTTTTTCAAATAATTTCTAATTTAGGAAAAAAATAAAACCACTCTTTGGAAATCTTAATAAGAGTAATATTTGAGGAATATTTAAATGCACTTGGTAATTTATATAAATGTAATTCAGATAATACATACTATTAGAGAAATTTAATATTGATATCTGAATTGTAAGAATTGAAATATAAATTCTTTATATATATATTTTTTTTTTTTCATATGTCATAGCATCGGCCGGGACATGAACCCACAACCATCTGCAACCAACTACTTGCTTGCATGGCGGCTGTGATACCTCTCAGCTAACAATGCAAGACAATTCTTTATATACTTATAAATTGTATTTTTGATTCTTGTATTAGCATGAATGTTTTTAATAAAGTTAATTCATTTGAAAAGCCAAAAGGATTTTACATGGATTTAAAAGTAAATAAACTAAATTATAGCAAACAGAAAAATATTTTCAAGCTGAAAATTGCAATCTAACATTTTTTTACTGAAACTTGATTAAATTATAATATTGTGAGTTATAAGACTAAAGATATATTATTTTACAGGAATGATAAAATTAGCAACAAAAATCTTGATGGTTCTGAAAACTAATAACAATCTAAATTTATTTTTTCAAGGGAAAATTCAACATATTACTTAAGATAATGAATTTACTTGGGTTAAAATAAAATTTAATCCTAAAAAAAATTATATTATTCAAACAGCATTTACCTAGAATCAGATCTTATTAATGTTTTATATAATAGATTTATCTATTATAATGGTAAATAATTAATTATCTTTTCCAAATTATTTGTTAAAAAATAATTAAATTATATATTCATTATTACAAAAATAATATATTTCTTGATTATTTTTTTTTATACATGTTGGGTCTACACAAAATAATAATATAACTAATACTAAGTATTATACTTTGTATTTGATTTTATACATTTATACAAATAAAACACAATGTACCTATTATGGTGTGCTGCCCACTTATTGATTTATTCAAGTAAATTATGTTAAATAAAGACACATATGAATAAACATTTTAACAAAATTTGAATCAGAAGATAAGAATCTTTATATAAATTTTAAATGACAGAAATTTTTTTTAAAAAAAAAAACAAACACTATTTTCCTCTTTGGTTTTTATAATTATTTATATTAATTATTAAAAGAAAATAATGTAATTGTATTAAATAATAATCTTTTATTAATCATCTATATTCCAGCTTTTTTATTAATTAAATAAGGTATTGAATTAATGTGTGATAAAGATTACATCATATTACCTTCATGGTTTATATCTTGGGCAATTCATTTCTATAGCTTGCAAATTAAAAAACTATAGCAATTCCTAAAAGTAAAAGTATGCTACTTTTTGAATTTTCTTGGTCATAAACATCTTTATATTTACTTCAGAGTGCATTTCTAGAAGTTGATGCAGCATTAGGAAAATAGAATATAGATTGCGCTTTTTAAATTCTATTTTTCTAGTGTTTTACAAAGTTCTAGGTATAAACTGTAAAGATAACATGATATTTAAAGCCAACAAAATACAAAAAGTAATAGGTTTTGACTTTTAAGAGTTGCTATAGTTTTCTAATTTGCAAGGTATAGAAGTGAATTTCACAAAATATAAACCATGAAGGTAATTTGAAATAAACTTTATCACACATTAATTCAAAATTTTATTTAATTAATTAAAAAAACTGGAATATAAACTTTTGAAAAAATATGTAAATGTTATTAATATACAACAGGTGCTAAGTGAATATTAAATTTACTTCACAAAAATGATTATTATAATTTTAAATCAAACTTACCTATTTGTAATCTGCAACAATTAAAACTACTACATAGATAGTTCTAGAAAATTAAAACACAGAAATTTTTCTTTACAAAGTATTGGTTAGTTGATGCTAACATTATTTATTGAAACAATTTTTATCGATTCAATATATTTTATCAATTCCAGATTATTTTTTAATAATTTTGAATTAAATTTAAAATATTTTTTTCTTCTCATAAATATTAAACAATTTTTTAAAGCTGAATGAAAAACGTAGCTATTTGGAAATCTACAGCAATCATAATAAGTAATTTATTTTATTTTTAATCACACACACTAATTTTGCTTTTTAAATGTGTAGATGATATAAAAAGAAAAATTGGAGTAGAAAAAAATAGTGCACTTAATTAATAATGTTGAATTTAGAATAAAAGATTATGTAAGCTTAACAGTTAAGAAAGCTGGCATAGGATCTTTGAGATTAGGCAGCATTTTATTAGAAATTTTTGTCAAATCAAAAAAAACTGATTTTAATAGACAAGAGAAAAAGTGAATTCTAGAAATATAATTATCGTTTACAAGTAGTAACTTTTTACAAGTTGTATTACTTTTAAAGAAAAATATTTTTAGAATGATACATTTCTCAAAAAAGCATTACTTATTAATATTTAAATATTAATATAAAGCATCTAGCCAAAAGTCTTTTTTTTTTCAACATACTGTATAGAGCTTTTAGTAATTCATTATTAAGAGAATGTCATTATTTATAAAAAAATTATATATAAAAATGACTATAGATTATAAGTTATTAAATCAAATGAAAAAATAAATAATTATTCAAGATATTTTTGAGATACAATACTACTTGTAATGTAAATATTATGAAAATTTTGGAACTAAAACTGCCAAAATAACTATGTAACCTCCTACTGAATATTTTACAAGTATATATTTATATATTGGACTATTTTAATCATCTAATATGAGTATTAAATGTCTTTAGAAAAAATTTAACTTTATTTAAATATTCCAAATACATTCAACTGTTAGTAATAACACACAAGTTAGTATATGCACAATGTATCAAAGGGTGTTATTTTCCCCTTTTCTTCAGGTATTGCTGGCCTAACCAGTGGCAGTACTAGCATGGGAATTGTGCCTGGATCCTTAGATTCTTGAATATTGAATTTGAGCATTATCTTAAAATTCAATACTTAAGAATCTAAGGGTCCAAGTTCAATCCCCATGATAGTACTGTCACTGGTCATGTCAGCAACATCTGAAGAAGGGAGAATAATACCTCTCAAAATGTTGTGCATATACTAACTTGTGTGCTATTACTAACAGTTGAATGTATTTGGAATATTTAAATAAAGTTAAATTTTTCTAAAGACATTCAATACTCTTAATAGATTATGGAAATAGTCCAATAAATAAATACAATTAAAACACCATCACCACAAACTGCTTTTAATAAGTATATAAATAATGAAAAATCATAAAATATTAAATATGTCTTACTGAAGGTGTTTTTGCCTTCACAGAAATAATAATAGAAAATATAAAATCTGCTGAAAATTTGAATGATAAGAAAAATGTATTTTTTTAAAAAAATTCCAAATTTTATATTAAAGAGCTGCATTCACTAATTGATTAAATTATAATAACTAGTATTTCAAAAATCTGATGAGTCATGATTAAGTGAAAATAATTAAAACTGTTCCAATTCATAAAAAAGAAAGAAATTTTAGTCTGGAAATTATAGACCAATTTCAATAATACCTAATGTTTTTAAAGTTTTTGAGAACTGTAATAATAATAATAATAATATTAAAAATGATATTTTAATAATCACAAATAATTGAGAACATAAATTTATTTTATTTAAATTGTTTCATAAAATTCTTAACAATAAATATAATAAAGATTTTTAAAAATTATCTTAAATTCTTTGACAGTAAAAATAAAATAAAATAATTATTTCTTCAAGCACATTTGCAGTTTTGAGATTTAACTTGAAATAAAAGCATGGTGGGGAGGGGCAGTCCTGAAATCAATTAAGTCAATTATTTGTTATAAAAAATAGGGATTGACTTAATTAATTTCTGGGCCTCCATGCATTTATTTCAAGTTAAATTGTGGTTGAACAAACAATTTTTTTTTCTTTTTAGTGTATGGTCAATGAAAGCATTTACTGTGAAAAAAATTTACCTCTTATTTTTATGTTTTTAGTATTGGAACAGTAAATGAAAATGTAAAAGTATATCATACTTTAAATTGACTGGACACTTATACTTGATATATAACTAAATATTTCTGCTACAAGTTAAAATGTATATCTCTTATGTATATATCATATTTAGTGTGAGTACATAATAATATATGTTTATATAAATGACTAAAAATATGAAATATTCTTTTAAATAAAAAGTGTTTGACATTTTGACAGTTTTTCTTTTTCTTTTAAAAAGCTGTTTAAAAAAAATAACCAAACAAAACTATGTTATAAACAACTTTCTATCAATTAAATTAAGCTTGCAATCATAATAAATAAAATCAGCAGTGAACATTATTTAAAACATTCTCCCTCAGTAGATATTTTTGCAGTAAGTTAATTTATATATATTTTTTATACATATTGAAACAGTATATTCCTGACATCATATCTGTTTCACCTAATTTTTTTCTATAACTCTACCCTTACCAGCTTTAAACCCACCTTGAGTACATATATAAGATCACTAACATAGTTATATAAATATCACCACATATGCAAGCAAATGCTGATAATATCATAAATATAATTATAGTGCAGCAAGTATTTTGATTTAAAAATAATATATTTTGAAGTATAAATTTTGTTTTTTAAAGAGTTGATTTACATTAAAATCACATGAATATATGTCTATTTCACATATTACTATGATGCATATATAGCACAATATTATCTAGAAGTTTTTTGTGGTTCTTGAATTTAACCTTAAATACTTGTAAACAAGAATCATGTACCTGTGTTAGTATAATGTAAGAAAATCTAAAATCTTAATTTTTATCAATAACATTTTCCTAAAATATTATTTCTAGTAAACAAGATTTACTAAACCAAAACTATTACCAGGAAGATGGTGATATCTAGTCCCATCCTACATGTCTAATGGCGCATCATCACCAAGGTAGAGATGGGATACATTCTAACCAATGGTCATCTACAAGAAAAACATCTGTATCATGCCACCTATTCAGAGATTGAGAGAGTCACTACACCTGTCATCTGATGTGTCCAAGACACAAGTTTCTAGAAAATAGGTAACCATTCAAAAATGCATAGCTCTAACATAAATTTCTTACCCTTTAAACCTTCATCTTAAAAGGTAGTTAATGTAAAACTGAATGTTTATACCTAACTCTTTAAACTATTATCTAAAGTAAAATATAAAGTTTGCATAAATCTTACCTGAAATTAAATCTTTAAACTTCCATTAAATTATTCTAAATTTAAATAACTGTAACCAAATTTATTTAAATTTCTTATTCACTGCAGTTATGCCTATATATGTATTTTGTTCTACTTTATTTTTCTAAAATTTATATATGGTATAATATGCCAAATATTTTGAAGCAGTGAGCACTTTAAGTGTTAATAGATTCAATGAAGCTATGATAAATGTTATCTTCAATTTAATATATTTTAAAATATTTATTTGGTTTTCATGCACGCTGGTTCAAAATCCTATATGTTGAATAATAACTGATCGCTACCTGTTCATTATTATCAGTTGATTCAATTTTATATACTATTAAATACCTATTATGGTTTGTAGGATCATAGTTATAACCTATGACTTTAAATATATGTTTTATTAAAAGAGATAGACTAGCAAACAGATAGATAAAAGTATATTTATTAATGTATTGTTAATTTCCAGTTAGATGTATTGTCTCCCCCTAGTAAAAACTAATTTGAGATACAGATTTAGAATATTAAGCTAAATTAATAATTTAATTTTAGTCCATTAATATAGCATGATTATGTTGCTTGATTTAAGAACTGGGTTCTATTAGTTATGCAGATAGAGACTATCTGTTTTAGGCATCGTAATTTTAAGTATATATATATATTTGTATTTGTTTTATGCATTGCAGATGTTTTTACTAAGTACGCATTGTACATAACATCTTGCTGCTTTTTTTATGGCTCACAGTTGAGGCCAGCCCCATACACTTATTTCAAGTAAGATTATCAAACATGTTACTGGTGTAAGGGCCCAGGACTCTTGAGTAACCTGAGTTCCCAAACTACAAATGTCCATTATTAGTAGTAAGTCATTCAGTCCTAGGGCACCATGCATTTGATGTGAAAACCTGTGAATAATTACACATCCACACTGTAATCTTATTTAGTAATATTTTGGTCTGTGCCATAGTGTATATATGTTGACCTAAGATAACCAGTTTTTTCCTGCTATACTTAATGATTATTCAGCATTAGTCTGAAGCCAAATCTCGATTATTAGGCTAAATCTGCATTGTTTTTGAGCTTGATTATTCATTCATATATATATATATATATATATATATATATATATATATATATATATATATATATATAGCAGCAGCCACTTTAGTGTTGTAATCAATGTTCTATCCTAGGCTAGCATGTCCACTTATAAAATAGCAAACCATGATATTAAGTGTTGGTATGTTAAACTTATAGACAAACGTTATTAACCACACGCCCATACTTATATTTAGATATATGGTGAGAATTACTATAATTCTATTAAATCTCATCTGCTATGTAATGCTCATGTGCATCTGATCTGGCATAGTAAACCTGATTGATTAATTTGAATTATTAATAAATTATGTTAAATTTAATTCATTTCATATCATTTTTGCTTATAGTCTAAATCCAATCCAATTTCAGTTCATTTATTATCTTATATATATATATAATATGCATTACAGTTTTAAGTGTTAACTTTATACTTAGTTAATTAACATGTTATTTAGTTCAATTAACTTTTGGTAAGTCATTTTGGGTAGTCACTTCTGGAGTCTCATGTTTCTCCCTGTTTTGAGCCAGCTTGCAGATAAAATTGAGACACATGTGTAATCTCAGAAATGCCATTCATAAGGTATTAAATCACAGAGCACTGATTAATGAGTTAAGAGTTTGGTCAGACCTGGGATCTCACCATTCCTTTTTGATTGGCTTTGGTGTATTTTACCTGGACTCTGGATTTTGTTACATGAATGTATAAATCTAACTATTACAATATATATCATACTTAGTAAGTGTACATTAATATATATGTAAAATAAATCAGTAACTAATTTTTCTATTTAAATTTGTTTGACAGTTATTATTTTTATTTAAAAAAAATCTTTTTAAAAAAAAGCTAAGCAAACTGTTATTAAAACAAAAGGACCTCTTCAACAGAAAACTCCAACAAAAGTGGTATTATAGATAAATGAGAAAACTTGTTTTCCCTCAAAGATTGTCTAGTAGTAATTTGTCCTTTTTAGAAAACATCAAAAGTTAAAAATTATCTCTATTTACATGCATATTGTCTCATTTTAATTTTTTATTATATATTATATATTAGTTTCAAAGAGTTCATAATACATATCTAAGATTGACTTGATTTTAAAATGCTGTTGATTGACTTCAGTTAGAAACTTTCGAAATTATTATAAGATCTCAACTTTTTATTTGACACAATCAGTGAAAGAATAATAGTAATCAAGTCTACACTTACCAATAAATATTAAGTAATTTAGATAGTCTTTAAAAAAGCAAATGTTTATGAGAGTTTTAGACATATACTTATCACTCTATATAAAATATTATGTACAAAATAATCAATGGTTATAAAACATTTCATGAATAATTTTAATTGATTGCTGCGATATTATTTATCTGAACACTTATTTGTTGTTATTGTTGTATTGTGATTTTTATAGAAGCATTGTTATAAGTGGCAATAGCATTTTGTAATGTAATGATTAAACAAATAAAAAATACTATTATTATTATATTGTTGTTTTTCTTTTTTAGTGGAATTGGAACTGCTATATTCCTTCATGAATAGTACTATTGATTATGGTCAGAACTACAGTGAGTAAAATATTAAATCAACACAAAGAAGACTTAATCAAGTTGTAATACATGATTCCAGAATAGAAAAACAAAATATTCTTTAAAGCATTTGAATAAACTGTAAATTCTTGTAATGTAGCTGTCATTTGTATTCTAAAGGTGATGCTCTACTTTTATTCTATTTTTTTAGGGAGTTAGAGGATCGTGAAACTATGGGTAAAAAGAATTACTATTGGCTCTATGTGATAATTATATTAACTATTCTAAAGATATCCTCAAGTAGTCAAATTATCTGCAATTTAAACGAGTGCTGTAAGACAACTTTTAATTTTAAAAAATCTATTATACTAATAAATTATTAAAATAGAATAATTCTACTGCTACTGTTATTAATTTCATTAATATTTATAAACAAACTTTTGTTGATTTGTATGAAATTACTTTGAACAACAGGATTTTTCTTAAACTGAATATACTTTGGAGAAAGACGAAACTAAATTATATTGTTCTATTTTATTACACGAATGTTTGCTTCAAATGTAAAAACTATGACAATCCCAATTGCATTTTCTGTTTTAACAATTCCTTCAAAAACTGTAACAGCATAATTTTATCATTCTAAAATCTGTATTTAGATTCATTTTGGCTTATGTCATCTGACTCACTGAGTAAAAGAAAAAACTGATCATTCACAGCAACCGCCTTTTAGAAATTGACAAATGCAACAAACCTCAGAAATAACTATAACTAAAACCTCTCAGAGATTTTACAACCAGTATTATAACAAATGCAATATTTTAGTAATTTCGAAACTGATATTGTAATACCTCTTTTAATATAGACAAAACTTAAAAGATTCTTCAAAGTTCTATGTTCAACTATTTTAGTATTTTAACATGAGTTACACTTTCATTTCATACACCTATATACTAAAATATATGTATTAAAAAAGTTGTACAGCATAATAAATTAAAAATACAATTTAAAATTAAAAAATACTCTTCAGCAAATATATGTAAAATAAATTGTCTTATTAAAAACATTTCTACTCACTTCAAGAATTTTTTTTTTTTTTAAAAAATAGTAATTTAAAATTTAACCACTTACTAATTGTACACTTTTAGTTGAGTATCTACTCTTTACATAAAATTTATTAAAAAGTTAGTAAAAATTGATAATTGTTATGGAACATTAATTCTTAGCACAAATAAAAAGAGAGAGAAAAAACTATTCTTTATTTTTTTGTTTTTGATGATAAAGACACTGCATAAATAAAAAAAATAAAGTGTTTAGCATATATTATGTATTGCAAATGTTTATCCAATAGATAAAACTCTCCAAGACTGGAAAGATGGCAGCACTGACAGCTAAAAAAATTCAAGATTTAAGGTCAATATAATTAGCAGGTCTTAGCGAAATTCCATCTTCCAGAGAAACAAAGTTCAATAGAATGAGTAGATAATCGCAATTCTTTTTGAAAGAACCCGACTATCAATAAAAAGAGATTCTCTATGATGTTGAATTTCCTATAAAATTTTGTGTAGTATTATTTATTCTTGGAATTTCTTGACGTATCAATGAGAGTTAATAATATTACAACTTAGTTTTCCCAATAGTAGTCATGCTTATTTTATTAAAGCATATGCTTTTACATTAAATTCAAAGAATTCAGAGAAAGCTTTGATTTTTTGCTGGGTAGAAATATTTAAGAAATACCATTAAAACATCAATTTTTATTTTTGGAGATTTGATGCATGTGCTGAGGCAAATAACAGATTTTGGACAAAAGTTGTTAGAAAAGGGTATTGGCACTATAAGTACAAATGGTCTGTTGTTATTGAATTTTTCCATTATACATACATTGTCTATCACAAACACTTTATTTAGGCAGAAAAATTATTGCAAAAAACATAAATGTATCAATATTCAAAGTGATGGCATTACTAAATATTATTGTTACATGTCAGATGTTTATATTATAAAATCACTTGGTAATGCAGATTGTTGGACATATCATAGTGTGCTTTAGGGCTAAAAAAAATAGTTGCATTAAAAAAATAAGTTTTATCCCAATCATAGTCATGGCAAAGTTGATATTTATTCTTTAAATAGCTATTAAGTACTAGATTTGAAAAATTTGGGTTTTAGAAATGCCATGTCACTGAAAACTGGAACCCTGAAAGGAACACTCAGCCTATATAGAGCTTCATAATAAATATGGGAATTTAAAGAGAAAAGTTCAACATTAGCAAGAAATCTTTAAAATGATTATTAAAGTAACACTGTAAAGAAGATAGTCATTCACTGATTGTGGTCATTTTAAGCAATATATGAACTTGAAAAATAATACCATAATTTTATTAAACCCACCAATTATGTCATTTTATATGATGAAAATAATATTTTGAATGACGGAAGGAATACTTTATAATCTTTTGAATAATAACAATAAAAATAATAATACTTTTAATAATATACATTTTTGTCTATTCATTTAAATTTGGATAAAGATATCCCACTTAGTAAATTTAAAACAGCTTTTAGTAATCTTAAAAATGAAAGGCTACAGATTCTAATGAGTCAATTCATAAAGTTTTAAAATATGATAGTGATATATTAACTTTGAAAATATTAATTTTTTTTAGAATTATATGGATTCATGATATTGTACCATCATATCAAGTATATTTCTATTGTTTCAATTTTAAAAATGAAATAGATAGATTGCAGCAGTTATTGTGAAATATCATTATTATTCTCTACAGCAAAATACTTCCAAGAATTTTATCAAATAGATTGTTTTATAGTTATAGATGAATGGTCACTAGAGATTCAATGTGGCTTTAGATTTCAAAAACATTATAAGTCTGAATTTTTGTTAACAGGTAATGTAAGAAAAGTATTAATAAAAATGTGATTGATATATTGCTTTTATTAATTTAGTCAATTCAGGTAAGTTAATTAAATGAAAAAGTCTATGGCATTGATTGAAATGTGTTAGCTGCCCCTCATAGGCTATTCATATTATACAGCTTCTATATGATGGATAAAAATAAATTTTATTGCTGAAGACTTAAAATCTGAGGCATTTAAAATAAAAACTGATCCAATTTTGTATTTGATTTTTATGTCAGTCACCATTAGATTTGCTTAATGAATCAGAGATCAAAATGGGATATAGGCTTGTTAGTAAAAAATTTAATATGGATTGATTATCTGGATTATGGAATTACAATATCATCCTATATTTTTCAATTCAAAATATGATCTACTGATGTGCTTAAAGTTTTGAATGCAACATATAAAGTCCTTTGCAAGAGATGCTCAAAAAACTCAATTTTTTATTATCTAGTAAATGGAAAGAAAATTTTCAGCAAATTTTAGATTATCAATTTAAATATCGTGATAGTTTTTTAGATAGAAAGTGGATGTTGAGGTTAAACAGATATTTTAAAGTGCACCCACTGCTTATAATAAATTAACAGATAAGGTATTTCATCAAAGTGAAATAACTGCTGTAATTGAATTAGCTGTATAAAAAGATGTTATTTTACCTAATTTATTGTATAAAAGTGACATTTTGGCATCCCATTAATGTATCTTCTAAACATTAATAAAATTTCATTTAAGAATAAATGCAAATCCATAAGACTAATTAATATATTGATCAGCTATCTTAATGTGCTAATTACAAAGTCCACTATTCAGATATATATTGGATTAATCTTGTAAAACAAATGAGCAATACAAAACAATGTTTTAGGATGAAATTAAGGATGACTTTTTGGAAGAATTAGGCCTGCTTTACATTATAAAGATTATCTCAAATTGGTTGTTTGCATTGAGAAATATGAATGAAAATATAATAAATCAGAAAACTACAGTATTTGCTACAGAAGTTAAAAAGACACCAATGCAACATATCTAAACAGAATAATGAATCAGCATGTTCTATGTTTGGCCATATTTATATGATCATCACAAAATTTATTTATTTTACTACTACTACTATTATTACTACTACTACTACTACTACTGTTATTGTCTCTTTACCCTTTTTTCTCTGAAGTTGAAATAGCTGTGCTTGCTGCTGATAATGAACTAATTTAAATACAATATTTGAATTTAATAAATAAATAAAAAATTATTGATATATATTATAAGGATGGTTCATTAATATAAAAAATAAATAATTATTGATATAGAAAACAATATTTAGAATGTTTTGTCAATGTCTGTAAAATAAATGTTATTTAATATTTAAATTCTCAGAAACATATGGATGTTTCAAAGGCACAAGAACTTATATGTGGGTAAGAAGTATATTGCTAAATTTTTATTATATTTTTACAATTTGGAAAAATTATTAGTCTGATAATAACTAAGAAACCAAGAATGCTTGTCAAATAGTATTACAATTGTACTCAAAGTTTTGAGTTACTGTGAAACAAATTTGTTATTCATGATTCTGAAATTGCTAATGATTGTCTCCTTTTCTCACAAAATGTTATTATCTGACTCCAAAGTTTTATAGAATATATCGGTCTTTTATGAAAATGTTCTATACCTAATAACAATAGGAAACAAAAATCATCATAAAAGCAACAATTATATTAACAACACACAAACAAAAATTATTATTTCAAAATTTTTATCTAACAAGTGTTATCTCCTGTCTACAAAAATTTACAAATAAAATTTGATTAATTAAAATGGATGCATTTATGACACATATTACACTTAAAATGACATTATTCTACATAGTTGTGTTAATCCTTTTTTTCAACTGATATTTCTATGTGTATTTATTGATTGCTTGTGCTAATGTTTGAAAAATAGCAGCTAATATTTAAGTTATATTAGACTACATATAGAAGATCTCACATGGGCATTTATTGCTTTCAGTTTTTATTTTATAAAAATTCTTAACATTTTCCAACTTTGTTTATTAATCAGTTTGAAATGCTGCATAGCTAATTAATTTATTATGTGTATCTTGTGAAGTAAAATTAAAAGGATATTCTGCAAATTATCTATGTAATAAGATTTTATAACTTATGCTAAAAATAATCTTTCTCTCAGATAAAAAAATATAAGCAATTATTGTGAATTTGTATTTGAAGTATATGTACAATAAGCATCACATGATCACATTTCCTATACTAGCACATTAATTGTTGATAAACAAAGCAAAACTCTCCATACAGTATTGCCACCTGTGCTAAACAGAGTAATCAATGGATGCCAGAAGACTTGTGCATAAAATCCCTATCTAATGCCTACTCATCCAATATCCCCAGACTAGTTTCTGGCTTGTGACCTTCGTCAGTGAGGAGCTTTGGATCTGAGAGCACTGCATCTAGACCTTAGGATCTAATGCAATCCTCTAGCAACCACCTTTTATCTCTACTTAACTACAAAACTATGAGAATGAAATTGAAAACAAAAAATATTTTCAATCTAAGCTCAATAGCTTATATAGTCATATGGGTCTAAACTCAGTTCAGCACCCATATATTTTGGTGTCTTTGGCTCTTTTACAACCATAGCCACAATTATCCTATTAGGCAGGATTGGTGTTAAACCATTAAGCATCACATGATCACATTTCCTATACTAGCACATTAATTGTTGATAAACAGAGCAAAACTCTCCATACAGTATTGCCACCTGTGCTAAACAGAGTTATCAATGGATGCCAGAAGGCTTGTGCATAAAATCCCTATCTAATGCCTACTCATCCAATATCCCCAGACTAGTTTCTGGCATATGACTATATAAGCTATTGAGCTTAGATTGAAAATATTTTTTGTGTTTTCAATTTCATTCTCATAGTTTTGTAGTTAAGTAGAGACAAAAGGTGGTTGCTAGAGGGTTGCATTAGATCCTAAGATCTAGATGCAGTGCTCTCAGATCCAAAGCTCCTCACTGACGAAGGCCACAAGCCAGAAACTAGTCTGTGGATATTGGATGAGTAGGCATTAGATAGGGATTTTATGCACAAGCCTTCTGGCATCCATTGATTACTCTGTTTAGCACAGGTGGCAATACTGTATGGAGAGTTTTGCTCTGTTTGTCAACAATTAATGTGCTAGTATAGGAAATGTGATCATGTGATGCTTAATGGTTTAACACCAATCCTGCCTAATAGGATAGTGGTGGGTATGGTTGTAAAAAAGCCAAAGACACCAAAATCTATGGGTGCTGAGGTGAGTTCAGACCCATATGACTATATAAGCTATTGAGCTTAGATTGAAAATATTTTTTGTGTTTTCAATTTCATTCTCATAGTTTTGTAGTTAAGTAGAGATAAAAGGTGGTTGCTAGAGAGTTGCATTAGATCCTAAGATCTAGATGCAGTGCTCTCAGATCCAAAGCTCCTCACTGACGAAGGCCACAAGCCAGAAACTAGTCGGGATATTGGATGAGTAGGCATTAGATAGGGATTTTATGCACAAGCCTTCTGGCATCCATTGATTACTCTGTTTAGCACAGATACTGTATGGAGAGTTTTGCTCTGTTTATATGTACACTATTTTTTGTACTATTGAAAATTTAAAAAAGGAGGAAATAGTTATTATATATAGAATATTGGGTCACAGACATGTTTTGCATGTTAAATTAATTTTAATACAATATAAAATCATTTTAGATATATGTTTATATAGTAGTCATCAAATAAAATATTTCCCCGTGTTTTATTAAATGTTTATAAACATTAAATAATAATCGTCTTGCAAATATCAATTTTTATATCTTAATTTTAAAAAATTATGTTGGAGTAACTAACAAATAGAAAAACAACAACTAAACATTTACTGCTTTTTCTCCTCAGTTTTCTATTTGACATGCAAATCACCTTATTTAATAATTTGACCTCCACCACACACACATAAATATAAATATGTTTTATAAATATTTTCTAAAATGTTTTTTTTAATTTGATTTTTAACATGTATTTACATTAACTTATCTATTATACCATATCTGTTATTTTTTAAAATATTTGTATTTTGAAGATAAAATTTAAAATGTTACTTGAATAAATCATATCTAATGCTATAATAAATAAACTTTAATAAATGTGGAAATTAAAGTTAAAGGCTATATTCATTCATTTTATACTCAGAGAAAACATTGATAATATTAAATACAATCTAATGCCAAATTTTAGAGTCCAAATAACAGTATTGTATTTGTATATATTGAAAATAAGACTTAACAAACTATTTGCATCATATTAAATTCTAAAGGGGGAACTGCATATTTGTCTTTCATTTTTATTATTCTCATATTTAATGTTATAAAACACTTGAATTTGACAGCCTTTTAAATAATGTAACAGAATTTAAGAGTTAACATTTTCAATCTCAATTTATTATTTCTAAGTAAAATAGATTGCCAATAACATTATCATTTGTTGTTTTTTATCGTTGCATTAATAAGATTTGATTGATTATCTTTCTTTAATTATCAAAAATTTTTGCAGTTCTGGATTATTATTAATTCCTTAAAAAGCTGTATAGTGCTCAGTTGGAAATAGTCAATCAATTAGCTTTAAAATAACACTTTTGTGAAGTCTATCGGATGGATTTTAACAGCAAATAAATAATCAATATCCATAAGCACAATAGCATAAAAAAAGACAAATCAAAAATAAACAAATTGGAAAGTACATTTTGGTTAGGACTAACATTATTTAATTGAGTACATGACAAAATTATATTGGTATGGAAATATTCTTGGCTGAAAAGTAACATTAACGTATCATCATCATCAACGTCAACCATCATCAATCTATTGCAGGATGAAAGGTCTCTTCAAGTTCCATCCACTTGTCCAATCTCTAACCTCTCTTCTCCACATCACCCCTACACACTTTTTTATTTTATCCCTCTATCTCACATGTGGTCTATTTCTGGATCTTTTAAATCTCTTGGAATCCAGTTTAAGATCTTATGTTTAATTCAATATTAAATTTTCTAATAAATAATAAACAAAATAGTTTTTCTTATTATGTGTGAAACAATTTAAATATAAAAACTAATGATTAATAAATGGGAAATGTATTTATTTATATTTTAAAATCTTTATTTCTCATAAAGATATATGTTACAGCATTTCCCAATTCTGCGGATCCTCTACTGTAAATTTCTACAAGAGTATTATTGTTTTAAAAATATATTTGAAAATTTAATATATTGACTACTATACTTAATTGGTATAATTTTTATAAAATGCAAAAGTCTCTCAGTGAAATATCTGTGCATATACAGAAAATGGGGTTGAGACTGATTTATTTGCAACCTCATTTCCACAATGTTTTAGCAATTTATTTAGTATAAAATAATTTATATTCCATAGTGCAATATAATCGCAGAATTTAAAATTATTTTCTTGATTAATATGATATAAGTAGTAGTAATAAAAAATAAATTCCAAATTAAATATGTTACTCAAACATTTTGTCACAATAGTTTATGTTGTAATGAGCAATGAAAGTATTCAGGGGTATCTTTTGCAACTCTGCCACTGTAATAATATTTGCATATCAGTGCTCCAATAAAACGTTAGTTAAGAACCATAAATTTCATAAAAATGTTATATTACCACAATTTTTTTACCAGCCATTTAAAAATATAACACTATCAAATCAGGCTATAGAAAGAAGTTACTTCTTAGATTGTAGCCCTTCAAACCCTGTCCTAACACTCATGATAAGAAATTCTGAAATTTTTTTGTCTTTATGTTTGTCATTTTAAATTAATATAATCACTAGAATCAAAGTATTCTACTAGTAATATACTTTTAGACTTATGATTAACTAGATAAGCAAAAAATAATGTAAGATTTTGAGATCTTTCATTCCCAAATCTATTATCTAGATCACACTAAAATTAGTGAAATATAAGGAAACTATACAAGTTAAAAATGTTTAAAGTATCTCCTCTAATATTGATGCATTTTTAAAGATTAATTTTTCATAGATGGAAGTGTCATATTTATTTTTTGTAATGAAATAAAAAAGCACTCTTACATCAGTATCAATTTTCTCTTCTGAAATAAAATGGTGACTTATAATTTTTTTTTAAATTAAAAAATAACCAGAAGTCACATACTGTGAGATCAGGTAGAATAGTAAGTGTTCAATAATTTTGACCTTATTTTTTCTTAGAAAGTTTAGAATTACTGCAGCACTAAAAGAAGGCATGTTGTCATGATGGAGCATTAATTCCCTTATTCTCAGACTGTTGAGAATATAATGGAGGGAAGTCAATGTGTATCAGGATGCTAATAAGTCTCCTGTCCTTCTAGATTAATAGGTTTCCTAATCCTGTATTTCTGAAAAATACAGCACACGATATTTTTTTGAACATTCTCTTTCCATAGTGGTTGATGTTGAGTTATCATCAATTACTTGTATTCTATTTTTTTGATGTGTCAACACTTCAAAAAAAGGTATATAGGTTTTATCACATGTTATAATTTAGGAATAAGTCAGTAATAACCATTATCAAATAATTGTAAAGTTTGTTGACTGATTCCTATGCAATCAAACTTTTTTGCTTTTATCAATTGGTGTGGAACCCAATGTGAAACAATTTTTTTAATCTTCAACTCTTCTTAAAGGATTTCATATATTTCTGCAGATCCAATACCAATGGCAGGGTATATCATTTGGTAGATACATGTCATTGGGGGGAGTGCTTCCTATATGTTTGTTGTCATGAAGTGAACTATACTCCCCTTGGAAAATTTTCTAAATCACTTAAAGGCCATTACTCATGGTAGTGTTTATTACTAATTATGAATGTAATGATTGCATACATTCTTTTTTTCAGATAAGCCAAGTTTAAGATCATAAAATATCATTATTCATTGCAACTTCATGACTCATAATATTGAAGCATATTTTACAGTTATGAATATATGAATGATAAAATTCCACTGCTACTTATGTATTTATAATGTATTAAATCTAATTCATGCACAATTAAACAATTTGTACAGACACGAATTTTGCTGTATCAGTAATTCAAGGTTACCCTTACAATATTGAATTAAAATATAGATAAATTGCCTGGTTGAATAATTAGTGTTAGATTGGAATATCTATTAAGAATTTTTTTTTTTTTTAATGAGAAAAAACAATGCTTAATTCATGCTAAATAAATTGATTATCACAGTAAATACATTTTTTATTGATTAGGCCTAGAAATCATTTATATGAATTAGTGATTAACATTTTTTTTTTCCTATTGGTGTTTTTCCAAAATTAGTTATAATTTCAATACCATTTTTTCCCAATTATTTTACAACTTTTGCCAAAAAAAAAAAAAAACTATATTTTTTTAGTATTTTTTATCTTAAATTCTGATAGTTGTTGTCTTATTTTTTTTTTCAATTTTGTTCTTTTGTCAAAGCAATCCACAATCTTCCATCACTCTTTTCAATATACTCTTTTCAATTTTGATGTAAATGTCCACTATTACTGCTAAAATGTATTTACCCATAGTTAAAGTTCTTGAATCAGCAAGCATTCACATTTAACATAAAAATAAAACTTCTTTTGTAAAACTCTCTACCAAATTGAGAATTTGAAGAAGAAATAGAATATGAACTGTAAGACTTACTGAATAAAACACATACATATAAACATATATATTATGTATGTGTGTGTATATATGTTCAACTTTCTATTTGTTGCTGATTTATAACTATTCTATATAATAGAGAATTTCTGAATTAACCTTCAGTGTTTATTATCATTTTTGATTTTTCAAAATAAAAAAAATTAATTATATTACACTGCGTGTGTGGGAGCTCTGTGTGTGTGTGTGTGTGTGTATAAAGAAAAATAAGTATTTAATAAATAAGCAAAAAAAATCAAATTAAACCTAAAAAAAATTTCGCTCCACAAACGCAATAAATAATAATATTATAGCAGATATTTTTAAGTAAGATATAACGGATTTAAATAAACTAAAATTATATATTTTGCATCTAATACATGAAGAGTGTATCCTAAGTATTAGTATTTAAGATATGATTTGCAATCATATTAATAATAAAAATAAAAGCATCACAAATATAATCAAAAATAAATTACCCGAGAAAAAGGTGGAGGTAATAATATGGATAATGCAAATCCTAATTTTATAAGAAATAAAAACTGAAAAACAATAATAAAAAAAGTAATACATGATAAACAAAATGAATGTAGATATAAGCATTTTTAGTAAATCATCACAAGGTGAAGAAATTTTAGAGATGGGCTTATCAACAAAAGAATAGTAAGCATACTGTTATGATAAACACGGAAAAATGGATTAATAAAGCATCAAAACAGTTTAATAGTCTTGCATTGGTGGTCGAGAGGTCAGCGCGACTGCCTAGCACTTGCAGGCAGTTGCCCAGGTTGCGTGTTCGCGTCCCGGCCGATGCTATGACACTTAAAAAACAGTTTAATATAAGTGACAAGAAAACAAAATAAAATATTTCTGAATAATTATCATCATAAATAAAGTGTTTAATAGTCAATATGAATTGCTTCTGGTAGCAGTGGTAATTCTAAAGCCAGTTTGCTTTTCAATTAATAAAAGCTGTTAAAAATTTGAAGATCTTTACACAAAGCTTAAAGTGAAATATAACTAGAACTATAATTGTAAACTTTAATATCAAGAGAATTAATTTTAAGTTTAATGGCATTTTTAGATTTTAATTTTGAAGATTATTGTTTTAGCAGAAACTTAGATGCACATAATATTTTTTTTGTATTAGGTACAATCAAATACAAGTTTAGAATGATCAACAATATGATCAATAGGCTCTTCAAAAATTCTTAATTATATTGAAAATAGGAAAATCAAATGTTACTTGCACAGATTTACTTCTATTTCTCATTTATCATAAATATAAGAGCTTGAAAATAGCTTAATTTTAGTATTCTTGTATATATATTGGCTGCAGAAAGAAGTTTGCTATCAACTGAAAGGAGACCCTTTGATTCCTCTTGGAGGCCTTAAAAAAACCGAGCAGGGCAAATTCCTAATGTCCACTCCATACGTTCTTGTCGTTGCAGCTGTTATTACTATGTGATTATTCATATAGTATACGGACATGGATGGGCTGCTCACCAACATGCATTAGCCAGCGTGGTGAGTTTATTGGCTTTTTACCTCTGAGTTTAAGATCAAGAAACACCATGGTCTTTCTTCTCAGTGCCTGATAAGGCAGAATGAATGTTTGTGTAAATGATAAATATTTTTGCAATACATATGTACAATTATGACAGACAAAAATAAAGCATGGCCCTTATTCCCAGGAGGTTGTAAAGTCACCAACCAAGGCAGCGGTTGGTGGCCAAAGGCGGAGGGTGCTAAGAATCCCCTGATTGTGGACCCAGGCTGCCATTTGATGATGACTTTTTATTTAGGTACTTACAACTGCAGATCACTTTCAAGTGAAGGAAGATTGCAAGAATTAGAAGAAGAACTGTCTTATATTAAATGGGACATTATTGGACTTTGTGAAGTTAGAAGAAAAGGAGAAGAAACAATTGATTTAAAAAGTGGACATATACTCTATTATAAAGGCACACATATTGGAAATACAAGTGGAGTAGGATTCATTATAAATAAAAAATGGAAGAACAACATTGTGGAGATTGATGGTGTATCGGACAGAGTGGCAAGATTAGTTATACAACTTAATAGCAGATACCAAATTCAGATAATTCAGGTTTATGCCCCAACAAGTTCTCATAGTGATGAAGTAGTAGAAGATTTTTATATGGATGTACAAAAGGCTTTTGATCAGAGTAAACAACATTTTAAAATTGTTATGGGAGACTTTAATGCTAGAATTGGTAGACAAATGAAAGATGAAATTGCTGTAGGTAATTTTGGTTATGGTAATAGAAATGAGAGAGGACATAGACTTGTGGAGTTTGCAGAAAAACAAAAACTTTATATTATGAATTCATTTTTTGAGAAAAATGTTAAAAGGAAATGGACATGGAAGCATCCAAATGAAGGTACAGCAGAATTGGATTATATTTTTACTAACAGAAAATACATATTTCAAGATTGTAATGTTCTTAATAAATTTAACACAGGAAGTGATCATCGATTAGTAAGGTGTAAGTTACGTGTTAATGTAAAACTAGAGAGACAAAAATTATTAAGCAAAACAATATTTACAGTTGATATTCCTAATCTTCAGAAACATTCTAATGAATTTAAATTAGAACTTACAAATAGGTTTCAAGTGTTAGGAGATTTTGAACATGATTCAGATTTGAATGAAATTAATATGAAAATAACTGATACACTTTTAAAAACTGCAACAAACATAGCTGGTAGACAAAAACAACAATTGACTAATAAAATTTCTACTGAGACTAGAGAATTTATGAAGAAAAGAAGGAATATGAAGATATACAAAAATGATGTATTAAAAAGAATTGAATATCTCGAATTTTGTAAAATGGTACGGAAAAGAGTTGAAAATGATATAAGAAAGTATAACTGTGAAATAGCAAGGAAAGCTGTAGAAGAAAATAAAAGTCTCAAAAATGTTAAACAACATTTTGGTATTGGTAGGAAATTTATATCTGCAATAAGAAAAAAAGATGGAATTATTACTAAAAAGAGAGATAACATCATGAAATTGGTAGAAGATTTTTATCAAGAATTATATAGTAATAAAGAACAAGTACCTCCTATATCTATTACATCTTCCGAATTGCCCAGAATTTTAAATGAAGAAGTGAGACATGCAATTAAGTGTATGAAGAAAGGAAAGGCTCCAGGAAATGATGGAATTATAATTGATATAGTAAAAGAAGCAGGTGAAGAAATAGAAATAATTTTAGCAAAGTTATATACCAAATGTCTAAATGATAAAGATGTACCGGAAGATTGGAAGAATGCAGTAATAATATTAATATTTAAAAAAGGTGATAAAGAAGATATTAGAAATTACAGACCTATCAGCCTTTTATCAGTTTTATATAAAAATTTTACCAAGATAATTACAACTCGTCTACAGAGAACTTTGGATTTCCACCAACCAAGAGAACAAGCTGGATTTAAAAGTGGTTTTAGTACAATAGATCATATCCAGGTATTGAGAGAAGTCATAGAAAGGACAAACGAATATGAGTTGTCATTATGTTTTGGATTTGTAGATTATGAAAAGGCATTCGATTCTATACACATTTCTTCAGTGATTAAAGCATTGGATCATCAAGGTATAGATCCAGGATATTGTCATATTCTAAAGAATATTTATAAAAATGCAACAGCAACAATTAGATTACATAATGATACTGGAAAAATCTACATTGAGAAAGGTGTAAGACAAGGTGACTCCATATCTCCAAAACTCTTTACAGCAGTGCTGCAAGAAGTATTTTGTGGATTAAAATGGGAAACTAAAGGCGTGAAAGTAAATGGAGAGTATTTAAGTCATTTAGATTTCGCAGATGATGTAGTTGTTTTTGCAAATAATGCTTCAGAGCTGCAGGAAATGTTGCAGGAGTTAGCAGATGAAAGTAGAAAAGTAGGACTAAAGATAAATGTTAAAAAGATTAAAGTAATGTTTAATCAATTTGCTCAAAATATGAAAATAAAGATTGATTATGAAGAATTAGAAGAAGTTAACAGTTACAAATACCTTGGTCAGATTATTAATACAGATGGAAACATAATGGAGGAAATTAATCATAGAATTAAACTTGGTTGGAGTGCTTTTGGTAGAAATAGCTTGATACTAAAAGGAAATATGCCTATGTGTTTGAAAAGGATGGTTTTTAACAAATGTGTTTTACCAGTTCTTACTTATGGATCTGAGACTTGGACACTTAATAGAAGAGCAATACAGAGACTTCAGACCACTCAAAGGAGTATGGAGAGATGTATGTTGGGAGTAACAAGAAGAGATCGAAAACGCAATGTATGGGTAAGACAACAAACAGGTGTTACTGACCTTATTGAAAAAATTAAAAGATTGAAATGGAGTTGGGCTGGACATATTGCTAGAAGAGATGATAATAGATGGACAATTGAAATTTTAAACTGGATTCCAAGAGATTGTAAAAGACCCTGAAAGAGACCACATGTGAGATGGATTGATGAAATAAGAAAATGTGCAGGGGTGTTGTGGAGAAGAGAAGCTAAAGATCGGAGAAGATGGATTAAACTTGGAGAGACCTTCATCCTGCAGTGAATTGATAAAGGTTGATGATGTTGTATATATATTGTTATTTCTTATTTCTATAATAAATTAATATTCATACTGCTAAAACAATATGGTGCAGAATTTAAAAATCATTTATATTTCTGTTAATAAATCTCATGATTTATTTCAAAGAAGATTATAAGAAGAACCAGAAATGATAAAATTGTCTATGATCCATAGATCTTGTGATTCAGGATCTGTTACTCTACTACTATTCCAAACCATGCAGACTACATTTCTATTGAAAGCAATTTATTCCTTTTGCTATTTTTGGGAATCTCTGCTTCCATAAGGAACTTATTAATTCACTAAACATCCTTTTAATAATTGCAAATATCTTGTCTAAATACATTCTGTAATTTATAATTTGAAATTTTTCTAGATTGTGGGTAACTTGTGTGATTATTGCAGTTTTCAATTCAGAACATGGATTATAATGTTTCTGTTATGGTATCAAAAATATTTTCATAAGTCTTATATTGAAAGCTAATTGTTTGACTTTTGGATGAAACAAAATAATCTAATTGATTCAGTTCAAAAATTGATTATAACTATAATAAATTATTTTGGGATACAATAATGTATAGTAAGACCACATATAGTTGTCATCAAAGTCTAGTCACCAGTCAAACTCAGGTTATGAAAAAAACTATAAAACTTCTATAAATTAAATAATCAAATGATTTATCAATTGGGTATTATTTTTTTATTGTTCTCTACTGATAAAGAATAAGGTGCATTGATAAATCATTCTTTAAAATTATTATTGTTCACATTTTGTCATAGATTTTCAACCATAGTTGCAACACAGGAATTATATTACACATATAATTTATTTTCATTTGATAGTGCTTCTATTTTTGATAAATTCACATGCTCTTTTACAGCAATTTATATGTGTAAAAACTAATTTCCTTTTAAAGTTAAATAATCATTATATGATCAACTTTTATACACTGGATCATTTCAAACAGTCTTATTAATATTTAAGATAGTTTTTACAGTGATAATATCATTTACCTAAATGAGTAAAATAAAATCAATATTAACACAAGCTTTAAAACATCAATTCTGGTTCTAAATATGTTATAATTAAGATTACTTTCTTGCATAAATATACTCAGATCATTTCTTCAAAATCTTACATAAAATCAATTCAGTTAAAAACATTTTTCCCCACTTTAAGCTCACATCATATTATTTAAAACTTTTGATTACATTCATGGTTTAAGTAGCATATTAAGCAGCACGTTTTGATATCAAAGTCATATGAATATACCTCAATAAATCTTTGATTTCTTTTTGTTTAAAGAACTGAAAATCATTACTAGAAATGAATTGTATTGATTGATGAATGATATAAGTAGTATCACAAGTCATTTTATCAATATTTCATTAGTTTAATAAATCACATGATCAACTTTATAAAAAGCTTGAGTTTCAGAAAGGCAGAACAAACTACAATCTATGGTTTTTGAGTTCTAGAATCACTCTTGAGTCCACAAATTTACCATTTTGTTATACAATGCATGGTGCCACCTAATATTGTTCACCAATAAAAACATAATTTAAAATCATCATGCTTTATTGTACAAATTTGGAAAAATATTTATACAAACAAAATTTATAAGCTACTTCAAAACAATCTATCACAGAACAGAGAAAATGTCAAAATTACCAATATTTGTGATGTCTCATACATATAGAAAATATAGTATGATTGTCACTTATTGATACATTAAAATAGAATCAGTAATATTTTAACAAGGTTAGAAGCATCATAGAACTAAATGTACTGATAAGCATAATTATAACTGTGATCTAAATTTTTAAATAAGTTTATATGCTATATTGCCATGTTAGTCTCTTGGTTTGTATAATCATTTTAATAAAATATTGAGAATGGTAGAAAAAAATTAATATACTTCAGATATAGTGTGACTGAAATGGAAGCAACTGTATTTTCTAATGAGTTGTGTGTAATGTAAAGAAACTATTAAAAGACAGAATATCAACTGTCCTTTAGCATTTGTTGGTATTTATGCTTAATTTATTTGTGTAATTTTAAATGAGAGCATGAATTTAATCTATTGATTATATATAACAATAACAGACATTTTATTTGTATTATATATATATGTATAGAATAAATGACATAGAATCACCATTTAGTCATTCAGAGAATCAAGGTTGAGCCTTAGTTTCAACATGCTCCAAATGAAATCTCAGTCTAATATGTAAATAACAAACAATTAGAACTCAAACTAACTGAAACAGAATCACTATCTTTTAATAGTTTATTTATATTATATAACTCATTGGAAGGTGCAGTTATTTTCATTTGTTAAAATTGTTTATTATTTAAGATACAGTATATAAGTTTTCAAATTTTTATTTGTAGCATTCTCAATTATAACATCATATTTAAATAAATATATTCTTTTTAATTTGGTGCAGCAGTAGAATGACAGTCTCTGAAGCTAAAGGTCGTAGATGATAGTTGAACTTCTAGAATAATCTATTAATAAACCAATTAATTATTTATTTATTACTGAATGAATAAATAATGAACAGTGATGTAATGATATTTGAAAGTCTGTGACCTGAAACAATTAAAATTGCTTATTTAGACAGAGTTGTATCCTGAGGTCAATTTGCCTTTTTTCAGATGTTTTTTTTTTTTTTCATGTATTGCATTGTATAATAAAAGTTTTAAAGTTCGTCTACGACGTTATGCATGTGCAAAAACGGAGACGGTGGATGTTAAATTAATAGTACTATGGCAATTTATATATTAATCTTCAGTTAGATTTAAAGTTTGTATCTATTTAACCAAAGATCACGTCTTCTTATGACTGCTGCGTATTGTTTTAATAAGAATTCAATATCTAGGAACAAAATATGGAAAAAATTCGTAGTATGGAAATATTAAATGTTGTATACACTAAAAAAAAAAAAAAAAAAAAGAGTTAAAATACATAAAAAAAATATGTAAAAGATGAGATTATAAATCACTTTTATATTATATGGACATTTAAAAAGATGTAATTATCACTGCAATATGAAAAGGCTGCGAGAAATATTTTTTTAAAAAAATTTAAAAAAGAAGATAATCTAGAAAGATTATTGGTTAATAATTTGAAAAATTGTATTAATTTTATGTCACTGATTATAGTATACTTTTAAACATTTAATTGATTAAATCTTGATAAAATAATATTTTATAATTTATTTTAAATAAATTATACGTATATGAGTGCGTTTGCTTAAAATTATATACATGTGCGGACAAGCTTATGTTAGCACATTTTTGTTCATATACACATTGCATGCGTATTATATGTGTTTTTTAATGCTTAAATTGCATAATTATTGTGACGTTCTTTCTGTATGTGTATGTACACATACTTCTCCATATATTCAAACTTGTTGTGTAATTTCTTATTCACTTAAGAATGACGTAGTTCTTATAAAATAATACACACACATTGGTACTGTTCACATCAATGTTATCATCGATTGCTTAAAATATATGTTTTTAACAAATGTTTCTAAATAAAACCATGAGATCTCTGTTTATGAGAGACATTAAATAAAATCTTAATACTAGCTATATAACACAATTACTAATCATACAAAAAGAATATCTTCAAAAAAGAATATATTAAATCAAATTAAACAAACAATTTATTAACAAAATTTACAGCTATTCTTAATTTTATCGTCACTCTAAAATTATTACCTTAAAAGGAAAATTGTTATAATATATGCACGTGAAATATTGCAATCCTCATACAATAATAATACTCAATTCAGTACCATTTAATTTTAAAGTATGTACACTTAATAAGCTTTAAACATTTTAAATAATTAAGAAAATATTATTAAATTTGACTAATCAACTAAATTATAATTCTATGTCGAGTTTTGTCTTAATATATATTCTCATTATTGTTGTTTTTTTTGTTTGCATTTTATTTGCATTTTAGCTCTAAATTAGAGAATTATAGGAGAGATTCTTTTTGTTTAAGATTTTTACTTGATTAAGCCAACAATTAGTTTTGAAGATATTTCCTCCTCTTCTTTCTTCATTTCTGATAATCATATGAAACGTATTATGTCTATTTATAAAATTTCAGCATAGTATATTTTCCACCCATTTTGAAACGTGGTTTTATTGTTGATTGTGAACAATAATTGTGGTACTAATACGAGTATTGATAACAGTAAAAAATAAATAAATAAACAATATTTTTTAAAAAAGGCAAATAAGAAAAAAACAAAAATATACAGATTTTTCTAATAAAGAATTGTTAAAAATAAATGAAGATAAAACTTATTGTAGAGACATCAGCATAAAATAAAACTGATAATGATAGCTAGGTAGCATAAACCTAGCTGTTGTTATCTCAGGTTTACCAAATCTGTGTTCATGAGATGTACGCTGATGAGGATTCTGTTAGTTTTATTATTTTAAGCCAATAAATATCACATGACCACTATTTCTTATGCTTGCTCTTAACTGTTATTAAAACAGGCAAAACTCTCTATACATATTGCCACTCAGTGCAAGCCAGAGTAATCAATGGATGCCAGAAGGCTTATGCATCAAATCCCCATCTAGTTCCTACTCATCCAATATCCCCAGATGAGTAGGCACTAGATGGGGATTTTATACATAAGCCTTCTGGCATCTATTGATTACTCTGGCTTGCACTGAGTGGCAATACGTATAAAAAGTTTTGCCAGTTTTCGTTTCATTATTGTTTTTAATAAAATACCATTTAAATTCAAATTTCTATGCAGGCTCTAAAAAATTTATAAAGTGACTTTTATATTTGTGTAAACTTTTTTTAAAAATGTTTATATCATTGAAAATGCAAGGGCGTAATTTAGATGCGAACGATTCATTTTCGATGTGAAAAGAAATTTTTAGATTTAAATATATATGAAACATAATAAATAAATGTATTATATTTTTAATAGTGAAAATAATATATCTATTTACATATGTATAAGAAAAGTCAAGTAATTACATATAATTACTTTGATTTTTTCTTCTTATTTTTTTCTACTCTATAAAATAAAAAGATATTATTTAGCCATTATAATCAATACTAGAATCTAACTTGAATTCTAATAAAGCAATTAAACAATGAGCGATATTAAAAAAAAAAGAAAGAAAGGATATGATATGTTTGAACTAATCTGTTTGTCTTTTTATTCTGCTCTTCCCCCATTCTTTTATTCATTTTTTTCTCATTCTTTTCTATTCTTTCCTTCTTTTTTTTTTTACTTGCATATTAGCAATGCAGACTAAAAGAATATTTTGTTGGATTTCCTATTCTTCTATTTGCTGATTTTTTTTTTTAACAAGTCCTTAAGCCATACTTTTAAACCATCAACAGTAAAACTCTTTAAGTTCTTTTAAAATTATCTATTCCATAAACTTCTCTGCGTTTATGCTTTAAAATTTTTACTTTTTCCCCCAAATAATTCTAAATACTAATCCTGAGATATGAATATATTTTAAAATAACATAAAGCTTTTAAAATAACGGGAGGAAAAGTATTTTTTTTATAAAATCCACAACCATTTTATGACCAATAAGTAGTTCACCTGATGAGTGAGGTCACCTAATATCTATTGTTAAAAAAAGAAAGAAATAATCATTCACAATAGATATTTTATTTAATTAAAAATATACATCATTTACTTTCCCAAAAAATAAATCTCATTTACTCTCTCTCTTATGTCTTTTATAGCTTATTTTATTTTATTAAGAAGTTTACAAATGTTAATTGATTTAAATTTGTTTAGATGAGTAAAATATTTTCTAGAATTTTAATTATATAAAATTATTGTTAAATGTAAGGATTTAAAAGATTTACTTAGCAAGATGCATAAAATTCGTAGCAGTTATATATATATTCGTTTTCAACACTTCAAATATATGATAGTAGTTAATGAAAATATTATATTATTGATTTCTAGAATGGATTTCAACTGCCCAGTTTTTGGCATCTAGATCAACTTAAAGCATGAGCAAAAGGAAAGTTATAAAAATAAAAATTTAATTTAATCAGAAGTTATGTAATATATATTTTAATTAACCTTTAGGCTGACAGAGCAGCCATATTGAATATTTAAAAAATTATGTTAAGCCACAAATTTTATCATAATATATGTTGTATTACTAAAAAAAAATAACATAATATATATTGTTTTAAAGATCAAACACCAAAGAATGTAATTAAGCTGAAAAAAACTTAGTCATTAATATTCAAAGTAATAAAAAAAGAATAAAAATTAATATTTCTAATAATTATTTTCATATTATTTCATAAACTATAAATTATCATGCATACAACTTAAAATTATATTTTTGTTAGTAGGTTAGTTGGATTCATCATAAAATTTTTAAAAAATTAGTATATAATAACACTTACCTAAGGTAATCCATCACTTGAAAACTTCATAGAATAAAGACATTAATATCTTTCATTTTTCTCAGTAGCCTTCAAAATGTATTTCCATACAGTGGTTTGCAATGTATATACCATCCCTAATAACACCCCTTATAACAAGTAGTTAATATTGATTAATAATTAATATAATTTGAATATTATAATAAAGAAATTCAATACAGTTTGTAATTTATTAAAAAGTACTACTAAAATAGGCACTATATACAAAATAAAATAATAAAATAAAATAAAAAGTGAACAAAATACTAAATTCATTATAGAGTTAAGCTTGAGATACATAAGTTAGTAGTTTAGAGTCAGTGCAATGTAGTATTATTTATTCTATCTCATGTTACTATGACCATAAATTTAGTAATAACTTCATCAATTGCCATCTTTCTTTGCATTTGATACACAGCTTTGAAATTTACATTGCCATAGTCTATAATCGGCCTAAGTTTATATATATCCTGTCAAAATCTTTACTTTTAGCATTTTCATATTTTTATTATTATTAAAATACAGACAAGACATTATAGAAAAATCTAAATTGGGACATAATATTTGCGAAATATGTTTATCTTTATCTCATATCACCTAATTCAAATACTAGACCCAAAGCCACATCATAGCAAAAAATGCAGATAATTTACGATATAAATATACACAATCATGATTTATTTTTTTTATGTTAGTTTCAATAATAATTTTTTTATATATTTTTTATCAAATATAAATATATAAAATAAAATAATAATTAAAAAATATATAAAAATAAAATAGTAGTTTAAAAATATAACAAAATAGATGCTTTCCATTAGGCCTCACATAATGTTGTCTTCAAAATATATCGGAAAAAAGTAAAACTTTATACTGATGTATTTTTTATGGTGAAATCTTTTCCAGTAACTACTAAAAAAAATAAGAGAAAGACAAAAAATTCAATTTACTTGATTACAAAAATTATAATAAAATTTTTATTTTTTATCATAGAAAAATAAAATTCACCTCTATGGAAAGTAGAAAAAAACATGGAAACAATAGTGCAAAATGCACATGTGTAGACCACATAGATTTCCATTAATATTATGTTCAAAATGAATGTTTACATTTTGAAAATGCTTGCTCACATTAAGTATGCATGAGAATGAGGAGATTAACTTAATAAAGTATGCTTTTTTATGAACATTAAAGTATTTATTAAAAGATATTTTTTTAAGAATAGGTGCATGTTAAAAAATATGTGCCTATAAACAAAATTTGTATAACATTTATGTATACTAATACTATCTCAAAATGGAAATAAATATTAAATTTTTACACTATGTCAAAAATCCTAATACAAGGAAAGTCTTTGAGACTCATTATGTTAAATATAAAAAAGAGAGAGGTATGAATATGTATAGAAAATGCTTATACAATTAGCTAATAATTCATTATTAAAATGAAAATTACACACATACACACACACACACATATATATATATATATATGCATTTAATTAGTATTTCATTTATGATTGGATATATGCACATATGACACACTTATAAATATTTGTATATAAGTGAGTATTAAGAAAAAATATATATTTTATACAACACTTTATTTTTAATAAATAATAATATAAGCTTTACAAATTAAATTTAAAATATCATTACTTCTAGCTTCTCTGTATGTAAATATATACATATTGAGATGGATATTTCATTGGCAGTTTTATTTATTTGCCAAAAACTAGGTAGAGAAATGAATAGGAAAAAATGTAAAATTGGTTAGAAAAGGAGAGATCTAGAACATAGTTTATTTAGTCATAAATATAATTTTAAAATTAAACTTAATGATAATAATTTAAGATTTGAGTTAATATATATTTTACTTATCTACATATACACATATTAATTTATTTGGGTGTGATTTTTTGAATGATTGTAAAAGTAGAATTTTAATTTTTGACATTAATTTTCTCAATAAAAAGTTTAAATTTTTCAACATTAATTTAATTAATATAAAGATCTAACTTCAGTATTAAATTCTAAATAAATTTTATATAAATTGTTTTATTGGGGTGGTGGCTGTGATTGTGGTTTATTAACAAATTTTAATTAAATAATATTTTTAGTAAAAACAGAATAATTAATTATGCAATAACTTGGAGGAAAAAAATAATTTAATTCTGTTTTTTTTTTAATGTAAAGTAGAAATAAGAAATATAAATTCATTCATTACATTAAGAAGTTATATAAAAACCAAAAGAATTTTTGGTCAAGTATTCAACCTGCTTCCAGCTCTAGAATTAAAGTGACTGTGTTCAAATATATTGTCATTTTTTCTGAATTTTACTCTACAAGAGTTGGCTATTAGAAAAGAATATTCATATTCCTGTCATTATGAAGTTCCAGAAAAACTTCAGTACTAATTAAAGTATATAATAAATATGTAAATAAGTAAAATCCCCTAGGATCTCTTTTTCTAGAATTGTCTGCCTTAACTCTAAAGTACTATTCTGATTATTGTCTTCTACATGTATCTACTATTAATTATGGTTGGCTCAAATAAAAAAGATTCATCAAAGTAAAAAAATAATAATAATGTGACTTTTCTTGTAATAAATATCTTGTGCAAGAAATATAAAATTATCAGCAATATTTAAAATACTTCAGAGATGATTTATGTTATTGGTTAACAATAGTTTGAAAATATATTTGCATCACTAGGAGTTACACAATGAGTTTAAAAGACATTTGATTAGATAATACTGTGACATATATTTATAAATGTCTTTAAATATAAATTTTTACTATAACTTTTGAAATAGTTGTGGCTTTACTTCATTAGCATTTGAAATCAATAAATATATATGTGTGCTTTGCATATAGATAATGAAGCTATTTAAAATTAAATGTTGCTGCTGAGCATGCTTTCAGGATATTTTATAGTCCTATATTCATGGCTACTGGAATTTATAGTTCTCAAATAAATTTCAGTAGCCATCAATATGGGACTATGAAATATCCCGAAAGCACGCTCGGCAGCAACATTTAATTTTAAATAGCTTCATTATCTGTGCGCAAAGCACATATTTATATTTATAACTTTTGCAATTATTTGAAGATTTAGCTATATATTATTAATGTAATTTGCTTTTATTTCCTCTTGATCTTAGTTTAATTTTGTAAAAAAAAAAAAAAAAATAGAAAAAAAATTTTTTTTATATAATCTTATAATTATTTGTATTATGCAATAAATTTTTTAGTATACACCTGGGTCTCGTTTTATGCAGTAGATATGTTCCACAGAAAACCCACATTAAAAAAAATCATACAAAAATAGTCTTAACTTACCTTGAAAAATGGGGGATAGGTTCTGTATTTTTCAGAATTCACATAAAAGCAAAGTAACAAGGAAAAATTATTTTAATATTCGCATTAAAAAAATAAGCAAATAAAGTATGAATAATAAAAAAATAAAAATATTTGAAAAAAATTAATACAAGACAAACTTTTTTTACTTAACTACAGTATTTAATTTTATATTTTTCATACATATTTTAATCATTACCACTAGCGTTCGTTTGTAAACTGGTAAGAAATCAGATTGGATGTGATGTGATGTATTGTGGCTTCTCCTTAAATAAAGTCAAGAATCTCTCAGCAATTATGCCCAGAAAAACATATTAGCCACTTTATTTTTATTCGTGATGTGATGTACAACTAGCACCACTTTTAGTTTTGTGTTGTGTTAATGGTTTTCTGTTTCTATATTAAAAAAATGAGATCGTAATCAAAACAAAAAGATTGTACATTATCATTAGAAAGATTATTTTCAGTTTATAAAATCTTCATTTTTTATTTTAAAAATCTAAAAGATTATTTATTTCTGTTATATATAACAAAATACGGTTTAAAAGTTTAAATTTTTTGAATATTTATTGCAATATTTTTATATGTAAGGTATAAATCTATTATTATTATTATTTACTCATTAGTATAAATAGGTTATTTACATAGAAGCTAAAATTCTAAATACAGCTTCAGGCCATATTCACATCAGCTGCTAATATAATGTTATATTTTTGAAGGAAAAAAAGTATTTCAAGTCAAAATAAGTTATTAATAATTTAAATTTCTTGATAGCTAATAAATATAGTGAAATATGAAAGATATTAAGAAGAAACATGACTCACATAACTTCAAAATCACATTAAAATAATCCATATAAAATGAGACCCAGGTATATTTTTTTTTGATATGATCAAAATATATTTCAAAATACTAAGACTTGCTAATGGAAGAGTAGTTCTAATGCAAATGTATTGCATAATTAGTTTAGCATGGCTAAGAGAAAATTGCCATAAAAAATTTAAGTGCAATTTCTATAAAATTATTAATTAAATATGATGTATTATTTACATGTTATCTTTATAAATCTTCAGGTATTTTTAATACATTTTTCTGGATGCAAAAACAAATAGAAAAGATTTAAATGAATGAGCTTGCTAAATAATAAATATATAAAATAATAGATTCTGAATAAAAAGTTTACTTTTATATGCACATTAAAAATTACTTAAGATAAAATAGAATTAAATGTGCATATAAATGTACATTTGTAATGCAGAATTTAATTCCTTGATTATATATTTTTGGAAGTTAATTATTTTATCATTTAGAAATAAGATAAAAATGTTATGAGTTATTAATTTGAAAATATTAGGAATATTGAAATTTATGAAATTTCTTAATCCAACTTAAGATAATACTGAGTAAAGAAACAATATCCACAGAAGAAGAAATAATTTTTATTTTATTGACAATAGCACGTGTTTTGGATTGATCATAAATGAAAGCTAACAGAATAATTTAAAGAATTAAATGTGGAGTTATACATGTGTTTATGTTATGGAAGAGTATTGATTATAATATAGCCATTATCATTTGTTGCCAGGAAATATATGTATTGTTAGCCATCCAAATTTCATAGGAGTTAAGAGAAGAACTGACAGGGATTTAATTCTATTTTCTTTTCATGAACAGTTAACATAGTCCTGTATTTTAAGCCCTATTTAGATATATGAATTAATGAAGTTATGACTATTGTATTAATGATAAAATAATTTATATAATTTTCCATATGAAATTAATATAGTCCTTTTGAAAATATTATGAGTTAGTCTTTTACATGAATTGTGTGTATTTGGTTATATTTGATTAAGATTATTTGATGATATGAGACTCGCCACTTCTTAGTAATTTTATTAATTAATATTATGTATATTTCAACTCTGATAACCTTCATTTATGTTATGTAGTATGAGCAATATTATTAAGATGATGATCTGAAATGATTTATCATGAATATTAGAAAAATTTTAAGTTATAATCAAGAAATTGTGTGAGTAATGAGAAAATTTTATAAAAATGCAGGAGAAAATTCATTTCCAAAACAGTGTAATCCAAATTCATAAACACATACACACATAAGTTAAAATTAAAATAATTTGTGTAATATACTAAACAACATTGTTAAAATTACATTAGAGTTAATAACATAATTAATATTGAATCCAGAAAATTGGTCATTAAGCTTGAACAGTAAATTATTGAAAGAAAATATCATCAACTATAATATAAAAAGTCAAGCTCATGTAAAACTATGTGTTTTGAATAAATAACATTTTTGGAAAACAAAATAATTCCATGAAAGTGGATATATTTTGTATATAAAATTAAAATAGATGTAAGATGAAGAGAAGATTTAATGATAATGTGTAAGTCAGGAGAGTAAAAAAGTAAGTCTATAAGAGTGACATGTTTTTTGGTGTAGAAGGAGAAAGGGAAAAAAACTTCATCTGTGGTTAATGAGGTGGAAATATTTGGAAAGCAGAGTATGGCATGTTGAAGTCACCTACAAGAATAATAGGGAACGAGTTGGCTGCTAGTGTGATATTTATTTGATTAATTAATTTATGTATTAATGTGGGCATATTATAAAAGTAAACATTTATGATGTTAATGGTGAAAGTAGTGTGATGTAGTGTTACTATAATCATGTTTTTATCCAAATATAAAATTTTGAATGATTCAAATGGATCTTTATGGTGAATATGAATGCCAACTCTTGCTGCTGTTCTGTTTGATGTAGACAATTTTACATATCCAAATCTTCCCAGAAGAATTTGGGGGTTAATTTTGTTAGTGATTTTAGTTTCAGTGAATAGTATGATGTGAGGAATGAATTGTTTTATTCAGTTGCTTAGTGCATAAATTATTTCATGAGAGTTTAGGCCTCTTGGATTAATTGCAGAAATGCTAACATCCATAGTGAAGGTTTTGTGTTTGTGTGTGTTTAGATAGGATTGTGCATGTGAATAGTAAGGTTATATATAAAAGGCGTGGGTTGGGTCTGTGACCTATTGGATTTATCTTTATATAGTCTTGTGTTAGGGCTTCAGACTTTTATTTTTAAAAAGAAGAAAAGTAACCAATAATACAGTTCTATTATTTATGGTGCTGAATTAACTATGAGGGGGTCTTGTTGAGTTTCTGTGCTGAATGTGATATGATTGGTTACAAAATTATTATTGTCTTTGTATTTATTGGCAGTTTGTCTGTTGATGTCCACTCCTGAAAAAAAATTTTTTGTTCTGAAGTGAGGTAAGCAATATTTGTGAGTAATTGCCTGGTCCAGTGATTGACCATGGAAACTTCCAATGGATAAGTGATGGGATTAGTGGATTTCAGTTTTTTTTTGCTGGGGTGGTAAATTTGTTTCTGTCTGTGTTGTTGAGAGATTGGTTAAGCATTTGTTGGTCAGCTGTTTTTGCTTTGGTTCCATTGATTTTCCTTTTTATGTTTTTTTAAATCTTTTTATTAGCTATTTGGAAGGGTGTTGTATCATCTGTAATGTTCCATGATGCACTGATGATGATGTGGACATCATGTTCTCATATTCAGATTCTGTGTTTGTGTCTAGGGGGATTTATTATTATTTTATCTTGGATGATATTGGTAGGAGGAGTGTTTCTAACTGTTGTTTGTTTTAATAATATGAAATGATTGATTATTTTTGATGATTGTGATGCTTCTTGAGTTTCAGTTGGTTGTATTGCATTAGTAACATTGCTTTGCTGTTCCTTTGGTATTTTCGTACATTGGTGTAATTTGTTAATTTAAGTCCACAATTAGTACAAATATGACTTCTTTGTTTACAAAAAAAAACATTGCAGTGGAATACCTTTAAATATTATAATTAGCAGTGATATGTCTGTTGAATGTAGAGTTGGAATATCTGTTGCATTAATATTTTTGTTCAGAGTGAAGGCAAAGGTAGCTGTATTTGTTAATATAGGAGTAGCTTTTTTTTTTCCAATTGATATTTAAAATTGGAAACATTGCCATATTTTTTAGTAATTACTGGAGTCCATTTCTGCAAAATCTACATAACAATTTTTAATTTGCCCATTAATAGAGAGTGGTCAATGTCAATGTAAGAAAGCATTTTCGCATTTAGAAATTTTTTTTTTTTTTCTGTTTAAAAATATCTTCTTGCACTTTATTGTGAAACTCAATACATAAATATCTATTGTTAGGATGGTTTAGAATTTTATAAATGTAGCTCCCTCCATAGCTTCTTGTCTGTTAATAATTGATAGAATTCATCAGTTGGAAATTTTGTAAGTTCCAGTTAATATCTGTGGTGGTTATTACAACAGATTTGTCAATGTAAAATTTTTTTAAAGATTTTAGCAAACTTTGTGGTATAGTAGAATTGAATTTGTCTAAATAATAAGCATATAAATCAGGTGTTATTATTGTGAGTTTGAAGTGTTTGCAGTGTCCATAATTTGATCATCATCATTTTAGTTATCAAAGTTATAAACTTCTATGATGTCTTCCAGTGTCAATTGTATGGTATTGTCCATGCTTGCAGAATATTCTTTAAGGGCCCTTGCATAAGTATTAACATTAAATATATTTTTAGTATTAGAGATTTTGATTAATGAATCTTCTTTGCTTTCATTTATTTCAATTGTTTGATTTACTTTGATTAGAGTTGTAAGTTTTATAAGTTTGTAGATTAGGAAAATTTTCCATATTATTGATAAGCCCTTGTAGGCTTGATTCTTGTTCAGCAGGCTTTTCTCTGATTTGAAATTTATTTTCTGCTAATGGAGTTATTTTTAATAGCCACTTGATTATTTTTATTATAAGAAATTTGATTAATTCCAGATTGGGAATTGGAAGACGTAATAGGGGCTGTCAAATTATGATCAGCAACAGTAGATTCATGAGGATTGCAAATTTCCTCCAACAATGGTAGAATTCAATGGGTCATTAAATGCCATCAAAAAATAGTTATATTTATGTAAGTTTTACCTAAATAGTTATATTTAGGTAAGTTATATTTGATTTACCTAGTTATTTAAAGCTGTTCAGCAGTTGTTCAAACATCTACTCTATGTAAAATAGAAAATAAAACTTGAGTAAAAAAACATCAATTTTTCCAAGAACATGAAATGATGTAGCTGATCTGTACAATGTCATCTAGTGGACCTCCTCATCCTACTACTACTGCTACTGCTTCCACTACCACCACTGCAATATCACCACCATTGCTGCTACTACTACTACTACTACTACCATCACTACCCCTCCAACTACCACTACCACCAACACCACTATTCTCTTACTACTACCACTACCACCACCACCCCAACTACCACTACTACTACTACTACTACTACTACTACTACTACTACTACTACTACTACTACTACTACTACTACTACTACTACTACTACTACTACTACTACTACTACTACTATTACTACTTTTAGTTGATATCATAAGTACATATAGGTGCTTTTACATACTATAGGAACATAAAGACAATTTTTTTTATTTTTGTACATGGATGGAAAAAGGCATTACAAGAGCTGTATTACAATATAAAAACATATTAATTAAAGGCAAGCATTATAAATATATGTCAATAATTTTTACATAACAATGTGGAAATAAAATCGGAAAGTAGTTAATTTATAACAATATCAATAATAAATACAAAAAAAAGAAAAATCTATTTTGTACAGTAAGAATATGTATGATCTATATTTCACAGTGGTATTGGTTAATTTGATCAAGCTCCAAGTTGCTGATACTATATCTACTGGAGCTAATGTCTGATCTCTTGTTTTAATCTTTGTCGATTTATTTAGAAAGAGAAATTTAAGTTTACAAGATGTGGGATTAAATACAAAGTGGCATCTCATAAACCAGAGTGTGAATAAAATATAGATTGTTAGCCTTATAATTGGAAACAATCCCCTCTGAATATTTTCTATCAATATCTTTAATGAGGAGAATTACAAGTAATTACAGAAATAAATTCTCAATAAGTTTGTAGGGAAACACACTGAGAGACAAAATGTTTCATTGTTTCATCTTCTCTACCAAATAAAGGACAAAAATCTCTTTTTTTTTCAGCCAAAAAGCATTGATAGATAGCGCCTTTAGATTGATTTTTATTCAAAAATTCAGAAATTTAGGCTCCAAGTATCAAAATCTAAACTTTTGAATCATATGGATTTATTTGAGATATTAAAGAAACTAATAGGTATTTCAAGGGGGTTGGCAATAGCGATTATATAATGAACTGCCCCAATATTTAATTTTTGTTGAAAAAAAAAGGAACAGGTTTTTAATGTTTGAAAATGAATTTAATCAAGCATTAATAAATTTATTTTTAATATGAGATGGAGTATCTGAAGGTATATTGGAATAAAAACTTGAAAATTTTCATATATAGTACAAAGCTTACTAATGCATTATACATTTTCTGATGATCAAATGTTGAAATGCAATGCAATGACAGGCTATATCTGTGAATGTTTTTGCAGATTTTTAAAGCCACTTGCTACTGCTTTTTTATTCCATATTTATTTTTGGGATATTAATTATGTTAATGAGTGATATTTTACTCTTCAACAATACATTTTTGAAAGTGAGTTTGTCACTTTTTCAATTACAGTTATTAATTGTTCTTGTATCATTATTCTCATAGCAGTCATAGAAAGATGAGTTGGGAATCCAAGAAACTTATGAGGAGGGAACAACTACATACTGAATGAATTTGATTACCAGAATGAATACTTCAAATAGATGTTTTCTTTTTGTTAAATTTTAAAGAATGAGCTACGGAGTAATTTTCTAATATAGTATATATTTTAGGCAGATATTTTTTGGATGAGAAGAAAATGACAATATCATCCATATATGAAATATGATTGATTGATTGTTTTATAAGGGTTACATATATTCCTGGTAGTTTAGATTTTATTTCAAGTAGGAGAGGGTTAATATATGTAATGAAGAATAGTGAGCTAGGGAGAAAATCTTGAGGTATTGAGTTTTTTAGAGAAAAGTTAGACATTTTGCCATTAAGTGTAATATGAATCTTTCTGTTTAATGAGTAGGTCAGCTAGTATATACATTATTGGTATTGGAATATTATGTTGACTGAGGACCTCTAGTAGTTTCTCACAAAGTATTGAATCAAATACAGCCTCTATGTCTAGTTGTACTACAATAGGTGCAGATTTTCTAATCTGTCTTACATCATCAATCAACATTTTAAATAACATAAGTGCTTCAGAAGTAGAACACCCCTTTCTTAGAAAATTGAAATTTAAACATTACAGGAAGAATCAAAAGGTTGAATTTTATCTTTTAAGAGAGACTCTATTAGTTTGATGATAAGTGGAGACCTCAAAATAGGTCGTACATTATCTATAGGAGAAAGAAGTGTATTCTTTTTAAGAAAGGGAACAAGTGATACTGTATAAAGTTGGTCAATGTTATGTATCTGTTTTGAAAGATAATTTATCATATTATGGACTATTGGTACAGTAAAATGACTAAGATTAGATAATAAAAATTTAGGAATAGCATATATTCCTGACTGTGTATTATTTGGAATAGAGTTCAATCATAAAGCAATCTCACACTTTGTGATATTATGTTCTTCTGTGGTTATGCCAAACTAGAAAGAAGAGAGCTTTGGAAAAGGAAGTTTCTGGAATCTAGCTTTAAAGTAATAATATATTTGAGGAATCATGTCTTCCCCAGAAATAATCTTTGACTCTGGAGTCTAGCTTTAAAGGGATAATATATTTGAGGAATCATGTTTTCCCCAGAAATAATCTTTGACTCAAATAATAGATGAAGTTAATTTTTGGGAGTATGTACTAAGGCTCACTAAATATATTCTTTAGACCAGTTATGGGGATTAGTTAGAAAAAATTTTGCTTTCTTAATAGAAAGATAATCAGCCATATGAGTTGAGTTTGCTTGTATTCCTATTTTAAGAACATTATTGAATTAACTGAAAAAGGATCACATGATGTATTTTTAGTTTCAAGTGTAACATATCCAATTTTTTAACAAAACTAGTGAGGAAACCAATTTTTGGGAATATAAGTCTAACAGTTGAAGATACTATACTAATAAAAAATATTCAAGCCTCTACTGGATTTAGAGAGAGTATTTCTAACTTTTTAAAATAAATATAGATTTCAGAAAGAACTGCTTCAGGTGCAGTAGATTTAAATAGAAGATGGGTAATATTATTTAGGGGAAGAATTGGTTGATGTTGCAAGTGCATCATGAGTCCTACATTAAGTGCTAAATGATCAAAGAAGGTTACAGGGCAGAAGGAATGGTTTATTACAAAATATACATCTGGTAAATAAAAAAGGTCTATTACAGAAAATTTTTTTTAGTATAGCATGAAAGGAGTTAGTTGGAAAAAAACCTTCAGTACTCATAAGATTATTATTAATCAAATGGAGGTACTTTAATGTAAAGCTCATATAGAACATGTTGAAATCATTCATAATTGTTGTAGGGTAAAAATTTAAAGCTAATATTAAATCTATTTTAAGCTCATATAGAACATGTTGAAATCATTCATAATTGTTGTAGGGTAAAAATTTAAAGCTAATATTAAATCTATTTTATTTACTAATTGATGAATTAACACTGGTTGATTCTACAAATACAATGTTATTAAATTAAGAGTGAAAGTAGAATGATATAGTATAATTATACTCATATGCTGATCTAAGTATAAAATTTTAAAAGTTTGAAAAGTAAAACAATGATGGACAAGAACCCCTGTTTATCAGATGTTGAAAATTACAATACCCAAATTTACTTAATGTAGAATGTGCAGCACTTTTTGTTTCTATAGATAGAAGGATATGGGGTGAAAATTGACATCCAATTGCTAAGTTCAAATATTCACTGGGTAGAATTAATACATCATACATTAACTGGAGTAATAAAAAGACCCATATGGGGGAGGGTGAAATATAGTTTATTATAAAATGTATGGAAAAAATAAAATTAGTAAAAATGTAACATGAATTTGTTATATGGAAATGGAAAAATAATAATACACCACTGTGAAATTAATGAACCTACCTTGGTAAATAGAACTATTCTGAGTTGGTTCTGCATACTTTTGTCCATAAATAAGATAATCATTTTTATAAATTTGAGCTGCTTATATCTTTATTAAAACAGGCAAAACTCTCTATACATATTGCCACTCAGTGCAAGCCACAGCAATCAATGGATTTCAGAAGGCTTGTGCATAAAATCCCCATCTAGTGCCGACTCGTCCAATATTCCAGACTAGTTTCAGTCTTGTGGCCTTTGTCAGTGAGGAGCCTTGGATCTGAAAACACTGCACCTAGATCTTAGAATCTAATGCAATTCTCGAGCAGCCATATTTTATCTCTATTTAACTACAAAACTATGTCTTAAACTGAAAACACTGTAATATTTTCAATACAAGCTTATTAGCTTATATAGTCATATAGATCTGAACTCAGTTCAGTATCTATATACCTTGGTGACTTTGGTTCTTTAATAACCATAGCCACCACTATCCTATTAGGCAGAATTGGTTTTAAGCCAACAAACATCACCTGATCACCATTTCCTATGCTTTCTTGTAGGTACTGAACTGAATACAGACCTATATGAATGTATAAGCTAATGAGCTTGGATTGAAAATATTAGTGTTTTTAGTTTAAGATTCATAGTTTTGTAGCTAAGTAGAGATAAAAGATGGCTGCTGGAGGGTTGCATTAGATCCTAAGATCTAGGTGCAGTGCTCTCAGATTCAAGGATCCTCACTGATGAAGTCCACAAGCCAGAAACTAGTCTGGGGATAGTGGATGAGTAGGCACTAAATGGGGACTTTATGAACAAGCCTTCTGGCATCCACTGATTACTCAGGTTTGCACTGAGTGGCACTACATATAGAGAGTTTTACCTGTTTTAATAGTTATAAGCAAGCAGAGGAAATGGTGATCATGTGATGTTTAATGGCTTAAAACCAATCCTTCCTAATATGACAGTGGTGGTTATGGTTATTAAAGAACCATAGTTACCAAAGTGTATAGGTACTGAATTGAGTACAGACCTATATGACTGAATAAGCTAATGAGCTTGGATTGAAAATATTACAGTGTTTTCAGTCTAAGACTCATAGTTTTGTAGTTAAATAGAGATAAAAGGTGGCAACTGGATGGTTGCATTAGATTCTAAGATCTAGGTGCAGTGCTCTCAGATCCAAGGCTCTTCACTGATGAAGGCCCTGAGCCAGAATCTAGTCTGGGGATATTGGGTGAGTAGGCACTAGATGAGGATTTTATGCACAAGGCTTTTGGCATCCATCAATTACTCTGGCTTGCACTGAATGGCAATACATATAGAGAGTTTTGCCTGTTTTAATGTAGTCCCATTTAATTGTTCATGAATATTTTTGACATAGCTTATTTTGAGAATTCATTCTGAATAGTGATTCAATGTCTGATTCTGTATTTTGATAGATTGTAGATGTTATGTTATCCTTAGTTTTGCTTGTTCTTCTGTGGAGATCCACTCCTGCCATAGGGAGAAGTTGCTCCTGTGTCAACATATTTGTATCTTGACTTTTCCTGGACCAAGGAAGTGTTGAATCAGAAGACAGGTAATCTGTTTCACCTGTTTTATCTGTGAGTTTAGTTTTTTTTGTTGTTGCTGGTATTGTTGACCTTATAACTTTTTTCTTTGGTTTCAGTTTATTATGTTTCTCAAGTTCTCTTGAATCACTGGATTTTTTCTTCTTGGGTATTTGTGTCTTAGTCTTCACTCTCACGAATTGGGTTGATACTATACATGAATAAACATCTGTAGTCCCATTTAATTGTTCATGAATATTTTTGACATAGCTTATTTTGAGAATTCATTCTGAATAGTGATTCAATGTCTGATTCTATATTTTGATAGATTGTAGATGTTATGTTATCCTTAGTTTTGCTTGTTCTTCTGTGGAGATCCACTCCTGCCACATGGAGAAGTTGCTCCTGTGTCAACATATTTGTATCTTGACTTTTCCTGGACCAATGAAGTGTTGAATCAGAAGACAGGTAATCTGTTTCACCTGTTTTATCTGTGAGTTTAGTTTTTTTTGTTGTTGCTGGTATTGTTGACCTTATAACTTTTTTCTTTGGTTTCAGTTTATTATGTTTCGTTCTCTTGAATCACTCTGGATTTTTTCTTCTTGGGTATTTGTGTCTTGGTCTTCACTCTCACGAATTGGGTTGATACTATACATGAATAAACATCTTATGCATCACAGAAAGAATAAAGTTAAAGTTTTTAGCCAAAACAAATGTTTGAGTAGCTGCCTTCAGCAAATGTTTGAAGAAGAATATCAAATGAATATTGTCAAATCAATTTTGTTAAAAATAAGACAAACAAAAAGAAAGTGGGGTTGAATTTCAATCTTTCTATATCTTAGCCAGCATATGTTTTTGCATTTCTGTAGTGACTTCTGTATCTATAAAAGTGTAAGATGGGAAGCACTTCCAAATATTGCTTAAGTGAAAAAATAATAAAAACTTAGATACCTAAATTATCAATTTCAGTTGTTTGACATAGTGAAAGGTAAATTATTTGGCATGTTTTCCAATACTTACATTTTTTCAGAGTGGGAAGAAGTGGAATGAGAAATATTTGAAATGTTGAGGATCACTTTAAGTAAAGTTTTTCCATTAACCAATTACTGGACATGGCTTTATATAAAAATATATGTGCACATGTGGAAATAAAATTTAGTGTTTTTTTAATCTTTATTGAATGTAAGTCTAAACAACTTTGTACTAGAGGGGCTTAAATATATTTAAATCAGATTAAAACAATCTTTTCTCCCACAATAGCTTTCTAGACTGATTTTTTTTAGTGATTATTATTATTGGAGAATTTGAATAGTTACTAGAAGTTTGAATAAGGATTCTTTTGAATGTAATAATAAATAAGATTTTTAAAGTAAATTGTTTAAATTGGCAATTTATTTTTTTAGGTTTTTTCTATATTTTCAAATGTATTTCTGAATTGCTCAGATAAATTTTACAAAAATGTTAAGCTTTTATTTTAAAATGTTAGTAAAATTTTCAGCATATATTTACCAAGCAAAGAATTTATCTGTGTTGAATTCCAGCTTGTATCTTTTATTTTGAATTTAGAAAACCAAGAAATTGTTTACATAGGTAATACAATGAATATTTGCTTCTCAACCAAGTAAGTACATCCCTGGTAATTATTTTTCCACCATATTCAATAAAGGGTAAATAAAAAATAACAACTGGACTTATTGATATAGGCCTTAAAATTAACTAATGGTGATATTTTTATTTGTTTTAGTTAATATTTTTACCAGCAAAATAAGGTAAAATCCTTATAGTAAAATCCTTTTAAGTGTCTGTATATAAATAGTAATGTATTCCTAGGTGACAAGAGGTTGGCATTGATGCCACTTTTGTATAAATTCTTCAGAGATGGAATAAGTTTAATCTTGTGGATCTCCTAAAAATATGTAGAAGTGTTTTTTTCTGTAGTTTGGATTTGAAAGGAGTTGCAGCAAGTTGTAACCAGAGATTATTTCTTCTTGTATTCTAATAGCTGTTGATATATGAGCTGATTGGGTCTGACTCAATGTCCACTGAATATGATGTCTGTACAAAATGTGGAGTTGATTCAAATAGACCCTTTTTTATCACCAGGTATTCTCTAAATATATCATAGACTGACTGATATTCTTTTTTTTTCAGAACAATCACATTTGGACACCCTTCTATATGTGTAATATTATTAATAAGATAAATTCTACAAAAGTATGTAGATAATTATCAATTATTACAGTAATAAATTCTGGTCTTAAACAATATTTATTACTTTGCTAAGCCAGGCTTTTAATATATCTCTTAAAACACAACTAAAGTGATTATTATCAAATATATTAGTATATCCTCATGAATATAAATGTACATTAAACTAATCATTGATTATAATAGATTTGCATATTTACATTTGTAAATTAACCTAGCAGTCGCATAATTAATTATCTTGTAAATTTTATTTGGTAGAGTTAAAGCTTTTGAAGATGGAGATATAGCTCTTGTTATGAGGTCAATTATATATAACATATTGGCAATTCATGTATTTGGACTGGATTTATTTCTTCATCTTGAAGTTGAAATAGATATGTCTGACAATAAGTACTGGGTTCAACTTGAGAGAAGTACTCTAACTGTATTTCTTGTAACTATTAGCAATCTCTATATAAAATCAATTTTACACATTAATATGATAGTGAGGCATTTTTGTTGATAGGCTGATCATGTGATGAAATGCTGGTGAGTAAAAAACTGGTCAATTAAAGATAAAAACTTATTATTATTAAATATGACTGAATTCTGGGGGAGATAGCTTTCTCCACTAATAAAGGTAAAGCTAGCAAGTATAACCATTTTGCAATGAAGTTTTTATATTACACATTAAAATCATTTACTAAAATTAGTGGATATGGTAAAGATGCTATTTTGGAGGTTAAAATTTGGAAAATCTTTTTAATTATTTTATGGCTTGTTGGTGTACAGTAAATGTTACTCTTAATGTTACTGTTTTGTGATATGAGATTATAATTAGAATATATAAATCTATGTATATTATTTTAAATGAATCTGAAAAAATAAGTTTTAGTTGTCATAACTTTTGCATTGGGTAAAAACGATTATGATACTTGGGAAAATGCAGAGTATCCTTGATTATCTAAATAAATGAGACTTAAAAAAAATTTCAAGCAATTTTGCCAGTCACTTGTTTTTCTCTGCTGCATTAATCTCCTAATATTAAATAATTCTATTTTAATTAATATCATTATATCTTTACATATCAAAAAAACAAATCCTCTGTTACAATAACTAAATTGTATTATTATTATTATTATATAGCATGTGAAAACAGTATTAATTATATGAAAAAATGTTTTTTTTCTAGAAATATGAACCCTGTCTTCTGCAACAGCTTCCAAGGCTTATCATTACTTCTTTATTTGTCAGAGACTCTTTGTGAGAAGTATTTTTAGCTTCAGTATTTGAGGATTTCATATTAGCTTTTTTTTATTTTTTATAGTCCAAAGTTTATAATATATGATCTTTACTGAATTATGGGATCTTGGGTCCATTTCTTCTGCCAGGTTTCTTAAATGATAGCTATCTCAATTTTCATTTCATAGAAATATTTATCTCAGAATCTATGCAAGTAGACAAGACATAACCATAAGATGATTATGATTATAGTTATCAATTTTTTCTATTTATTATTGAGATGTAGTAATATGTTGCATAGATGATTTGCTCTTATCAATGACTGGCTTTTTTGTTCATATGTTTTGATATTGTGACAGTCAGATGATATATGTTGGTTTAACCCAGTTCGAATACTAAGTGAAAGTACCTCGAGGCCACCCATATGCGAGATATTAAATCAAGAATACTATGACCTCTGCCCTATTCGCCTATTCTCAAGGCTAATTATGAACCAATAACATTATCTGAGCCATACATAAATTATTTTTCAACCGGCCAAGCTTAGCATCAATGGAGAGAAACATGGACAGGAATACCTAAGGAGCTAAATAGTTAAATGTGCATAAAAGTACTATGAAAAATGTGTTTTGCGTGCCTGGATCATTGAAAAGCAAAATGAAGCATTTAAAACAAAATTAGCAAACTCAAGCTTGTTAGTTAAATAAGATATTTAATTAATGACTTTAAAATATTTATAATGAGCTAATGTCCTCCGCTATTCCCCTGAATTAATGAAAAACTAATTAGACAATAAAGATTAAACGATATAATATTTTTGCGGTCTAAATCTTTTCTTCCCAATTTTAATAAAATTGTCGACTCGAATCTCCTCGATAAAGTACAATAATAAAAATCTTTCGCAAAGCATTTTCTAATTGCTTTGCGCTAAAAACAGACAGTTTAAAAATTATTTAAGACGTATATAGTTAAATCAGATATACGTAATAAGCTAATGGTGGACAAAAGAAGCGTTATCGAGAAGATCAAGTTGGCAAACAAAAGGAAACTTACTTGTATTGAATTTTACAAATATAAATGAAAACTGGAAAGAGATTTAAATGAAAAATTAACCTTTAAACTTAACCGCAAAAATACAAAATATTTATACATGTTAGTAATGAAGAATAGCGAAGGAAAAAAGGTTAAATATATATATATGATCACACAATATATATATCTAAGACTAGTCTAATAAAAAAATGGTTACATTACAAATATAATTAAATACAACAATTTATAATATAATTCAGTGAAGCACTTAAAAAAGGGTATGAACAAAAAAAGTAGAAAGTAAATAGTTCAATGGAGGAGAGATACTATTACCATCCTGGTTCCTTGGTCATGTTCCATCGATGAGCGTAGCTTGATCTGTCCATTGATAGGTATTTGTCCGGACAATGAAAATGGAAATATGTTGCATGGTTTCACGAAAAATCCTACAGACACAGCACAAAGTTCAGATCACTATTAGGTGGATACTATGGCATTTTGGATGGTATTTAGGAACCTCGGTGATAGGCAAAGCTATTTATTTGCCTAGCCAAGCATAGTAGAATCCATCAAATTCATATGACATTTAGCTTGAGTATGTTCAAACTTCTCCATGATTTTGAAGACGACAGTTGTATAACTTTGTGGAATAAAATCTTAACAAGCAAAAGCAAAATCTGCAAGAGTTCTCCAAAGAGAAATCTGAATGCCAGCAAGAAAACTCTGAAAACCAGCAAGAAAACTTTGAATAATCAAGTCTTTTGTTCTCACTTCTATTTATACCCTCTTTGTCAGCTACCTTCTATTGTTTGTATCATCTTAAATCTTGATAAGCCCCCATGCTCCTTTGTTTCAAGGTAACATTTTCTAAAAATAACCTTTACTTTTTTACTCTAAATTTCTTTCTTTAAACTTTGAATTTTATTAATTAAAAAAGAAAGAGAAGGCCATCTTTAATTTGCCTTGAATGGGCTAATTAATTAAAAATATATGTTCTTTTAGAAAATGTTGGCGGGCTTATTTCAAAATCAAATCATACTAAATATTTGAACAAGATTTAAAAAGAAAAATACATTCTTATTTCTTTTAATAAAATAAGTATCTTATTTCAGCAGAATTTTGCATTAACTCATATATATATATGCTTGATGTATATATATGTGTGACTAATAGATTTTACAAGTAATTTTTATTAACAGAAATCTAATCTTAGAATGGAATTTATTTAAAACAAAATATTTAAATGCAAAACCCTGCTGATATTGGACTATAAACTTAATTCAGGTCTATAATACTAACTAAGTTTATAGAAGGCTGTGAAGCATGGATCGGACTTTAGATCCATTGATTCAATATTCAGTTTCAGAATCATTAATTAAACCAATGCCTATACTATAAATTGTGGCTACATTACTTACCAGTTGTTGAATAAATTCTATTGTAATCACTGGCATGTTTTTGCACTGATAAGAAAGGATCATTCTCATATCACAATGTTCACATTAAAATTTTGAAATATGCTCTCATTATATATATATATTAAATTCCAACCAGTAACCACCTAAACATTCACAGTAAAATATAGTAATCAATATTTCTCCTCACTGTTGTCAAGGCAACCTTTACACCTTTAGTCATACATTAAACTATTAATTATTGCTTTAAATGGGTAATGAAGTGTCCTTTAGATATGTAGGTTGAAAGGAATTACAACTCCAAACAGCTCCATTAATTTGTTAAGATCATTGATAATTAAATAAGTATTTTTAATCAAGCCAGTAATAAAAAATTTTCTATGCTGATTTATTTCTATTTAAGCATATTTACCCAGAGTCTTAATTTTCTTGAATCTCTCTTTTATTCTTCATTGTAGAATTTAATTATGATGTAACAAGGGTTTGGGTGAGCTGCTATTCAAAATATTATGACATATTATTCATGTTTATCATTTTATATAGCAAATCTTTTGGGAATCTGTATAGTGTGCAGTTTATATCTATAATTGCAAGAACAATAAATCAGTCAGTAAAAATTATTTAAATGATATAAATAGATATTTCAGGATGGTTGCATTATTGCTTTGCTTAGGCTTTTTTCTGTCCAGTCATTTTCCATTATATTAGTTGACAATTAAGCTATGCCTGAAAATGGATCTAATTTTATAAAATCATTCATTATAGAATGACAAAATCTTTACATCAGAGTTGTATTTTTTGTGATATTCTATATTTTTTCTCCTTCTAATTGTGTTGATTTTGTTGATGATTTAATAGTTTCAGCATAAGAAACTATCATATTTTTATTGTTGTTGTTGTTGTTGTTATTATTATTATTATTATTATTATTATTATTATTATTATTATTATTATTATTATTATTATTGTCTGATTAGTTTATAACTTGGAAGACATGTAACCTTTGAATACCAAAAGGTAACAACTGAGATTTTTGAAAATACAGGAATATAATTTCAATGATTTATATATATTAGGGTTGAATACTATAATGAAACAGTATGTAATAGTGCTAGAAAATACTCCTTCCGTCTCTCATTTAGGTTTTAATTCTTACGCAATTTAGAATTTAAACAGACATTTTATATTTTATCCATACATAAATAATTATCAATTGGCGCCATATAATAACACTCAGTACTATTTAAGAATTACTTATTCACAATTAATTATTTAAACAAATTAAAAAAAAAAAAAACGAATAAGTTTTTTTTGCACTATAATTTAAAAAATAATCATTAATTACAATAACGTCTAATATCATTAAACTGTTTAAATTGTGATTTTGTCTAATAATACATTCTAAAAAAATAAAGCTTTTAGTGTGATTGAAAAATAGGCATTGTTATGTTTCTATGAAATGTACCTTTTAAAATTAAAATAGACAGTAAAAGTATATCTTAAAGAATTTTTAAATAAAATAAAAAATTTCATTAATATTGACTTTTATTTTATAATAAATTCTAATTACAATTAAAATTAAAAGTTGTGTTTTCTTGTCTTCTTCTACACCTTATATTAATATGGTTGATGGTAAATAGTAATATTTACTAAAAGCAAAACTTAAAAGTCATGCATGCCAAAAAAATTTCCAAAATGCATATAAAAATTGCAAATCAATTGAGAATTTTATTACAGAGCCAAATGCTGTTAAAATGTGACTCTCTGTAGATGTATTTTAACAGAGGATTCAAACATATATATATATATATATATATATATATATATATATATATATATATATATATATATATATATATATATATATATATATATATATATATATTAATTGTGACCTTTGGCTTTGCCAAGAAAGTTAGTGCTTTATTATTGCTGGTATTTAACTAGAAAAAAAAAATTCTAAGAAAATTGATTAAATTAGATATATCTATAACTTATCCAAATATGGATAACTCAAAATAGCTCATGATTAAAGTGTGTCTGTCATGAATTTGTAATATGATGTTTTAATTCATAGCTAATCTAAAATGTAGCTAATAATATTGAAATTTAGATTATTAATATAAGCTAGAGTAACTGAATGAGTGCCTGAATTAAGTAGCTAATGCTGACTATATTAATTAATATATTAAAATTTAAGAATAGCTATTATAATTTTTAATAAAATATTTGATTTAAAATCATTTGTAAAATAACCAGTCAATTTATTAAATAATAGTTTTTAATCTGTGTCAGAGTAAACTAGATTAGTTTAATTAAGAAATAGATAAATAAGTTAATTACTATTTAAAGAAAACTTTAAACTTATTAGTTTGCTCTCTAAATGTGTGCGTGCTTGTGTGGTAATTTTATTTATTGGAAAAAATATTTTTTAATGTGCAGTATTTGTAACATTCAATAGTATTTTCTTTGATTAAAAAATTTAAATAGAAATTAAATGAACCACTATTCATTCATATAATAAGATTAGGTTAAATGCTTAAGAAAATTAAATAATCTTTTATCTAATATCTTATTATTAGTTTATTTATTACTATTTTAGAATATAACTTGGTAGTGGAAATTCCCCAATTATCACATGACCATCTGGCTATTTATGACTAATTAGCATTAGTCCACAATAAAAACCAATCAGTTGTTGAATCAAGGGTGGAAAAATTAATAGGAAGTGATGTTTCTTGACAATCAGAATAATTAGTAGCAGCAAGTTATGTAAGGATGCATACACACATATCTGGAGAGAATTTTATTAGGGAGAATTGTATTAAATAGAATTGCATTAAGCAGAATTGTAGTAAAGAAGTGTATTGGAGATGTGCATAAAAGTTGCAAAGTTAAATTTGAAAGTCAAAGAGGTGTAAAATTTTAATGTTTTTTTTTGTTGTTGTTAAAATCAAAATGCTTATGTAAATTCAATTAGGACACTTAATTTTCATCCTAAAATTAATCAAAAGATCTAGATCAAATAAATGTTAAGGACACAGTTTATCAGCAAGATGTCAATGAATATTTTGCTTTCTAAGCTTGAAATGTTACAGGTATTGATTTTAAATTATCCTATTTTATCTAAAAATGATATTCATTAAGAACTGTTTAAATTTCTTGTTTTGAAGCAGATATATTGGAAAATGTTAACTACATAATTTTAATCTTTTGTTATAACTTGTTAAGATAAGATGATTCTTAAAAAAAAACTTTTAAAATGTTTATTGTCCTTTGTATCAGAAGAAACTCCTTAATAAATTAAATATTTATGAAAGTGAAGCTGTTTCATGAATGTTAATCATTTATTATAGTAATAATTAATGAATGCTTATTATATTGACTAAAAAAATGGAAAAAATTTGATTGACAAAGTTATTAAGACTCATGAGGTAATATTCCTAATTTAGATAATTATTAATATGAAATTCTGTCTCTGACAAGTATAAATAATGAACGAAGATTATTTTCTATGAAAGACTGTATGTACTAGTTACTAAATATGCTTGAATTTAGAAAAGAAAGTTTAACCTAACAGCTACATGAAAATAATTGAATAAACAATATTCTGTGTCAATTTTTCATTCATAAAAGTTGCTGACTTATAGAAAATGTAGATGTGATAACTGTTGTATGAATGTTCTTTTAAAATTGATCTAAATTGAAAGATAGATTTAGAAGAAAACTGTGATACTAAATATTATATGAAAACCCTGCATAAATTGAAAAAAATGTTTAAAACTAACTATGATATTAAATATTGTGTTGAGAAAATCTTACATGTATTTAATAAAATTAATATATGTTAAGTGCTAAATTAAAATAATTTGATATCTTAAACCTAGTGAAATTATTCTTATGTGAAAAAAATGTGAACTCTTTGTCCAGTATATGTGAGACAATTTGAAAAATAGTGGCCATTCAGTCATGTATTTATGTATTAATATTTTGTTATATGTGTGTATGGAGGCTGTGTGGGAGAAAGAAACTGTTAAGGCAAATGTGTTTTGCATTATATCCCTTGTGTGTAAAGAACATTTTAATGTGTTGAATTACTTGACATCAGACCAGGAACTGTGCAGATTAAAAACTTGTACTCATTTATAGAAAAAAAAATGTTTTTGATAAAATCTATGCTTAAAGTCTAAGCTATACAGTATAAAGTGCTATGATTAAGTATGCATTTCTATCACTATTATTATTAGTAGTAATAGTAGTAGTAGTAATAGTAGTGGTAATAATAGTAGTAGTAGTCATTTTATATGTATGTGTTATGGTCTAACATACCAGAAAGAGGTTCACTTATTATTATTATAATTTTAGCATTAATGAGATACTATGCCATAAGATTTTAAAGAGTTTAACTATGTTCTTGATTATGAGTCATATATTTAAAATGAATATTTTATGTTTGGGAAAGTGATGTATATTTCTTGTTTCTATTAATTACTTAAGGCTACATTTTTAGTCAGTCATATTTGATAATTATTATTATTTATCAGTTTTATAAATCAATTTAGTATTATATTTAATGAGAGTTTAAATTTAATTCCTCTCTAGAATACATGATATATCTTATCTGACCATGGTGGTCCCAAGGAATGTGAATTTATTTCTGCCTTTATGGTTTGGAGATCAAGCTTAGTTCTCTCATTATTATTGATATTAAAATAATTTAGCTAGTTTATTAGAAGATAGAGGTTCATTCTCTCTGATAGTGTTGATATTTTTCTTGAGCAATATTTTCTCATGTTTATGATCATAATTGTGTTGGTTCCTTCCTATATTATATATGTCTAAAGACAACTTCCTATCATATTTTATTGCCATCTCATAGCAGGTACATACTCTGGTTTCATGTCATCACATGCTTATTGCTTTAGTAGTTTTTTCTCTCAGAAATATCTTCATTATAATATTTTACCACTGCATAAGTTGTTGTTTTTAGTATATTGGTCACTGATAAGTTTAGTTATTTGAAATGTATCATCCTCTTTAGGAACACTTTTTAACTCCCTAAGTGTAAGTTGAGAGTTTTGATGTACAATGTGTTTTGTTGTGCATTATCAGCAATCATTAATAAAAACAATAATGATTTGTTCAAAATTATAAAATTTATTATTAGCCTAAAATAAGCAATATCCATCATAATCACCATCATCCAGAAACAAGTCATCACTGGACTGGTAAGATCTACAGATTGTTTATTTTACTTATTGTGGAAACATATACAGCAATGAATGTTTAGGTGTATACATGTAACCTCTGAAATGATTTAAGGCTAATTTATTATAGCTTTGATAGTTAAAGACCATAGAGTTAATAAATAATTTATGGTGAATAAACAGTTATAATTAAAGACCATAACATTTGATAAATAATGGGTGGTTAGTAAAAATTTAATTATTGAAGTCCATAAATAAGTAATATAGTTAAATCTATAGATAATAAAATGATAGCATTAGTTAGGGCATATATTTTATGCAGAAATATATAACATGTACTCCAAATTTATTGATAATTTATTAGACTATATTACTTAAGCAGCACAGTACAATTATTTATAATGGTAGTAAAATAAATAATTAATTTAAAGGATAAAACTTTATTATAACAGTTTTAACTAGTCAAATATTTTGTCCATCTAAGACCACCATATGGCATGGATATGTAATTCAGTCTTGTAATATGTTAATTCAAGGAAATTTGAAATTTGTTTATTGTTAATAAATGTTATTTTGTTGTTTAATCTGGTATAGTGTCTTTATAGTGTTCTTGGCACTCATTAAATTCATACCCAGATATCTAAACACTATACAATTTATTATACAAATATTTTCAAATGTTTATTCCAGATACAGACATGTAAATTAAATATTAAATTATTTAACTGATAATGATTTGCAGATATGAAGATTGTACTCAAATAAATATTAATTTACTTTATGGATTACTATAGTTAGAATTTCAATTTACTGAAATAAGACTGCATTATATATATTTATTGCTGATTTCCATTTGATAAATTTATTATGTTGTTGATGAATATTTTGAGTGGACATAAAATCCCTTTCCCACTCTGGGTATTCGAATGTTCTCCTAGTAAATGATTATATTATTATAAATTTAGAGTTTAATGCAATTTTTGTCTTAGTTAAATTATTTATTAATTTATTATTACTGTTGTTGTTGTTGTTGTTGTTATTATTATTATTATTATTATTATTATTATTATTATTATTATTATTATTATTATTATTATTATTATTATTATTATTATTATTATTATTATTATTTGATAAGAAGTAGACATTAGCTTGTAGATTAAGTGTATATCTGCTCATGTGTATTTTAGGATATCATTCATTTATCAACAATGTATTCATAAAATAAATATTTAATTTTTCTATTAAATATAAGAACCCTGAGTTCATAATATTATAATTTAGAAATAGGAATTTATATATCTGTTGCCAAAGAAATATAAGGTGGCATAATAAATCTATAAGATTTATAAAACCATTTATTAAATATGGATCTGATCTGAGCAATATGATGGTGAAGTAGTTAGACATGTAAGAGTGTGTTGGAGAAGGGATGATGAAAGAGATTATAAGAGAGAAATTAATTATACTCTTGCTACTTTGTAACTGGTGTTGGGAATAATGAGAGTTTTTAAAGTTTTGCAAGAGTGAGTTGAAGTTTTCCTGCTCTTAAATTTAGTTAATGATATTTTATAATGTTTATTACTGTTGTAATTCTCAGTGTTCTCAGCATAAATTATTGTAGCAACAGCAAAAACCTGATCTTAGCTAGAGCATTGTTATTATTAACTTGATATTAAGCCTATATTTGATCTTATCGGCTGTAGTATTATAGTTGGTTTCATCAACTTATTTTAGTTTGATAGCTTAAGTCAGCTCATTTCTCTTTTCTTATGTGCAATATTATAGTTTTAGTGTTTTGCTGAAGGTTTGTGATGATAGTATTTTAGTTGTACTTATATATTAGACTATTTTTTCATCTAATATAAGTATTGAATGTCATTAGAAAAATTTAACTTTATTTAAATATTTCAATTGTGCTATTAACCTAATAGTTGGATGTAATTGGAATATTTAAATAAAATTAAATTTTTCTAAAGTCATTCAATACTTATATTAGATGATGGAAATACCCCAATATATAAATATATTGTTTTACTTTTTAATATTTTATACTTACATTTTTAATTTTGAAGTAAAAGCAAATTTAAAAACACCCTTAAATTCTAAAACTAAAAATCAACCTATCAAACATTGTACATTATAATGAAAATAAATATATCTTATCATATATTAGCTTTTAAAAAGATAATGTGATACTTAGGACATAAGTGTCTGAGTAAATCTTGATTGAAAAGTCTTGTTTGGGTTGTGCAATAATATTACTACTCAAACTACATAGAGCAATTTTTTATTTTTAAAATAATCATTCATTTATGTATAATTGGTTTTGATTAGTTAATAAAATTTATTATTGAATAAATTTGTAAAATCAAACTATAATTTTTGTTACAAATTACTACATATTGACCAAAATTATCTAAGAAATGTAAAACATCAGCTTTTTCTTTCACAAAACTTTATGAATATATATTGAATGCTTTTACATTTCTTATTGCATTACTTATAAGCTAGATTTTTATGTAAAATATATAATACTAGTCAAGCATTGGTGGTCAAGAGGTCAGCACAGCTGCCTTACAAGCAGTTGTTCCAGGTTAGCAGGTTTGCTTCTCGGCTGATGCTATGACACATGAAAATATATATATAATACTATCACCATTTCTGAATGCTATTGGTCCAAGGCAAGATAAGTATTTTACAAGTTTATTAAAACTTCACCTGGTAGAAACATTTTTATTGTTCTCCCTAAAGGAAATTTTTGCAAACATTCAATATTAGAATTTTGTATTAAAACATTTATTCTGTATTGCAATTTGATCAATTGTATTTGATCTGTTAAAAATATAGGAATACAAATAAAAACATTCTACAAAATGATATTTGAACTTTGAAAATTTATATTAAAAAAAAATAAAGTGAAATATGTGATGAGAACAATGACCATTTTTTCTGATTGTATGGTGTAAAAAAAACCCAATATAGTCCTTTAAAAAAATTAATAAAATCTTTGTTATATGAATTCTATTTTTAAAATGTGAATGAATTCATATGAAACCATAATAAGTATAACAAATTCTGTTCTAAAATTTGAAATTGCACTTATAATTTTTAAAATTTTACAATATTATGACCTATAATGCTAAAAGTGTTTAAAAAAGATATTAACAATCTTACCACTATAGTTATCTGTTTACTGTTATAATTAATTTTTTAAACTTATATTTTTTAAAATAAAACATATTTGAATAAAATCAAAGTGTGATTATATATACTTTTGCATTAAAATAATTATTAAATAAATATTGTGTAAAAATAATAAATATTTAAATAAATTTGGCTAAAAATTCATTTTTTTGCAATTTTCATATTTGGTCAAAGTCTTTTTCAATATAATCTCATAAATGATGTTAAGTCAAAGAACTAAAATCATAGCAATCAATGATATGGTAGACAAACTTAGATTATAAAAAGTTTTCAATGGCTGCAGAATACTAATCTATTTAGATTTTTTTTAAATTATTAATTTTCTTTTCAATTATCACCTAATGCAAAAACAGCAAAAGAGTATTGCATGTAGCTGCAGGAGAGTGAAAAAAAGCTGAAAGATTATCATTGCTCTCTCTTAAGATCTCCAAATAAAATATGCTGTAATTATTTACAGCAATGCTCAATTACTTCTCTTTTTCACATCAGTCTACCAAAAAAAAAAAATGGCTGCTAACTGAAAAAAAAAACCATTAGAAATGAATCATGGTTAATTACATATATATTTATTTTTCTATGCAAACAATAATACGGACTAACAAAAATATACGATGTTAATTGTTTTCATTTTTAAAAATTAATAAAGCTATTTAGCCAGATGTAACTAAAATAAATATTATTCACATATGAATTTTAACTAGTTTACCAGAATTAAATCTAAGCTATTAACTGTGATATATAGATGTTTGAAAGAGTGAACAAGAATTTAACTTATTTATGAAATGATAATTTTATTTTGGATTTCAATAAAAATATTAAATGCAGCAAACAATAAAAGCACATTATTTTTTTCTATATGATAAAATTTATATAACTTACATTTTTATGTTAAAATAAAAAGGAGCATATCTATGAAGAAGTTCTCTCTCTTCTGGTAAACTAATTTTTTGTTTAATAATCTAACTATATTCTATCAGATTAAGTGACAATTGAATTCTTCACTTTGACATAAAAATATTTAGGTTTTAAAAAAAAATGTATTCAAGGAAAAATATATCTACAGATATTTTAGTTTAAATGGAAATATATATATACAGATATTTCAATTTAAAATATAAAAAAATTAATACAAAACTAATCAAAGAATACAACAATTAGTATTTTCAATAGTAAGTAAGCAGTAAATGATGCTATTATTAAAAATATTTATAAACTTTTTGCTCATTTGTAAAGAAGAGGAATGAGATGTTATGTTGAAGATTTAGATCAAAAGTCGTATACAAACCACAATATAACACATCCATACTAAATAATAATTTATTGATTGAATTATCAACATGAACATGTGACATACTTTAAATAATAAAAAAACTAAGCATTTCCCCACATTCTTTTAAACTTTTCTTGTTTTTTATAATAGTTTCTAATCTTACTTCATACATCAGGTGTTTAATATATATTGACGCAATATGTTTATGAGCAGATATAAATAAAATATATAATACGCATAACATACACATAAAAATATAAAGAAAATATTCATTTTATTTATTCACATATAATTAAGTAATATATTTTTTTTTTAATTTCTATTAAAACTTAGTTTATAGTTAATTAAATTAATAAATGTTTGTTCACATAAAAATAAGTCAATAAAAAACAAATATATATTTTTATTTTTTAGGTTTTTTTTATTTATTATTGTGATAGATTTTTCATATATTCCCATACAATGATTAAAAAAATATAATAGATTTCTACTACCTTGAACCACTCAGACACAAATAATTTAAATTTCTATGGCAGAGTAACACTATTGTGAGACTGTGTTGTTAGGTACACACAAGAAGGTCATGAAGCTTGAGAAAATCTCTGGTGGCATAGTTATCTTTTTAGCACCGCTGGTAGAAGTTGTTGAGGTGGACAGGCGGGAAACCAACAGACCACAGCCGTTAACCTGAGTTCTGTCACTGAAATGATAACTAGTAATGGAATCGATTATGCAAGATAATTTAGGGATGGTTTAAATAATGATTAATGTATCTTTGACTTTAATATTAAGTTGTTTAGCAAGCACTGACTAATTATTTATGTAATTTGATTTAATATAAATTTATTATTTATAAATTACATTACTATTTGTAATAGTTTGATAAAATAGAACTGTAATATTTATGCAACTGTAATTAACAATAGCATCATTAAAAGAAATTAATAATAATAATAATAAGGGGAAAAGAAAGTTAATAGCATTGATATTGATAATAATTCTAAATATAACAGACATTCGGGATATTATCTGTTTGTAAAAGAAAAGTATATTCGAAAAGGGTCCACGCCTACACATACACACATATATATATACACATTTTCAGGGTTCTATACGCAATTTGCGTGTACTTGTAGAATACCGCAAGAATGTACAAGATGAATAAAATCTCATCTCCATTTACATTTAAATATTGTGTTAACTCAAATACACCTCCTCCACATAACAGCCTATTGAATCTATCGCCACTTCCCATTGCTTACTAACAAAATTAGAAAAGTTATCACTATCGTATTAATCGTTTGGTTTCGAAATCACGACACGTCATATAACTATGCGGTCACAAATACGTCTAATTATTAAATGGAGCACAGCAAACTATTTTATAAATTAATAAGTATATGCATTAAAAATTTAAATAACTGATAAAAATATCTTTGGTTATACTGTATTGATAAAATAGATTATAAAAATTTTAGATGATCAAATGAGATAATATTTATAAGAGTACAACTACTTTGGATTTTCATTGTTCTCTTACTTCAAATCTTAATTATAAATGCATATAAATATGCGAATAATATATATTTTTTTTCAATAGATAAAATATTGCTTCTATCAATCATTAATCTGTTATTTTTTCAAGTTATTTTTTCTAATCATGTAGATAGATCCTTAACATTATTAGAAGAGAAAAATCTCTTAAAACTCCTGCTAATATTGGTCTATGGTAAATTAAGTGTATAAATTTGAAACTATTTCATGCAAAAGACTGCCAGATTTGGGAAAACTAAAATACAGATTAGGGATGTTTAAAAAACCAAACTCTGAATCTTAAAACAATGTTATTAAATGACATAAAATATAAACATTATAGTCAAGCATTGGTGGTCCAGAGGTCAGCGACAGCTGCTTTACAAGAAGTTGTCCAAGTTATCGTGTTCACTTCCCAGCTGATGCTATGACACATGAGAAAGAAATATATATATATATAAACATTATAATAATTAAGTGCAATTCAGGATTTATACTTAATAGCACTTTTAGCATTCTCTAACAAAATTGGATCTCTATTATAAATTTATAACAGGGGTATTGATATTAGCTAAACACTGTAAAATTGATTCTACTGTTATCACATTCATCTTGCTTTTTCCATCTGTCTATCGAATTGAGATTACAAACAAATTATTTTGACATGAGTATTCTGGGCATAAATAAAGAACAATTAAATTCACAAAATTTTGTGCAATTTATAATATTGTTCTTTGAATTTATTTTGTTTAAATATAGTTGACTAATAACCAGATTTGAAAAAGGGGGAGATATTAGTTTTTAATAATTATTAAAATAACACTTTCTATACCAATATCACACTATACAAAGTCCAAATAAGAATTGTTTGAAAATAGAAAAATCTAATATATATATATAAATAAAATGTTTAATAAGAAACAATTAAAAATGCTTAGAAAAAAATAAAATGATGTTAATTTTGAAAATAATATTGAAAATGTGAATAATATTAAATTAAAATAAGAGGGGTTGTTTAGTAAATAGAAGAAAAAATGATATAAAATGAGACAATTCCATACGTACAGGATAACTAACAAGCATATTCATGGATATGATTAATTCTTGCCATTTAGCATCTTATATACTATAAAGCAGTGGTCTTCAACCCTAGTCTGTGGACCAGCACTGGTCTGCAAAAGTTTTCTGCTGGTCTGCGCTAGACTGGCAGGAAAGTTTGTAATAACAAAATAATATGATTTTTAATTAATATAAACAATTTTTATTTATTTTTTCATCGCAATTGCTTAAATAAAATTAATTATAAATCAAAATTTTATTTAATAATTCTTCAATTAAATTTTATTTAAATTATTAAATAATACTATAATTACTAAATAATAATCAAAGGAATTTATCTGAAAATGCAATCTTTAAAAGACAAAGTGTCAATCTCATGATAATTGTACCACTCCTTACACATCAATTTCTATACCTAGTAGGCATTTTTGTATTGCGTCAGCTCATTTATTGGTCACATATAGCAATTTTTTTTTTTTTTGCATTTGTATCATCATTTTATTTTGTGTGTGACATTTCTTTTTGAAATTGTAAAGTTCACAAAATGGAGACAGATCATCGATGATGATTTCTCTTTTTCGAGAACATAAATCTATTATCTTTTTTTTATTTAGAAAAATGACATCTTTATAATGATAGTTTTATTTCTATGTGACACTTTACCAAAACAACTTTTCATTCTGTTTTTTTTTTTTAATTGGATAAAAATTAGATAAAAATAACCCTAGATTCAAAATTTAAAAAAAAAAAACAAAGTTTTTATTCATCTTGTATATTTAACATTAAATACAGATATTACATTTATCATAATCATTGTCATGTAATTACACTAGCTATGATATTTCCCAACATTCAGGTGAATAACATTTTATTTTTGCATGTTGTAACAATGAAATAATAAATGTAGCAATGCAGGCACATTAATAAGAACATACTGTTTTCTGCAGCAGTATGTCTACTCAACTCAAGAAAGAGTGTTCAGCATGTAAAGATAAGCAATACACAGTAACTAGTATGTTGCTTTGGTCAGTTATAACAATTATGCTCATCTAAGACTAAGCAGTTATCTGTAGACTTCTGCCAGTCCATGAAATCTTATCCTTATTTTTGCTGGTCTGCAGGTGTGAAAAGGTTGAAGACCACTGCTATAAAGCATTCTAAAGTTATCAATTTTGAAAACAAGATCAATTTTTAAAAAAACACACTAGTGAAATAATTATAAATGTTGAAATAAAATACACAAATAATTGTGGCCAAATTCATTATGCAATCTTCTTGGGCTTTCCTTTTGGGTTTTTTTTCTTCAATTTGTTTAATAATGCACAAATAATCTGGTCTCTAAAACTAGTTTTATGATTTTTTAAAAATTTCTATTTCATTATATTTTATAACTTTAACTCTATTGATTATATTCACACAGTTATTCAACATTAATATCTCTTGGAATATGTCTATAAAAATATCAACCATTGTTAGACAAAAGTTATGGCAAAACATAAATGCACATGCTTTTTTAATAGCTATGTATATTTACGTTATTTAGCTATGTTTTTAATCATCGTGTTTTACAAAAAAAAAAAAATATGACTTAGGATATTTTGAATACACACAGTAATTATAATTGACTATTCCAAGTTTGAAAAACAAATTTTCAAATATTGAATTTTAATTGGACTAAAATAATCTTTTAGTTTTCAAAGTAGAATACAAATTTTTTCAATAATGATCAAGATATTTTATAAATTACTAATACAAGAAGATCTATTGGATTAAAATTTTTATTATTTTTTATTAATTTCCACTGTTTCCACACTCTCACATGTACTTTCATACATATACAAAATGATTAAATATTATTAATTTCAGTTTTATTTAATGCCCAGTACTAAAATGAAATTATACACATACTGTGATTGTGATATTGGCACAATAATGGCTAACTTTCAATATACAATAACGATGATGACTATTAAATTAATTCACTATTATTACTGGTTTTATCTACTTAAATTCTGGTGAAGGAAATTGTCTGAAGGTTCCAAAATGTACAATTTATCCAGCACTAATTGACATATATTAGTAATACAGAAATCCATTTGCTTTTTTAAAAATAGTAGATTGGCTCAAAATTATAGATTACCACAAACATAATTTTACTTTAATAGAAAAAATTATTTGACCAGGATACCTGCTTTTCTTCTGTGATATTCTTAGTTTATCAATGCTAAATCGAAATCTGGCAGAAGAGCAGTCAGTTCCAATATTTATCATAAAAACCATCTTTTTATAATATTAAAGTTACATGATTAGATTCAGTGGACAATTCAAATTACAATTATTGGAAATTATTTTGAAGACTGGATCCAATAAAAATATACCTAGCATAATTCATCCAATATATCTTCAGTAAATGCTTGATACCTTGATTGATTGAACAAAAATCTGTGTATGTTTTTTCCATTATATTGCTTCTCCAACAATTATTTCAATGATCACAGCCACTCTCTTTTATTTACATCAATCAATAGAAATAACTAATTGATATTATAATTGACAATTTCTTTGTGGTCTTTTGTGTTTCATGTAATGATAAATGTGGCCTGTGTTGTTGACTTATTATTTAGTTTTGAATTTAGATACCTATTTATGTAGAGATTTTGAATCTAAAGAGTGTTACTATTATTAGGTATAACATGCTTAATATGATGTGTTATTTTTCATTAGCTGTTTTGATTGTGTTAAAAAAAATCTCTGTAATAATGATTGGTTTATACAAGTGAGTTCTGATATTTTTTTTGTTTTTGTAACCATTTTCTGCGATTATGAAGTAGTGAATATCATGTTCATAGTTGATTGTAATTGAGAACATATATTTCAAAACTGCTAGCAATATGTTGTGAATGCTTAGAGTATGTTATGATCAATTATGAGTTGTTTCTTCTACTATCTTTTTTTATACACAATATTACACTGGTTGTATATAATTTATTGGTAAATATATATGATGTAATCTATTTTTGTAGTAGATAAAAAATTAACTTTTCAAGTTTTTATTCTAATTTATTTGAATGTGAATGATAAGAAAATTTGAAACAGAATATTTTTATTGTGTCCTTAGTTAATAAAATGAAGATATTATATAGCAAAAAATTTTGTAGTAAGTCAATTCATTCATTTTATACAGGTTCTGTATTTGAATCTTTTATTGGTGGACTTCTGCATACTTTTTTATAAATAATTAGAAAGAGAAAGGCTTTTAACCTTTTTCACATGCATGTTGAACATTTGTATAATAGTCAAATGATGTAATTTTTTACTATAGAGGGAACTCTCAAACCTCAATGCAAGATATAAAGATAAGAGTGGCCATCTTGTCTTTAACCTAAATTCTTATTTATATAGGTTAATCTGAAGCATCTTGACTTGAGATCATGAAGATATTACTCTCTGTGAAGTTGACAAATAATCAGAATATTATACTAATTTCTATAGTTCCATTAAAAAGATCTTAATATTAATTCTTTGTATATCTCAAGATTTTGTATAAGTTAAATTGTGAAAGGGAATAGTGAATTAAATGTGAAGAGACTAATATCTTCATGCTCTCAAATCAAGGTGTTTTTGAATTGGCCTATATAAATGAGAATTTAGGTTAAAGATAAGACCAATTCTCTTTTCTTTATAAAATCCCTATCATGTGTTGAGGTTTGAGAGTTTCCTCTATAGACAAAAACTACATCATTTGGTTATTATACAAACATTTAAGATACATGTAAAAAAGGTTAAAACCCTTTCTCTTTCTAATTATAGACTTAGAATGTTTTTATAAATAAATAAACTAATAGATAATTATATCTGTAACTGTTTTTTCAAATGATTAGAATTATCACAATGATAGTTGCATTATCATGGATAGAAATGTCTCATTCAATATATAGATTGCATATTTTTTCCACTATACTCTTAGTAAATTTTTGTCTTGATCAAATGTTCTGTCAAAAATATTTGCTTTAAAAATATTGAAATTATAACTAACAGAAAGAATTATGTTAGTATTTGCTATTTCAAAAAGTCATTTCATAAATCAACTATTAATTGATAGAGAAAAGAAGACTATGAGTTATAGAGGACTGACACAATTATTCTATAATTTTTTAAATAAAATGCCAATAAATTGTTACTAGGATACTCAAATATTACATGATTTCTGAACTACATTTATTTACTTATGATTAGTTTCCAAGTATTCTATGACTTTTAATTCAAAAACCCAAGGAAATTTTGTCAGACGAGTGAGGCTATCTCATTTATTGTATACATCTTATACACATCATACAAATGCATATTCAACTGTACAACTGGGTCAATGACTTTTAATTAATTTATAAGATAAAATCCAGTCAAATTACACAGCCTTCATTGATAGATAGGTTATTTTGGTATTATTAAGTATGGATAATGGTACATTTGGTGATTATTACCAAGACATAATGACAAAGTTATACTAGAGTCAATATTAATGCAGTTTAAAGATTACTTCAATTTTGGTTTTTATCATAAAATTATATTCATAGATATAAAAGTCAAATAACAAGGAGTGTTTATGTCATATAATCATTACTACACTATAGATTGTATGATTAATAAATGGTTGTTTTTGTTCAGTAATACCACAATGAATTGATATCTATATCACTTGAACATATAATACAATGTGATATCATAACCGCTTTCATCTTCTTGAAATGGATCAAGAATCAAATTTTTTCAAAGTGAGTTGTTGATCCTAATATTCATTTTATCCCAGAATTTTCTTTACTTCTTTTTACTCATGTATACACAAAAAATTTCCCTTTTGGACAATCTCATAAACTTTATCATATTGTAGACAAATTCTTGTTTCTCTTTATTATCAAATTATTATTTTTTTTGTAAATTTTATTTATAATTCATTTTCTTATAACACTGTAACAGACAACTAGATTGTACTATCTCTGAATACCTCTATGGAAATCTACATTATTGATTCCAGAGCATAGTTTCTAATTTTCTTTCTTCCCTCACAAGATCTATTTATTATTCATTTATCATAACATATCTTCTCTTTGTCATAAAATAAAATATCAATGTCCTCTCTCAAAATTAAATGATTTCATATCCATTATTAAGGAAAAGGCATATACCTCACTTATCTCAACCCCTAAATAATAGCATCTAACTACAATTTTATTTCTGAATTTCTATCAGTTAATCACATTTTAAAATAATTTATTAATATTTTTATTAATCTTTATTAAAGCCAATATTTTATCTTCCAGATTCTGTACACTAACTATATCAATAATTTTCAACATTAAACAACAATAACAAAAAAAAAAAGTATCATCAGTAAATAAAAAGTTTTTGAAATATATTATTCTCTGGTTCTTTTTTTATTATTAACTGAAATGGTCAGATCAAAACTGATGTGTTCATCATAGGAAGGTTGTAGATATAAAAAAGTTTGGGTGCTGTTCTATTAGTAAAAAATTCTGAAAGTAATTTTACTGGATATAAGCTTTATCTTTACACTTCAGTCATTTCTAATCAAGTGGTTAAATGCCTTAAATCTATCAGATATTGTATGATTTTTTATATATATTCCTCTTTATTTCTGATTTTTACTTTTTCAGATTTAAGACATTACAATAAGATTTCTATAATGATTAAAGAAGCTAGTATGCATACCTAGAATGAATAGAAGCATTTATTATCTTTGGCTACAGAAAGTATCTTGCTGCTAATTTAAAAGAAATCTTTGATTCCTCTTTGAAACATTAAAGAACAGCAGCAGGGCAAATTCTTAATGTCTCCTCCTTATGTTCTTGTCATTATAGCTGATATTATTATGTGATTATTCATATGATAAACAAACATGGACAGTCTTCTCATCAATATGCATAAGTCAGCATGGTCAGTTTATTGGCCCTTTTGCTAAGCTTAAAATCAAAAAATACCATGGTCTTTCTTTTCAGTTGCCTGATAGCTTTTAATTAAAGTATTACTTGAATTTTATTGAAGGCAGAAAGAATGTATGTATGAAGAAACTTTTTCTTTTCAAATAGATATTTACAATCATTACAGAGAAAATTAAATTAGAGATCCTATTCCCAGGAGGTTGTAAAGTCACCAGCCAAGGCAGCAGTTGGCAGCCAAAAATGGAGGGTGCTAAAAATCTTTTCATTGCAGACCCAGGCTGCCATTTGAAGATTAACCTTTATTTAGTACTTACAACTTCAGATCACTTAAAAGAAAACAGCAAGAATTGGAAATAGAACTATCTAATATCAAATGGGACATTATGAAACTTTTAAAGTTAAAAGAAAAGATGAAGAAACAATTGACTGTAGAAGTGGGCATGTACTGTACTACTAAAGCACAAATATTAGAAGTTCAAAAGGATCATAATTTATTATAAATAAAAAGTAAAAAAAACAACACTGTGGACATCAATGGTATATCAGAAAGAGTGGTAATATTAGTTATTCAACTGATATCAAATGTAGATAATTCAGGTTTATGCAGAACCAAATTCTCATTGTGATGAAAAAGTAGGGGATTTTTATATATATGCAAAATAAGGTTTTTGATCAGATCAAACAACATTTTATAATTGTTATGGGAGACTTTTAAGCTAGAGTTGGCAAACAGTTGAAAGATGAAAGTGCTGCTAATAAATTTAGTTATAGTGATAGAAATGGCAGAAGACATAGAGTTGTGAAGTTTGTAGGAAAAAACTTTATATAATAAATTCTTTTTTGAGAAATTATGCTAAATAGAAAGGACATGGAAGCATCCAACTGAAAGTCCAGCAGAATTGGATGCTATTTTGACTAAAAGAAAATTTGTATTTTAAGATCATAATGTTCTTAATAAATTCCAACATAGGATGTGATCATCCATTAGTGAGATATGAGATACATTTTAATGCAAAACTAGAAAGATAAAAATTATTCCAAAAAACAGTATTCACAGTGATATTTCCAATCTTTAGAAATATTCCAATAAATTTAAATTAGAACTTTCAAATCATTTTCAAATATTAATAGATTTTGAACATGATTTATATTTCAATGAAGATAGCTGATATAAAATAGAAGCAATTGACCAGTAATTTCTATTGACACCAGATAGTTTATGAAAAAAGGAATATAAAAATATATAAGAATCATGCATTAAGATGGATTGAAAATCTAGAATTTTGTAAAGTGCTGTGAAAAAAAGTTGATAATAATATAAGAAAATGTAATTATGGATTTGTAACAAGAAGATATAGGAGGGAATAAAAGTCTCATGAGTACAAAACAACATGCTGGTATTGGTAGAAAAATTATTTCTGCAATAATAAAAAAAAGTTGGAACTATTACTAAAAAGAGAAATGATATCATGAAATGTGTAGAAAAGTTCTATCAAGAATTATATAATAATAAAGAATAAGGAAAACTATCTCCTTCAACTACTATATTTTCTGAATTATCCAGGATTTTAAATGAAGAAGTGAGATGTACAATTAAATCTATGAAGAAGCTAAAAGTTCCTGATAATGATGGATTTATAATCAATATCTTAAAAAAAGTAAGTGAAAAAATAGAAACTTTTTTGGCAAAGTTACATACCAAATATTTAAATGATAAAAATGTATCAGCCTGATTGGAAGAATGCAATATTAATATTATCATTTAAAAAAGATGATAAAGATATTAGAAATTATGAACCTATCAGTCTTTTATCAGTTCTATCCAAAATCTTTACCAAGATAATTAGAACTCATCTATAGCAAACATTGGATTTTAACCAATCAAAAGAGAAATCTGGATTTAAAAGTGATTTTAGTACTGTGGATCATGTTCAAGTATTGAAAAATGTTATAGAAAGGACTAATAAATATGAGTTACCATAATGTTTTGGATTTAATAAAAAGGTATTTTATTCTATCAGCATTTCTTCAGTAATTAAAACATAGGATCATCAAGATATAGATTCGGAATATTACCTTATTCTAAAAAATATTTACAAAAATACAACAGCAACAATTAAATTACATAATTATACTAAGAATATAAACATTGTGAAGGGTGTACAACAGGGTGATTCCACATTTCCAAAACTTTTTACAGCAGTTTTGCAGGAAGCATTTTATGGATTAAAATGAAAACCTAAGGGAGCAAAACTAAACGTAGATTATTTAAGTCATCTAGATTTTGAAAATGATGTAATTATTTTTGCAAATAATATTTTAGAGCTTCAGGAAATGTTGCAAGAGTTGTCAGATAAAAGTAAAATAGTATAATTAAAGATAAATGTTACAAAAACGAAAGTAATGTTCAATGGATTTTTTTAAAAGAAGGAAATAAAAAAATTAACAATTACAAATACCTTCATTAGATTATTACTATAGATGGAAACATAATGGATGAAATGCATCATAGAATTTAACTTGGTTGGAGTACTTTTGGTAGAAATAACTATGCCTATGTGTTTGGATAGGAAAGTTTTTAATAACTGTGCTTTACTAGTTCTTACTTATGAATCTGAGACTTGGACACTTAACAAAAGAACAATACAGAGACTTAAGACTGATCAATGAAGTATGGAGAGATGTATATTAGGAGTAACATAAAGAGATTAGAAATGAAATACATAAGATGAGAGAATAATCAGGTATTATTGGTATTATTGAAAGAACTAAGAGATTGAAGTGGAGTTGGGCTGGATATCTTGTTAGAAGAGATGATAATAGATTGACAATTAAAATCTTAAACTAGATTCCAAGAGATTGTAAAAGACCTGGAAAGAGACCACAGGTGAGATGAATGGATGGATATGATGAAGAGAGACTAGAGATCAGAAAAGATGGATTGAACTTGAAAAGATTTTCATCCTGTAATAGATCAATAATGATTGAAAATAATGATGATAATGATTTATCTTTTTGCCTAGTATGTAGCTACAAAATTCTTTTTTATATCTTTTTTTTTTAAATGCACGTATTTCTTTTTTATTTTTCAGCAAGAAAATAGTTATTTAGTTTTCATATTCTCACATTACCAATTTATTTGTAAATTTATATCATCTGTCACTGTTGGAAATAAATATATACACACTATAAGTAGATTTTAATTGTATGTATTAGTATTTCTGTATCGCCTTTTAAATTCCCTTAATCTTTTTTTTAATCATATAGACATTGAATACATAATTTTCCTTCAATTGTTAAATTAATTATTTTACCATGACCATGCTGTAAGTTTTAATTCGTTTAAAAAAATAATTAAATTAATATTTATGAGAGTGACAAATATTTTAAATTTAATTTTAAATTTAATGTAAAGTTATAAAAAACTTAGCAACTTCTTCATTATTAAGTTTTCCTGTGTAATGATATTTTTCACTTCATTAAAAAAATAATAATAATAATTTCCCTGGAATATCTTATATAAAAACTGCTCATGTGAAAAGCACGATTCTTCCACATAAACTGAGCACTGACCTGGTATCCACAGTACGTTAATAACATTAAACATTTATATTCCAGCCCAGTAAATAACATTAACATCTATATTACACTTCATTTAGCAAATTAAGTAATTCAAATATGTTTTTTACTTCAAACTATCTTCATGATCTCATATCTTGCAAATTAGAAAAAAAGGAGTAACAACTCATAAAAGTCAAAGCCTTTATTTAAAATTTTCTTAAGTTTTAAGTAACAATTTATTAAAATCAAAGTATATTATTTCCTAAACTTCTTCAGTTTTAAGTTTTTTCATATTTATTTCAGAGTACAGACGGTAGAGTTGATATTTCAGTGCACATGCTTAAAAAAATGATGGAAAAAATATTGTAAAATAGTAATAAGCAATGCATACATGAAATATATATAATCAAAGAACTCATAACAGCTCAGATTATGTATATATTCACTGGAAATACTATTATCTTCTAATATCATGAGTTTAGTTTTGAATAAAGCCTCGTCTATTAAGCAGTATCTTCATTACTCCATGCTGCAACTTAATGTTTTTTTACACATATATTCGATAAATGTATATTGTATGTGCTCTGCAATAAGCATTTGATTTATAATATTTTAAATAATAACAAATAATGAGTTTATATAATATAGAAATTAATAAAGCATATCAAAAGAAGTTAACTTTATATTATGTAACAAAGTTAATTGATAAAATTTGGTTTATAATTGAAATCATTATGTTCTTTCTAAACAGATAAAAATTATTTGTATTTTAAAAAATAATCACTCTAATTTTATTAGGTATGTTATTGGCATATACTGCTGGATTAGTACAATGGTAGATTAATGGATTCTGGAGTTCTTCAGCTATGTCATTTCTAATGCTCAAACTGTTTATAAGCCATAGAAATAATAAATCCTTTAATTACTTTGAGCTCTCACAATAATATATTTGTGGGTTTGCAGAAAATTTATTAACTACATAAATATAATAATAATTTCATCATATAAATGTACTATTATTACTATCATAAATGTTAGAAATTTAAAACTAGAAGTAATAACATTATTTTATCTTTATATTACATTATAGATTCAATCTTCCTCCATTATTTTTTTTTCGTCTTGAAAATTAATTTTTCAGTCATTTTACCTGGACTTTGTAAATATCGAGACAGAAATTCTAAGATTTTTAAAACTTGTATTAAATAAGATTGGAATTTTGATTCATAGTCAGAAATGATATATGGATTTGGAATTTCCTTGAATGATTATACATTTGAAATTATCATGCTCTATATTTCTCTTAATGTCAATTTAGATATAGGTGTTCACTTTTATTATTCAAAATAAATAAAATGACTTAGCATTAATCATTTTGTATTAAACTATTAATTTTTTATTATATATGTATACATACACAGACCCAACAAATTTTTCTATAAACTTTGAGCAAAGTATATTTTTTTAAAAAAATAGAGACTGGAAAAATGTTCACTACTAAATGAAAAGATACTCTTTGATTATTATCTAAAGCGATGTAGACAAATTTCTAAAATGACTCCATAAGTTATCATTGTAATTATTACTTATTATGATTGTAAATGAATATGAATGGATGTCTCATCAGTAAGCATCACCTAACATTGGAAACTTGCTAGTTTTTATCTTTGAGTTTAAGACCAAAAAATATACTATAATCTTTCTTCTCAGATGTATGAGTTGCTAAATAGACTATGTAACATTTTTAAAGGCAGCATTATCCAAGGTAGTGATTGGTAACAAACATATGCTATTATTTAATAATGCCCTTTATTTGACTACCTACAACTCTAAGTCATTTTAAACAGCAGAATGTTATGAGAGTTAAAATATAAACTATCGAATATTAAATGGTATATATTTTATAAAATCATAAGAAAAGATAATGCAAAATTGATTTGAAAATGTGAAAACGTGCTTTATTATAAAAAGCAATTACTGATATCATAAATGAAAAGGTATAAATTAAAAACAGAATATCATTGTGGAAATCAATAATATATAAGACAAAATAGCAATATTAGTTATTTGACATAATGGAAAATGCAAAATGCAAATAATTCAGATTTATTTTCAATCAAATTGTTATTATGATAAAAAAAAATAGAAGTTTTACATAGATATTCAGAATATAAAAAAACAATTGAATATAAAAATAACATATGTACATTTATAATGACAGATAGAAATGAAAGAAGATAAAGACTTAATAAATTTTCCCAGAAGTAACCAAATAAAAAAACCATATTGTATTTAAGTTTGACTAACCAAAAATATGTATTTCAAAACTTAAAGAGCTTAATAGATTCAACACAGGTAGTGAGATTTAAAATATATATCAATGCAAAATTAAAAAAACAAATGTTATTTGTAGTAAAATAAAAATAACAGTTAATTTAACAATTGATATACCATATTTAATTTAAACTAGAATTTTCAAATTGGACTTTAAAATATTAAATTTTGGAGTTGGATTTACACTTTAACAAGGTAAGTAAGAAAATAACTAAATACTGTAACAATTGCATAGATAGCAGTAACAAAAGAGCAGTAGAAAAAATATATATACAAAGATTTTTAAATGACTTTTATTAGTCATTCATTAGACTAGAGATTAACCAATAATGAATAATATTTCTGTAGTATAATTTCCCCTCTACTGCTCTCACTCAGGGTTGAGAGACAGGTTCTTTTAGTACCTTGTGGAGCAATGTAATTATAATCATATGACCAAAGACATTTGAAAAGATTTATCTTTAACACCTTGTGGAGGGATATAGTCATAAACATATGACCAAACATATGTAAAAAAGATCTTTTTCACATATCTTTGTTTTATAATTCCATCCCTCCACAAGGTGTTAAAAGCAGATAGAAACCAATCTTTACCTTGCTTGAGAATGGTGTGGTGAAAATTACTCTATAGAAATACTATTCCTTTTAAATGACATTTAGAAAAATTGAACATTTGTGATTCTATAAACATTTTGGTTGGCTTGAGTCCATTGTTCTCTGTAAATGAACTGTAATGATTTCAACAAAGATCTTATGAAGAATTAATAAAATTCTGATAATCTTTTAATTTCTACTATCTTCTTTTCATCATACTTAAATATCAATACCATTAATGTATTTTTTTAATTATCTGGGATATTTTTTATGAGTTAGATATTTAGTACATAGTTTGTCAAGAATTTTTGTTTATTTTTTGCTTGCTTTTTTTAAATTAACACTAATTCCATTACTTTCTGAAACTTTTCCATTCTTCTTAGATTCACAAGCCATTTTGAAAAATGTTATTGTAAATGTAGAATCCAGTTTATTTTGTTGTTGTGTTTTATTTCATTTTATTCCTTTATAGAATTCTTTCACATACTTGATGTCATACTTCTGTTTAGTAATCAAGCTAATTTCTTTTGTATTGTGAATTAATGTATAGTCCAATAAAAAAAAATTAGGTGACTGGTTCCTTGAGAGTCATATCATGTTCAAGAATCAGAAATATTAGATTACACATTGATCCAGGAATCTAATTTTAATGTCTGCTGTTTTATAATTATAATATTTTTATTATGATGATATATTTTGCCAATTTATTTTAACCATTCTATGGTTTTGCAAAATAGCATGGAAAAAGAGTTAAAGATGGCATAAGGAAGTAAGCACTATTCTTACATCATCAGTAACTCCTTTTTTGTTATTAACAATGGCATAAAAAGTATATGTATTTTTTTATCATTATTTTTTTAATACTGTGAAAATATTCCATTCTTCTTAATAGATTAGATTAAGATATTTTCACATTTTTTTTAATTTTACTTTTTTGTTAAATGATAAATGGAAAAATGTGTTATCAAAAAGAATACAAATATTAAAGCAACAACACATTGGCATTTGCTTATGCAATTTAGGCATTGATAAAGTTTCAAATTCAAGAGCTAAAGATTTCTGGGTCAAAGTTCAATCTATCATATCTGGTGCATTTAAATGTCTTTTTATTGGAATAAAAATTATTTTGTAATATGAAGAAAAAATGGCATTATTACTAAAAAGGATGAAATCCAGAATTATGCCAAATAATTCTTTAAGAAATTTTACAATAATAAAGGACAAAAAAATGCTGGAGGACCCTTCCCCTCTATAATATTCATGAGATTTGACATTGATCTATCTCATGAAATTAAAAGTCATGCATAATAGCAAACTATACATGTTAAAATGTGTTTAACACATAAATAGATGTTAAAGTGTATATACAGATGTCTATAGATGCTTTATTTGACCAATAAAAAAAAATTTATAAATGTAAATTTCTTTTTTATTACTTTATGGTTTTATATTGCAAATAACTGAAATCGTGAGTAAAAAGAAATACAGTAGCCACTACATTTTCAAACAATGTCTTTTGAAATATCTATGCATTTGAAATGAAAAGATGAAATGTTTAAAGTCTATAATGAGTGAAATATATAAAAGATACACTTAAAATATGCAAGATTAACAATTTTTGCCTAGTGCACTTTCAACTAAGATATCAGTCATATTCATGGCAACTAACTGAAGGAAGAAGATTGCCAGCTTTATTAAGCAAACATGAATAGGTTGATTAGTATAATTAAATGGAAAATTATTTACTTAAGTATGCCATTTTTTAGGAAGGGGACTGCATGAATCTTTCTTGATAATAGCATTATTTCTCACAATGTGCCAGGCCTCTTTCAGTTTATGTTTGGCACAGTAATGCTCTAGGCATATGATGGTGAAGGGTGTAGGTTCAAAAGGGTGTTCAGAAGTGGATTGGTATTTATAAAAATTGATTTAGTATTCATTTGGGAGCCCAGTTGTATATGTAATTGTGTATGCTAATCAGATAGACAAGTTGGCCTTTGATTCTCCATAATATATAGCAAGACAGTTGATTTGGGGGCATATGACCTTGTATACAAATTGTGATTCCTAGTTTGGGAGAAGAATCTCTTTTGTGCTGTTAATAAGTCAGTTCAGAGGGGATGCATAGAGCAATTTGGTGAGTTGTAGAGCACATATTATAAGGCAATGGATAATACTAGGAATGTATTGTAGTGAAGACAAGGGTTTACTGTCAGCTTCTGCAGGTGGGCATCTAAGCTTAAAATAAAGCTTTTTAATGGCTTGGAATTAATATTTTGTTTTTATAACTGATGTTGCATATGTCTGAGAGATAGGAGTCAAGTTATTATTCTCAATAAGACTCAAACTTACACAAATGATGATTGTGATGTCTGTTAGAGGACAGTTTGTATGCTATTTATTTATGCATTAGAAGCACAAATAAGCACATCATCAACATAGCACATATGTAGGATAGGATCAGGAAAATAAAGTTTAACCACCAATACATTAAGTTCTTCAACTTCTATATTCAATGAGAAACTGCTCAGTTTAATTATAAAATACTCATTAAATTTACCAATTTCCAAGATATTATATGCCCTGAATCTATCAGTCCAAAATTCTATAAGCTTCCTAGTTTCAAAGCTTTTTCACATCACAATCATCATTTGTGTAAGTTTGAGTCAGATAAGAAAAATAACATTGACTCTTTTCTCTCAGACTTGTGCAACATTGGTTATAAAATCAAAATATTAACTTAAACTGCATTTTAAGCTTAGACACCCACCTCCAGTTGCTGACAATAAACTTTGGTCTTCACTATCATACCTTGCTAATATTATTCATCACCTTACTAAAATTTGCTCTACAACCCACCATATCTCTGTGCACACTCCTCTCCTTTTGAACTGACTTATTATCAACACAAAAGATATTCTACCCCTAAACCAGAAATTACAAATTGTATGCAAGGTCATATGCCATCAAATCAACTGCCAAGCCATATATTAGGGGAAATCAAAGGCCAACTTGTCTACTTGATTAGCACAACACCAGTTTTATATATATATATATATATATATATATATATATATATATATATATATATATATATATATATATATATATATATATATATATATATATATATATATATATATATATATATTGTGCCCTTTTGTATGGGTCACCATCTAATTTTTGTGCTAATCTATTAAAAATTTTAAATTTAAGATATATTTGAATATGTGATGTTAATTTTGCTTATGGTGATATTTCAAAAGTTTAAATTAAAGCAATCTATGAGTATTTGATATGTGAAATTGTGCTGAAATTGAGAGAGACATTTTAAGTAAAGATGATAGTAGTATATGGTTGGGAAAACTGGCCCTAGTTGATACTGCATTAATAAATATAATAAATAAAAGTTTGAATTTAAATGTTAAAAAAAGACAAGTTAAAATTAAATGCATATATTTATTGTTGATAAAATAATGTTATAAAAGAATATAAATATTTTAATTATTATAAGTACATAAATAGAAGATTAATATTTGATTTTAATGATATCAAATAATTATTTTAAAATCTGTTATAATATCTTATTTATTTTAAAAAAATGTTTATTTTAAAAATGCAATTGTTAGTTTATTTTTAGAGATGAGAAGCGTTTCTTGTGTTATAAAAAAAAACAGATGTTAGTTAAATTTACACACACATGCATGGAAGTTATTTAGTGAAGTTGCAAAACTATTTTAAAAATTATGTTGTAAAATTTATAAATAATACGTGAGTTATCATGAGATAAAAATAAAGATAAATCAATGTAGAATATTAAATCTGATTTTTAAAAGTATTGCTTTTAAAAATATAACGTATAAAATAGACTTAGTTTATTTTAAATAATTTTATAAAAGTTAAAATTAAAATCAAGTAAGAGTATATTTTTAAAATGTTTAATAGATTTAAATAAATGATAAAGATTATTTTAGAAATTTAATAATGTAATAAATATTAAATATTAAATAAGTTATTATTTATTTTTAATTTGTGTTGTTGGTAAATATGTAAATAAGCCAGCAAAGTTGATTGTTTAATCTACCAATCAAATGGGAAGTTTCTTCCGGTATAAAAGCTTAGTTCAATTGTTAGGAGAGGACTCTGTGATTGATTTTTCAAGTTAATTGTGCTATTAAAAAAATAGCTAAGTAAATTTGATAGACGCTCTCAAAATCAATTTTAAAATTATAAGAGTGTCATTGTAAATAATTTATAAAAGTTTTAAATGATAGACCTGCAGTGTTAATTTAATTTTCCCTATCAGTCGTCTCTATATTAAGCTCAATTTACAAGCAAATAGTCATGGGAACATCATGTATAGTGAAAATATATCGGAAACTTTATGCTAAAAGTATGACAAACGCTGGATTAGTACGGAAAATTACGAGATGGAGAAAAGTAGTATTTTGGACAGTATATAATTTTAAAAGCTAATTACTAGTGACTATTAGAAAATAGATATTTTAGAGAATAAAATACTTCTTTATGAAGAAAGTATTTTTTTTTGCAAGCTATAAATTTAAAAATATATCTTAAGTAAAGATAGTAGAAATGAAAGTAGCTTTGAATACTTGCCTTGTTAAGTCTTTATGATTAAAAGACTGAATGTGGACAATTTTAAAAAGGCAAATAGATTAAAAATATATTTAGCTAGAAATCTTAATATAATAAAGATTATTATATTGAAATAATTTAAACGCTGGTTGTTTAGATGAAAAAGCTTATTCTTACCTGGATATTTTGTTAAGAGATGCGCAAGTGGACGTCCCAGTTAATTTAAAATAATTAAATGATAATTTTTATAATCTATAGACTAATTGAAGATAATAATTTTAAATAATATTCTTTAAAGAACTGTATCCGGATCAGATAAACTATTTTAATTTTGTTATATTTTTTGTAAAAGAACTGATTAACTTTTATTTTGGTTTTAAAAGAACGTTTTCGTTTTTCATAAACTTTTAAAAAAACACGTGTTGGACCGGAAACAGGAAATGGTGTTCTAGTGAATGTGTGCCTCAAATTAAAGAACTTTATGGTGAAAAGGAAACATCGCTGGAGTCACGTAATATGAACTCTGTTTTATTTATCTAATATAAAAATTAAATATTATTAATTTATTAAAATAAGATAGGTACATATCTTTAAATAATAACTAAAAAATAATATAATGATTAATTGCCTGAGTTTATTTTATAATTAATATAACACAGAATATTTTAAAGTATGATCGTAAGTATAAATGTGAATTATTTTATGAAGCTGTAATTCCGAAGAATATTGGAAGATGGACTGTACATTAAATCATTATTGATGGTAAAAATTGTATAATAATAATAATTTTGATGTATTTAATATGTTTTCTTTAGATCAACCGAATGATATGTTATTTTGAATGAATGTATGATTATTTTAAAAATACACACACATTATATTGGCAGTAACAGTTTTATTTAAATATGCATAATTTGAATTTATGATATAAATACGATACAACATTACATAAGAAGCTTAGAAATAATTATATGATTCTTTCGTAAATAAATTTTGATTTTGATTTTTATTATTATTATGTTGGAGTATTAGAATTATATTTATTATTCATACAAGTAATTATTTTATTTCAAGTTAGGAAGAGATTTCAAAGTCTATATTTTATTTTATTTTATTGGATAAATTAAGTTAAGTTTTATGTAGAAGTTTATGTTGGATTGAAGATTTACCAAGTATAGACAATGAAGTATAAATAGTTTGGATAATTAATATTTTATTTAGAGTTGAAAGTTGTTTTCCGGAAATTTTAAATAAGTTTAGAGGATGTTTTTGTAGATAGAAATTTATTAAGAAGGATTAGTATTACACATAAAGTAAAGTAATAATTTTACATAGAAAAGAATCATAGAATTTATCTAATATAATACTTTATGAATTTGAAATTAATGAATTATTTTAATATTATTATTTAACAGTACATATATGTAATGCATATTTGATAAAACATGTAGCATGAATTGTATTAACTGAAATATAAAATTATAATCAATTATTTGTTATTACATTACACAGATACATTAATTTCTATTATAATATTAAAGTAGTACTAATAATAAAGTGAATACATACTATTACATTATGGAATGAATAACAGTAATACTTAAGTGATGTAGCAATTTAATTAGTAAAGTTTAATTGTTTACATATGCTACAAAAATATTATTTACATAAATTTTTCTGTATAATAATTGAAGTTCACTGATATTGATTTAAAGTTTAAGTTTTAAAAACATACTTCAATATTATTAATACAGCATTTTAAAGGATGTATAATTACTTATTAGGAGTATGAGTTAATAACAGTGTAAACATATTGTATTATTATTTTCTTATTTTTATTTTCTTTGTTTTCATAATTTTGAACTGTAAATATTGTAAATAAATTCTTAGTTGAAGTTAATGTAAATAAATTTATTTAATTTGTTTTAAAAGTGTGTGGAGTTCATTATTTTGCACCACAGCATTTGACAGCAGATAATTTGAAGAAACATAATATTTGCACAATGTGAATTTATTAATATTATTTTAGAAATAAATACAATATTTTCTTGATATCATTTTATAAGAATTGATTGACATTAATATATTATATTGCAATGGTCATAAGATAGTTATAATGCACAATATAAGAGTACAATATTATTTATTGCCACAGATTATTAAATTATAAAATTTTGATCTATTCCAAAATTAAGATGCTATATGAAAATAAAAGATATACATATGATTATTTATTTAATGATTGATGATATAACAGAAATAGATAAGATTAAGTTATATTCTAAGATTAGTATTATATTATTATTAGAATAAGTTAGGTGTATTTAGGTTTGATATAAAATCCCATATCATACTTATTTACATGAGTTATCATTACTTTAAGATAATTAGAAGAACCTGAGATTATTTAATTATATTTTAAAAATTAAGTTAAGATTTATTTATTTCATTATTATTAAAGATAGTTTATTTTATTTAAAAGCCATAAGAATGCTATAGAGGTAGTAGTAAGTTAATAAGGAGGTGATAGTATTCTTATGCCATTGAGATAATATGTTTGGAAGATATTGACTCAATGTAAATCTACTTATTGCTTTGTAACTTTACTTCACAGTTTCATGATTTTAATGAATACTTATTTAATTAGTACATACTATAGAAATATATTGATTTTGATAATTAATAATAAATTTAATTTGAATATGATAATATAAAAGTATATTAAAGATAGATATGCAAATTTTAATTAAGCATTATAATTTAATTGAGCTAGTCGTATTTCAAATTATATTATACATCGAGAAGTAAGGGTACAATATATATACACAATCATGCTCAAACAGATACCAAATCAATTTTTTATCAACATCATGATGCTAAGTGATGCTAAGTGTAAACTGAAAAAGTCCTGGCACATCACAATGCTATTAACAAAAAATATTCAGGTGTTCCGTTTTTAATAAATGGTCTAATTAAGCAAATTAACCATTTAATTATGCTAACTACTCATTCATGTTTCTTTAATAAAGATGGCAATATTCTCTCTTCTGTCACCATAACTATGACTAATGTAACTTAGTTGAAAGTGTATTAGGCAAAAATTGTTAACTTCACAAATTTTAAGTGTATGTATCTCATAAACATTTTTTGCATATACTTATTTATCGACATTACAGTTCCTCAAGATGTTGCACACCAAAATTTTTAATGTTAGAATTAATTTACATATTTTATAAAAAGCAATGAAGTGTAGACAAATTATTGGCAAAGCTATATAATAAATGTTTTTAGCATAAAAATATATTAACTTAAAAATATATATATATATATTATTAGTATTTAAGAAAAACTAAAAGAAAATATTAGAAAATTATATTTTTAAAATCTTAAAACTAATCATATATTTTTTTTAAATTATGAAACATATAATGCAAATATCCATTAGCATTACAACACACATCCTTCTGTTTGAGAAGTATAATGAATCAGTTTGACCCATTTTAACTGACACTTTTTTTTATTTCATAACATAAGTGTCCAAATGCACACAGATCAGCAAATAACAGAGGGTGACCTTTTTATGCTACTCTTTCTTACAGGCCATAATCTATGTTGACTGGCAATGAACTATATAATATGTTATGACCATGAGGCATCTTTTCCAATGTATACAAAGAGGGTAAATGCTGCAAATGACAGACACATCTGGCTTATATTCGACTTAAGCTATAACAAAAAAAACTAACTTCTATGCTGAAATTTTTCTACCAGCCAATTGAATAAGCCCATTACTTTCTTCAATGAGTCTAAATCCTAGAAGATAAAATGGGGCTGCTGTGAATGGCAGTATTCATCCACTGACCAATCAGTTTATGCAAAAACGACCTATATGATGTTGGAAAATTTTCCTTCCAACAAATTGATCTGTGGCTTATCTGGATCTATTTTCCAGGGCACATATTTTTAGATAGGAGACTGGAACTCTATCCCAGCATGTTGGGTAGGCCAAGAACTTTTTACTGGATCCTCATCCTATCAGACAATCCTTTCTGATTAGTCCATTACAGGTCTTAAGTTTACACAGCAATGGCCTATATTTATTATTTTATCAATCTTTATTTATATTTTCTCCCCTCCATGAATCTAATAACCTGCATATATTCTACAAAGAACCCCCTAAAATGTGCAGAGCAGATTAAGTGAAGTGCCAGATGATAGCTGCCAGAGATTGTCCATGAAGAAGCTTCCAGAATCCTAGAGGAGAGAAATAAACTAGTGTCAAAAGGCCATAACAAGCATGCTTACCATTTGAACCCAGGAACCAAACCGATTCATAGACTAATCCAGTGACCAATATGTTGGTAACCATGAAAGTTGTGGCTGGTGTTCAGATTGGCTCATGCCCTATAATCAGTCTCAGGGTTGGGAAATTGAAAGTGACTTGCATTGGTTGATATCAGTAGCCAGGTATCATTCACATCAAAGAGGTGAAAAGAGTGGGGACCTTTGCTGCCTAAATCTCCAGCTGATGTAAACATAATGATACTGGTCAATGGGAATACAATAAAAAAGAAGCTTCTAAGGTTCATTTGGGCTTTGAATGGGGCCAAACCATCTGGACCACCCATTCTTGGTGATGAAGGGACTAATCCAAAATGTAGACCTCAGTGCAGAATTTTTGAGACAGCACAGGTGTCATATTGACTATGGGAGTAACACAGTCTCGATAGAGAATTAGCAAAAAAGGTTGGGAGAACCTAATGCTTCAGGATATTAGAGAAGCAGCAGATCCCATCACAGAGAACCTATCTGAAGCAGAAGAAAAGAAAGACAAGTTGGGCATTCCACCAGGTATCAAATATCTGAAAAGAAAAAAAGAAGAGGTGATAGAGATTATGTAACTTTTGAATAGGTAACCATATGTGAATGTGGGTCACATGGGCAAGCAATAAGCATATCAGGGATTACTATAAGGTCTTCCTAGAGTCCAAGCATATATGCATGATGGATCCAGAGTATAGGAATAAGAGACTTTGGTCAGAAGATGAGGATGATCTTTTAGGCCCTGAATTTAAACCAGGACTATATTGGTGTTTCCTACTGAAGAAAGTTCCTGTTTGGAATTTAGAGATAAGTAAGTAAGATGAGGGGGGAAAGTGATTTTTGTTAAATAGGGAAATTCCATTCTCAGGCAATGAGTATTTCATAATTTAGAGCATTGGCCAGCTAATCCTGAAACCACCAGGCAGGGAACATTAACTACATCAAAACTCCCAGATCCTACTTAGACTAGATATATTTATCTAGGGATCTGTTTCCCATTTTTAACATGTAAATATGTACATATTTTATATTTATATGTATTCATACATTCATTAATTTAAATATGACAAGTATTCACTCTGGATACTGAATTAAGGAAAATTGGTCTTTTTTGTAATCAATATTTTAATATTAATTAGTATTGTAAACATTTTATGCATTGATTACTCTGCAAATTCTGATGAGATAATGGGGAGTACAAGAAATTGAAAGACAACCAGGCAAGATTAACATAAAAGAGTTAAAATTTATAACTAAGTTTGCTTACCAAATTGTAAGTAAATTCATTTTTTTCTCTCTCACTTTTATTTTTATGTGTGATTTTAGAAATATGAAATGATATTTATTGACTGGCATTCCATTTCACCTACTAGATTCCATAGTAAAGTTTATCTCAGGTTTAAACCCATCCAAGTTCATGTATATCCATGTGTAGTAATATATATTTATGTATGTACACATATATGTATTTGTATATTTTAAATTAAATGCATATCTGTGTAGGCATCATTATATATGTATGAACACTTGTATATGTGAGAAAGCTCTAATGCAAAACTGTTTAATAAGCATTACAAATAAATTATTAGTTATAAATCTTTGATTTATTAAAATGAAAATGTAAATGTACAATTTTTTTTATATTTTGCTTAAAACTCACATATAATTTCAATTCTAGAGGTGGCCAGAATACATACATAACAGAATGTTTATACAACTTAAATCTGTTTTAAAAGATAGCATGTTTCCTGGTAAATATGCCACACACACCTGGTTTAATTTGTGTGGGTACCAAGAACTGATTTTAAAATAAGTCTAAAATAAATTTTAAGACAAAGTAAAATCATTCAACCAGCACTATTTTACTATTCATTAAATTTTGCTTTTGGCTTGTCTAAAACCTAATGCAGAATTTTAAAAGTAATAAAATTATGTTAAATTTCAAGATTAGAAACTTAAAACAGTAAACAAGTTAATGGGTTTTGCAGAAAAGGGGGAGATTGAAGAGTTAATATTGACAAACCCAAAATTTAGCAATGAAAGTTCACTCTCTTAATAAATAAACACTTGCTGATGGGAGCTACACCCATTTTGACAAAAGAAATGAGCAGCTAGAAAGTCACCAAATTTGCTGTCTTCCTTTGGAGACAGGTCTATGGGAATGGAGGAGTTTGAGACCAAAAGCCTGTGAAGAAGACATTGGAGAACAGACTTCCAAGAGAAGTAACAGTGCCACTGCATGTCAGATGACTCAGCCAGAAGAATATTGGTAATATTTTTTTCTGCAGAGCTCTCTGAAATAAATCTTAAATTAATGCAATCTTAATGTTTCTCAAGCTAGCTATATTATTGAATGTTCATAAATTATAACTTCTAAATGTTTTCTCAATAAATTAAACTAAATTATGTAATATAAATTTAAAATAACTTCTAAATTAAATAATGACAGTAACAATTTTGCCTACTAAATGAATAATTATAATCTAATAAATAATAACTGCATTCAGTTGTTATATCTATACTTTCTAATCTGTGGTCATATCTATTTTATCTTTTATATTATTTTGTTTATTTCATTGATATTATGATATGCCATAATTCAAAACCGAGATTAATAACATTAATAATTTAGACAGATGATTAGAAGCTCTCATGTCATTGATTTATGCTGTTTCTTTAGCAAACATAAATCTCAATTTTGATATCTATTCGTATATATGTATGAATAGTTAAACTACTATTTTTAGCTTATCATTAAGGTTTGCATGTTAATGAATATGTATAGTTAATAATCACAAAAATATTATAAAAGCATATTATTAATAAATAAGTTAAACCCCAAATATGCTTTTCTCCTTCTTAGTTTATCATATAAACTATCCAGATTTATTCTTTACACTAGATTAGTTTAGCAAAATCTTTTTTTAGCATGTTTTAAGTATGCTAATTAACAAACTAGATTAAGATAGTTTTGCAAAATGAATTAAGATAGTTTTGCAAAATGAAACTAAAGTATTTAGCAACCTAATTTAATTTTAATATTAATATTATTCTAGTAAACATTACGAATGGGTCCTTACAAAGCACAACATGTGCTATATGCCTTGCTATGCTTCTTTGTAAATGGGCTTCTGGTGAAATGTCATCCCATTATTATTAGTTCAGATAGCCTCTTTAGAACTGGAGCATGAGGGTCTAGAGACAAATTTGTAAAGCTGCTCTGATTTTCTGAATTAAGGTTCATATTCTAATAGCAAGTCATACAGTCCAAGGGATACAAGTACTTGATACAGAATCTATTGACTAATCACACATTTGAGCTGCAACTCTTATTTAGTTTATGTAATGCCTTTGTATCAGAAGCCTTACTACAACCATCAGTGTATCTCTCCATATTGTTATTCAGTTCAGCATTGATCTGAAGACCAGTCTAGTTTATATAAATAATCTGTGTAGGGAGCACATTTATTGCTCATTTTGTATAAGTTAATCAGAATGAAATATATTTTGTCAATTATCATTCTTGTAAGATTAACTCATAGCAAATCTAGAATAGATGGCATACCATATTCAGGCATGATTATGAACCACAGATATTAATTATACTAAACTTAAAGTTAAATGATTAAAGTGTGTCCTAAAAGTTGAGACCCTATATTAACTCAGCTCATTATTGTATATTACTGCAAGTGTAAAATCCCAATGCACTTCTATTTTGTATTAATTAACTTATAATGTAATAATTAAAGATATTAAACTTATAATAATGTTTAGTGTGCTATTCATAATCCATCCCAAATCTTATCCAAACCTATTTTCCTTTAGTATTAATTACTGATATATGCATTATCTCAGTAAGCAATCTGTGTGTGTTTATTACTTAATTGCTAATTTATTGATTATTCCCCAAGTCTCATATTCCACCCTTGTTCTACTGACAGCTCACAAATTAAAGGAGACCAAGTGTAACCTTATATAGGTCATCCATAGGGTAGTAAATCATGAAGCATTGGTAAAGGAACTGATGTGCTATCTAATTAGAGGTCTCAAACCCTCATCTATATCAGCTTTGGGATAATTTTCCAAAAATCTGGATTTTGTTGTATGAATGTGCAAATATGACTGTTCACAATATGAAATACCAAATGTGTGTACATAATAATTGTGGTTATTATTCTAGCAGAATAACCATGATTGTGATGCACATTTATCAAAAGTATACTTGGTTTAATTAATTTCACTCAATATGTTTAAAACTCTGTTTTAGCATTTTATATTATATATATACACTGAAACCTCTCTTAGTGATTGTCTACTTGGTGATATTTCACAATAGTGGTCATCATCAATTTGTACCCACTACTTCAATTTACAATTGATTATTCACACTAACAATCGGAAAAAAAAAATTAAAATTTTTTTGGGGCAGCGATCTTAAAATTTTGCGCCGCTGAAGATATCAGAGAATAGGTATTTTAAAGTCATTTTACCCAAAAGCAAAAGTACATTACAGTAATACGTATACATATACAATATTTTATACATAAAACACAATGCTAATATATATAAATAAATAAAACACAATGTTAGTGCTGCATTCAGTATTTTGATTATAGAACATATAAATTTAAAATATATATAATTAATGAATCTATAATACTATATACTGCAGTATTTTATTTTTGTAAATCTTAAAATGGTCAAACATTAATTTGTCCATAATATTGTTTTCAAATATAATTAATAATGATATCAGCACAAATAATATTAAACAACTTGTATGAAAATAAATACAGTATACAGTATTTTCTTTATTTTAATACCAATAGAATGCTAACACATTTATAAAGCCACAGACTCAACTTGTTTTACCGCAGAATACTATTTTCTTTTCTTTCTATTTTATTTTAATACATGTTTGTTTTCATACAAGTTGTTTAATCCAGCAATCTCATGGAGAATCAAAATAAGTGATTTAACTTAATAATTAAGCCTGAATAATTAAAATATATATAAGTAATATGCCTTCGGAGATGTATTCAATTACAAGTTAGTGTAATTTTTTAGCTTTAGGAACCGACCAATTTTTTCCCCATAGACCCCCATTATAACTACGATTCTGTATATGATATTCTTGCTTAACAATGAGTTTTGGAGGACCAATTGCCATCGCTAAAAGGGGTAAAGTTGTATATATATATATAATATTATTTATTGGATTTATAAGTCTTTTTTTGTTTATATATATATATATGTGTGTGTGTGTGTGTGTGTAATTAGAAGACGTTAACAACTATCAATACTTTGGCTAGATTATTAATACAGATGGAAACTTAAGGGATGGAATTTATTATAGAATTCAACTAGATACAATGTTTTAATAAAAACACTTAGTATTAAAGAGAAATATGACAGTATTTTTAAAAAAATATTTTTTTAATATATGTAGTTTAACAGTTCTTATTTATGTATCTGAGACTGGGACACTTTAATAGAAAATTAATACAATGACTTCAGACCACTCAATGAAATATAGAAAGATGTAAGTTAAAAATAATAAGAAAAGACTGAGAACAAAAAGAAAATAATCAGATATCATTGACATCATTGAAATATTTAAGAGATTAAATTGGTGCTGCTCTGGAAATATTATTAGATGAGATGATAATAGATGGACAATTGAATTTTTAAATCAGATCTGTTAAAATATTTAGGAAGAAACTACATGTAACATGGATAAAAGAATTAATGAAATTTGTTGTTGTGATATGAAGAAGCTGTGAATCAGAGAAATTGGATTAAATTTAAAGAGACCTTCATTCTGCCATGGATTGATAATGGGTCAAAATCATGTTGATGAAAATGATGAGGAATGTGAAATAATATTAATAAAATTGGCATTGTAATTCAACTAATGTCAAATTTGTAAAAGAAAGAATTAATAATAATAAATATATCAATATATATTATAGAAAATAGGTTTTAGAATTCACAGTAATATGTTTGCTAATGAGAAATTTATGTTGGCAATTTTTTTATTTGCATAATATAAAAAATAACAATTTATGTAATAGAGTATTTTTTAAAAGTGAGAAGATTGTGAAAAAATGACAATATTAGTGCTAATAATTGTGCTTAAATTATAACTGATTTGCCATTGATAAGACTTGATAAGATGTAATGTGAACTACAGGAAAAATAGATTTCTGCAGAAGGACATGGCGTTTTCAAAAAAATATGCACATAAAACATTTTTCTTAATATTTGCATATGACTTATAGTGTTATATCATTTTTAAATCCAGCTTTTTTTTTAATGGTATGTGTTTCCAAAAATCTTTAAAGATGAATTGTTACTGAAATTATAAAAAATATATATATAAAAGTGATAGAAGTCTTAAAAGACTAATTTATAATATCTTACTTTTCATCTTTCCTAAACATCAATACTATAGCAGGTAAGAAAAGATTTATTTGTCCTGCATGTAATATGACTAAACACATTCACTAAGTTGCTTTGACAAAATGTGGAACCTTGAGATGTATAGACCACCTGGTTTGAGATTATTTTACTGGGTCAGAGCTGCTCATCTTGTTTTGCACTTGACAAGTTTTTTCTTCTGCAGAGTGATGTTGAAATTTATAAATACAATGTTGATTTAAAAATATATTAGACATATCAAAATATGAACATGCATAATCAAATAAAAATAAAATTAAAAAGATAAGACTTTTGATGACAATATTGCTTTTTTTTTTTCAAAATCAGTATTATGTAAGGAAACAAATATCTATAATAATTAATCAATGAGTTCATTCGTTTAAAAAATTTTGATTTTTGATTTTATAATATTTATATCTGTAAATGCTGATTTTGTTAAGCATATACAAATAAAACAATGTGATCAAAAAAAATAAAAATCTACCAAAAACATATCACAATCAACTGAATTGGCACTCCTGGTCTATATGATCTTAAGCAACTAAGATATATATTAGTTCTGGGTTTTTTATTCAACATGATTAATTAGTAAACAGGGCCCAAATTTGTATAAAAATAATATTAAAAATATTTAATTGGAATTATAACAAAATAAAACTGCTATACTTATTTTGATACTATAATGTACCTAACCAAGTATAGGTATAAATATTGTATTAAAATGTACATGTATTCTTTTTAAATTATAAATGATTAGAATGAATTAAACAAAAACAAAAGCAATTATTTAATTAAAGCAGCTGCAGTCTCATTTTGGAGTATACTCGCACTCAGTTATTTTATTTGAATAAACATTTTGTTAAAGCTATATTTGCCCTGGAATTTTCCTCTGAGTCTTTACATATTTAAATAAAGTCTTGCTACCAAAATGACAACTAATTGCTTCTTAGATAAGCATACTCTGATAGTAAGCAAGGTAATGTACTGCATTTTCAAATGGCAAGCAATAACTGTGTAATGGAAATATACTCTGTTAATAAATAGTAAACTTGATGACATCTCAGCTATCATGTAATCAGGCAACTCTCCATCAATGGAAATAGTGCAAGCTGGAAAACATGACATAAAAACAATAATATATATATATAATGTACATTAGACTAAAATATGAACTCACTTATGGCTTAATGCTTAAGTTGACATTTGATTAATGGAACAGATTAAATACTTTTTTATGAGAATGTGAAATATGTCAACTTTTCTGAATTTTTATGTCTAATCAAACATCTCCTGCACATAGTTATATCTTTTAAGTTAAAGAGTTTCATGGACATAAAATCTAAACAAAATTATAATGAAAATTTATTCATGTAATAATCTAGATAAAATTTCAGAATAATATATCAATTACTACCATTATTTCTAAATCACATGGCTTGTTAAATCACAGCTGAGATTTTATCAGGTTTATTACATGGATACATTTTTAAGTCCATGCAAATCTTTAATTTAATAATATAATTTTTTACAGGAGATGGCTTGTTACTACTGTATATTCAGAGAAGTTGTTATAATTCAAATTTTTATTAATGAAAAAGTATCTAGTTTGAATTATTATTTACATGTGTTCAGCTTAATATTGATCTAAAAATGAGTTCATTTTTTAGTTTAATCAATGCCATTATTGTTACTAAATCATGTGGTTTCAGTTTGCATTGCCTGTTTCAATTGATGGTTGCCTGGTTACATCATAACTGAGGTTTTATTTAGTTTAATACAGGAATAAATTTCAATTACATTTTAGGATATATAAATATTTGAAATACAGGCACTCTTCACATCCTAATTGTAAATATATGAGCTTTGAACTCAGACTTTCAAGGACCTGTCAACTATCCACACTATCTCATATCACTGATACATATGATCACATACATGTCAAAAAGATAAATAATCACCAATATACATATTTTATGCTAAACCAGCATTTATCAGTTGGTCCAGATTATCATCTCCCACACATATATATAATCAGTGTTCAGTTTACATTAAGATAGCAAATATTTACACTTTAATGGACAGGCTCCAATCTACTCCAACCTCCAAATATTTACACATTAAGTCTGCATCCTGACCATACCTCTTCTATGTATTTAAATGGATAAGGTCCTGTACCTGAGGGGTCATAGTGACTTGAGGTCAACATGGATATGGCAATAATATTGGCATCAGCATGGGATTTGGACTTGTCATCATCAGATTTTCAGTGGTATGGATGGCTGAAGAGCTGGTGGTTGGAATAGATTGAAGCCTATCTATTAAATGGTGAAGATTTGCTATCTTAATATAAATTGAACACTGATTACATATATGTGTGGAAGATGATAATCTGGACCAACTGATGAGTGCTGGTTTAGCACGAAGTACCAATATTGGTGATTATTTATCTTCTCGACATATGTATGGTCATATGTATCAGTGATATGAGAGAGTGTGGATAGTTGACAGGTTCTCAAAAGTCTGAGTTCAAATCCCTATACTTTAGTATATATTTAAATGTAATTATATGATATGATAACACTAAACTTTATTATATTTTAATCTATTTCTATGATGACAGAAAATGGTTAGTGTATCTCTGAATCATACATTTTTTACATGAGATTGCATATTGTAAAGTGATTTTATTTTCTGAGCTTCTCTTTCGTGATACTTCATTTCATGAAGTTGAACATACTTTTATTAAGATGTTCTACAGTTACTCAATCCTGATCACGTGAAATGATAATGAATGAAGACATGTTGCAGACAATTTCACTGTGATAAAAGACACAGACTTTATATAATGATAAAAGACACAGACTTTATATAATAATTTATATATTGTTATAAATAAAGTTGTTTTTTATATAAGACAAACAAAGTATTCTTTTTATTTTTTTAAATCATTAGTTTATAAACTTTCAACGCTAAGCAACTAAATATTGATATGCAGTGAAATTTAAATGTTTCTAAAATAAATATTTGATATTTTATATAAGTGGGTATTATTAAGTATAATTTTTAGTCAGTTTTAAATATAAAAAATTGTTTAAATATAAAGAATTATTTAAAATTGTAAATAATGTAACACGTAATTAAATTTACCTCTTTATTTAGTGTTTTTAATTCTAATCGTAGTGAGAAAATAATATTTAATTTGTGTGCGTATCAAATAAGGGGGCGACTATGGTTAGTAATATTATCCTTTTAAAGTAATAATATAATAGTAAATTAGATTCACATATATAGATGTATATTTTTTCTAATTTAATGAGCAATTTAACTTAGTGATGGCATTTTATTTAAGAATTAAATATTTCTTCTTAATCACTTTCAATAGAGGAAATAACAAACTGACTGGTTAATCTACCCGAATTATTGAGATCAGTCTGTCTCAACTGCCCATATAATAAATAAATAATAGAAATTAGATATTCAAAGACTTAATTTATACATTTATTTCCACAAGAGTTTCAATTTGGAAATATCCTACTGCATGTGGATCATTTAGCATTTTTTGTAAATATCAATAAGGGGCTGAAATGGAAAATGTCACACTATATAGAGATAGAATAAAGTGAAGATAGTCATGATATACATATTTGTGAATTTAATCAATTGTATAAATTTTTTTATGCTAAAACTTTAAGAAAAATATTGATGCAGCAGAAAAATAAATCACTTAATGGATATATATTTATATACACACACATATACATTTGATCAAATATTGCTTTAAGGGAAAAAAGATTGAAAAAATCTATTCATTGAAAGAATGAATTTGGCAATGTTAATCAACAATCAATATTTACATTTTTCTTGTATTTTTAAGATATAGAGAATAAAGTATATTAGAAATGTACATTTTATTTTTAGTAGAATTATGAAAAAATGTGGAAAATTAAAAATTGATCCAGACTAAAAGAAAAAAGTTGCTGCGTTAATATATATATATATATGTGGTTTATTTATATATAAAAAGAGAAAGAAGAAAAGTAGACTTATTATTTTTATATCTTTTGAGAAATATATTTATGTTGATGAATAGTATGAGATTAAAAATATTTGTCATTTATTTATTTATGTGTTTTTTTTTTATTTAGATAGCTAACCATTTACAAATATTATAAAAGATTTTGTAGAGATTCTAATCAGGAGAGAGATTTATATTACTGGTTTTACTACACTTTTAAATTCTGTCACTAGATTGAATAGTCATTATTTACGTATTTCATAGTTTTTATTTGTCAATAACTAAATAAATCAGATGCTGTTAAACTGCACTTTTGAGGCAGGAAAGAACTGTAGCCATAAATAATCTTGAATTTGTATTCTAGTACAATAGTATTTCCTGTATAGCTCTGCAATAGAAACCCGTTAGTGTTATTCACTAAAATCATATACAAATGCAAACTGAAAAAACAATATATCCATTAACAACTTTCTATTATTATAAAACGTTCAATGTATATTTGATTATCTGAAGGTTTATAATAGTAGCACTTAACTAGTAATTGTTTTTTATAAATATTGAACTTTATTTACACATTTTTAAATATATGCATTTGTTAGTAATAACACACAATTAGTAAGAACACAATATTTTTCTCTTTTTCAGTAGATTTCTGGTTTGATTAGTAATAACTAAATGATAACCATAGATTCAAGAATCTACAATTTATGATAAAGCTCAGCAGGCTACTTATAAAGTAACAGCCGGTAATGTAGTGATTATTCTATTTCTTTTCTTTTAAGAACAAGATTAATGAATGGTTTTCAAAAATATAGATTATCATATTAGGATAACTTGATAAAGATAAAAATCAAGTCATATGTTACATGACTTAATTTAATAAAGCTTGTATTTACAAATGTTATATATAGAGCTCACAAAATAAGCTCTTAACAAGCTTTGAGAATATCCTCAAACCCAGCCAGGATCCTGACTGGGGTTGAGGATATTCTCAAAGCTAGTTAAGAGCTTATTAGGATGACTTATAAGATTATTTTCCATCATCATGTGAGCATCTTTTTTAAATTTTCTTCTTTCTACTTTTTCATATTTCCCAATGTTTTTGTGTTTTCCCATTCAAATATGTTCATTAAGATATGCATGATCTGCTATTTTATACCCACTGTCTTTATTTCTCTAATCATTGTTTTTGTTCTTTTAATCATCTTTTGAGTGGGATAGTTTCACTGTTAGATTCCTCATACTTTGTTTATAATTTTGGAAAAACATTCTGGTATTATTTTGATTACAGATTTTTTTTTAATGACTCTGCCATTCCTAGTATATAAATATAAAACATCTATCATTGTTTTATTTTGATGTTTCTCTTTCATTTATGATTTTTTAATGAAAGCTGATAGATAATTATTTTTATGAGAATTTGTTCTGTGATGGGTTTTTCTTTTATTGTTCCATACAAACCTATGTATTTTATTAATATTGCTGAACATATTTAGAAAAATATTAAGGCTGAATTTTCTGAAAACATTTAACAATTTCAGTTAGATGATTGAAATAATGCAACAAATAACTACAAATATATTAAACAAGGCAAAACTCTCCATACAGTAGTGCCACTCTGTGCCAACCAGAGTAATCGATGGATGCCAAAAGGCTTCTGCATAAAATCGCTATCTAGTGCCTACTCATCCAATATCCCCATACTAGTTTCTGGCTTGTGCCCTTCGTCAGTGAGGAGCTTTGGATCTGAAAGCACTGTACCTAGATCTTAGGATCTAATGCAACTCTCCAGCAGACACTTTTTAATTCTACTTAACTACAAAACTATGAGAATGAAATTGAAAACACAATAATATTTTCAATCTAAGCTCAATAGCTTATATAGTCATATGATATGTGTGTGCTAAATAGTATTATCTTAATAGTTCAACTGATATATCATCAAACACCATTATATTGATTATCCATTTTTGTTTATAATAAATCATAGAGGATTTGAACTTAGATTTTCAAGCACCCTTCAACTATCCACAACTATCTCATACAACTGATACACATGACCACACAAATGTAGAAAAGATTTATAATCATCAATATACATATTTCATGCTAAACCAGCAATCATCATTTGGTCCAGATTATCATCTCTCACACATATATATAATCAATGCTCAGTTTATATTAAGATAGCAAATCTTCATACTTTAATGGACAGGCTTCAATTCACTGCAACCTCCAACTCTTCAGCCATCCATATCATTGAAAATCTGATGATGAAAACTTAAATCCCATACTGATGCTAATATTATTGCCATGCCCATGTTGACCTGAAGTCACTCTGACCCCTCATGTATAGGACAGTATCCATTAAATACATATAAGAGGGATGGACAGGATACAAGTTTGATATGTAAATATTTGAAAACCAGGCACTCTTCACAAACCTGGGAGCTTAATTGTAAGTATAGAGGATTTGAACTTAGATTTTCAAGCACCCTTCAACTATATATATATGTGTGAGAGATGATAATCTGGACCAACTGATGATTGCTGGTTTAGCATGAAATACGTATATTGGTGATTATAAATCTTTTCTACATTTGTGTGGTCATGTGTATCAGTTGTATGAGATAGTGTGGATAGTTGAAGGGTGCTTGAAAATCTAAGTTCAAATCCTCTATACTTACAATTAAGCTCCCAGGTTTGTGAAGAGTGCCTGGTTTTCAAATATTTATAATAAATCAGTATGTTGACAATATCCATGTCTTTATAATAAGATATTTGTTCACTCTTCAAATCAATTATCTCTTATGGGAACTTGACAACTTTTTATAATAACCCATTTCATATTATACAGTCCTTTTCCAAATTTTTAATTTCTACCTTTATTTGAAAGTGATCTATTATTGTGGATAGCTGATGAATAGTTATCACCAAATGGCAGCTTAGTTGTGTACTTTGTAATTCTTAGTATTATTAGTCACCAGTCATCAAATACTGCCTTAGCTGATGACTTTGCAGCAATAACCATCATTTAACTGATTCTGCCATATGAATATAAAAAAAATTAAACTGAGCAATCACAACAAACTTATACAATCACTCTTGTTTATTTTTTATATAAATTCTGTTTTTTATCTCAGAGAGATAAAATACTGGTCTTTCAATTAATAGCAATTTTCTTTTTTGCAAATTGTTTACAATAAAATATAGATGCCTAAACAGTAACACCTCACATTAACAATTCCTGCTTACTGATGATTAATAATAATGTATCTGTTTTTAAATTATGATTGCCTGTACTTTTCAACAATATGTATTTAATATTCAAGTGTAAGAATTACAAACATTATTAAGTATCAATTTGTTTACAGCATTGATTTCTATCTCCACCGATTTTTCAAATTAGATATTTACATCTAATACTTTATAAATATCTTGTTTTAAATGCTAAATAATAAATATTTAAATTAAGTGATTATAAACTAGAACTGGCTTGCCAAGTAATTTGTTTCAGTGTGAATGTTAGAGAAATATTTCTAAAAGAAAATGAAAGTGTTATTCTTATGAACATGACAACTATTAATAAGTGTGATGACGATTTTTGAAAGAGAAAAACTTTTCATGACTAAAATTAAAGATTAAATCAATCATAATAAACATTTAAATTAAATTATTATCATAAACAAAATGTTATTTTTAATTTCATGAAAGCAGCTAGAGGGAATGAAGCTTCTGACAAGAATTTCAATGATAGTTAAGGCTAATGTTTTTAATTTAAAAAGTGAAGTAATTTTCAATTATAATTCAGAGTGATTCTTCCAGTAAGTTTCAAAAAATATTCTGCTTCAAACAGATAACTTCCTCAAAGAAAGATAGAACATCAAGCAGTATATTTTTAAAGTTGTCAAAATAGATTTTTATTAACAAAAATATGTCATCAAAGTCTCTTTAAAGAGAAAAATACAATGCCTTGGTTTTGAAGTTGTAAATAACAAGCTCACTTTGCTATAGTGTATGTTGTTTAATAATGTTGTGGCTCTGAAGAATTATACAAGTCTAACCTTCCTCTGTATAATAAACAAATTTAAAAACATAAATAACTGGTGAACTTTTCTAATTTAGATTGCCAAGAAAATAAATTACCTTTAAAATTTTGCTTCTTTCAAATTCTTTTTCTTACTGTTATAATTCATTGGATAGGTATGCACACAATATATATATGTTTTCTACCTTTAAATATGATTTCATTTCTTCAGCTCTATGAAACAAGCTGCAATTTATATTTTAAAAATTTTTTCAAAATAATAAAACACTTTTAATAACAAACAAAATTAATTAACAGTTTAGGAAACTTATAAAACGGTTTCAACTATTCTGACAGTAAGACAGTGCTTGAAAAAACAAAATAAAGTAAATTAATAACCCATTAGAATAGTTGATAAATCTAAATGACACGAAAACTATTTGAGATTTGAGAACCATAGATTAAAAAATACTTTATTCCTTTAATTATAAATTATTTAAAAGGTTTTAATGTCAGATTAGTTGTGCACTCTGATAATTCTTAGCATTCTCAACTACCAGTCACAAACACTGCCTTGGTCAATGACTTTATAGTAACCACTGTACAAGAACCATCATTTAATCGATTCTGTCAAAAGACGAAGATAAAAATGGGTGATCATATACCTACACACTCATCATGCAACATGAAAATCAAAGTGATGTCCCAATTAAGTACTGTCAGTATGTGAGAAGGAATGCTAAAATGATTTTTTGATTATCGTGTTTAATTAAAAATGTAAATAAAATATGATATTTAATAAAATATAAGTAATAAATAAAATATTAATAAAATAATATTATGGTAAAATAACTTTTATATTAATAATAATAATAATAATATATCAGTTTATTATTATGCGCATTTAAAAAAAAAGTCTTAATTAACTTACAGATCCGGTGTCAAATCAATATTATTTATATATATAATACCAAATAAATTTTAATTTAATTTTTATTAATGATTTATTTGTGGATTGTTGCATTTAATTTAACATATAAATATGCTAAATAGTGTGATTTCTATAGAGTAATATATAAAAAATTATATATATAATTTTTTGAATGAATCGTTTGCCAAACAATAAAATTTATATTTATTAGGGAATATTTATTAATGAATAATACTAATATATATATATATAGAAACATCATTTCTTAGCACATTACTGTACAATTCAAATAAAGGTAAATTTGCCTTGATAAAATATCTGTATGTAATTTAATACTAAATTCATAGACATTATTATCATAAACAGTCATTTTTTTAAATAAATAAAAATTCCAAAACGATCTAAAGGAAGATTTAAAAAATCACAGAGGAGTTTTGTGATGATTATAAAAACTAATCTGTGGACCATTATTACATCAACATGAGTCATTCACTGATTGTTTAGTCTGTTTGTTAATGTATTGTTATACTTGTTTTAATCTCTTATGCAACAAACTTTTCTTTGTAAACATGTTCAATATCTTGTATATTTGTAGCTCCACTTTATTCTATTCTTAGTCACATTCTTTCTAAAATTGAAATTGCAACCATTTAGAGGGTTTTGAAATAATTCATTTAATATAAATGAGATCTAACCTTCATTAATTTTCCATTCACATTTCATGCAAACTTCAATAATTCAATATCAACACACAGCACATCACGGGATGTCAATATGCATAGATAAATTAATAAAATTTATATGTAAATTGGAAGGTTTACATTTTCAAATCATTTTATTTAGAAATACATATCGAGTGTAAATATTTTTTATTTAAATATGGAATACTTCTTTATTTAAACTAATTGTGACAGTTACTTCAGCCATGAATTTCAAGGTTCGAGTTTGAAATATACTACATATACTTGTCTTTGTACTAAATCAAATAGGCTGTGAACAGGTCTATGCTTTTTATAGCTATAATTAATTAAATTTATATGTAAATGAAAATCTTTAGATTTTCCAATCACTTTTATTTAAATATTCTAATTTGTATATAAAAAGAATACATTACTATTAATGATTTATTTAAAAATAAAAAAATTTATTATTTTCATAATTACTGTAATTCTACATGTGATAAAATTTTATTTATTAATGCTATTTTTCACTTATTTGTATTAATCAGTTTGGCATAGTGGTCGAGTAGCTAAATTAGGATGGTGCAGTCCTGTGATCGATTCCACTGTTGTCTTGTGCTAAGATGTTTTTAAAAGCAATATCAACTTTTTTTTAGTATACTGTATTATATTTTTATACATTTTATCGAATGGCTTTTCCTATTTTTATAGCAATATCTTTTTTTAATATCATATTATTGTTTGATGGCCCTCCGTCAATTGTAATAAATTTACTTGTAACTGCTCAATTAGGAAATTTTTGTATATATATATATATGTGTGTATGTATTTTAAGAAAATAACTGATTAAAGATTCCTATTTGTTGTATATTGTTACATAATTTCCTGCTAAAAGAAAAGAGAATGAGTGTAACAAAAAAGCAGAAATAAGCAAAAGAGCATGTTTTTATTAAGCAGTGGGGATTTGGACTGTCACCACTAAAGATTAAACATATATAGATGAACGCAGTTTGGATCTAGGATTTTTCTGATGAATTTTGCCACCACAGGTCCCAAACTGAACTTAGGGACAATTACAGACTGTACAGTTTTATTATTAGTTTAAATAAGCCATAAGACATACGTTATAATTTATAATATACCCAAATATTAATTTGTTATTCAAATGAATTCTATTATATAAATTTGCTTAAGTGTGTGAGGATTATTTGTTAAAATATTTGTTATTATTTAGATACACAGCAAGTAAAATTATTAAATATGTTAAAGTATTAAAAGGGCTTACAAAATATTTTATCTAATCTAATAGAACCAATTGTCCAAAGTTTTTTTCACTTATTATAATTTATCAAATAAACAATGTAAGTGTGAAAATTTCTTCCTTAAAGTAAATTCTTAAAATTCCTAGATACCTGATTATATAACTTGACCAAGTTAAGTTGAAATAATAAGAATAGAAAAAAAAATTCTATTGGTGAACTAACATTTGAGATTGAAAAGCTAATTTTTTGATAAAGAGCATAATTTATGCATGAAATATTCTGAAGTTATTTTTGAACTAATTAAAATGTTGGCTAAAATTAACCTAGCAAAACTAATTGTTATTTATCACCTTGTAGCCAGAAAAATGTAAAGAGTTTTATGTAAATACAAAGGTAAAAGTGTAAATAATTTTATTTTTTTAATTTTCTATTGTATATTTTGTTAAACAAAATTATATAGAATTAATTTTGTTTTTATTAAATAATTTTACTTCATTAATGGAATGGGTCTTTTTCACATGATAAAAAACATTTAGATAATTAGAAAAATATATTTCTTGCAAATATAGATATATTAAAATTGCTCAAATAAGTAATTATAATATATGAATAATTATTTATTTATTACAAATATGATTTTGTGATTTATTGAATCAATATTTCAGAAAACAAAGTACATATAATACAAATATAGGTTCTTTAATATTATCCAACCAATGGTGTATTACCCTGAAGCCATATCAGTCTGATCTTGCGATTTTTAAGATGTTTCCAAGTGATTTACAGACAAATGCAATTACTAAATTTGTCCACAGATCACGTGGACATGGTATGTTAAAAATTGCAAGATTAGATTAATATGCCTTCAGGGTAATGCATCATCAGTTGGATAATACTAAAGATGCAGGTCACATGATTTACATGTCTTCTTGGAATAAGATGATCGGTGAAAAAAAGTCACAGGTCACATGATTTAGATGCCTTCTTGGAATAAGATGATCGGTGAGACAGTCGGGCAGATAACAAGCACCACCATGCTTGTTGTCCTGAAAAAAAATACAAAATAAAAATAAATTGTACATGCATGAATATGAAAAAATATGAAATAAAAAAAAAATGCAGAAATATCAACAAAAATTTAAAATGCAGAAATATCAACAAAAAATTTTCATATTGTACATGCATGAATATAAAAAAATATGAAATAAAAAAAATCATAATATACAAAATATAAATTCATAAATATAAGTCACAAAATAAAAAAAAGTGCAGGACTCTTCCGGCATTCTTCTTCCACTTTGTGAACATGCTTTCATCAATTTCCATGATTGTGTTGGGACCTCCAATTTTACGCCTTTCATTTCTTAATAATCTCCATGTACACACTTCTCGGAGGTAGTTGTTCCAATCCACAACAGTTTTGTTGGCCATATGCAATTGCTCTGCACAAAATGATATGGATGTTAATTCTTTGGACCAACTGTATATGAAATGTATAGCAGTGATGAAAGTAATTTTGGAGCCCTCGAACCACGTGCCTTTTCTTATTGCGACTTGAAATAGATAATCTTTCAAATTGCATCACCATTGCTTCACTGAATTGGGTCCCAAATTGTGAATATATTTCTTCATTTTATGGCCATTTGTACAGAGTTTTCTTTTGGGGAGAAGTCCATGGTCTTGTAAGAAAATTATTGCTTCTTCCTCCATTATTGCTTCTTCCTCCATACTCGGAAAATTTTATAATCTGGTAGGTTTAGCCATTATATATCTCAAAAATGTAAATATTGGAATAAATCAGAAGTAGCAAAAAGTTATAAATCTCAAAAATGGAAATATTGAAATATTGAAAAAATCACTGCAGAAGTAGCAAAAAGTTAGAAGTAGTTATAAATCTCAAAAATGAAAATATTGAAATATTGAAAAAATCACTGTAGAAATAGCAAAAAGTTAGAAGTAGTTATAAATCTCAAAAACGAAATATTGAAATATTGAAAAAAATCACTGTAGAAGTAGTTATAAATCTCAAAATCGGAGCTAAAAAAATCATTGTGACGCCGTGGATAGCAAAATCACAATAAGCGGACAAATGAAAACATTTCCCAAACCTCTCTCCGATTTTTAAATCTTGTGGGTCAAAAAAATAAAAAAATGGATTAATCATGTCAGTGTCTTGGTTGCCATGACAATGTCATGTAAAAATCGACGACGTCTACCAAAAGGAAAATCGGTAGGTGTGATACATCATCGGTTAAATAATACTAAAGTACCCAAATATATATATATATACACATTCAATTTTTTATTTTGAATCAGTTAATATCATTATTATTATTTTGCAAATTCTGATTCAATACATAAAAATGCTATCAAAGAGCTGATTTCACATTTAAATGTAACTGAAAAATCTGTATTACCACACCCTCAGTGCTTTTACAATATATTACATTGAATATGATATGCACTATAGGATTTATAAGTTGAAAGCTTTGGGAAAAAAAGGAAATATAATTTCATTTACATGTGATAAAATGTTTTATTTTTTGATTTTTGCAAAAAAACATAGATCATGTCAAACTGGGGTCTTAATAAATGGGAGGACATGTGCCATGAGTCCAGGAGTGCCAAAATTTATCTTGCACAAAGGCACTTTATACACATACAGTAGCCCTGTCAACACAATTAGTATGCTGAAAAAACCCTCTAGAGTTCTAGACTATTAACTAATTTGAATGATTTTACTAAACTGATAAAAGCAATATGTAAATTGCTCATTTAATAACAACATATATATATATTCTTATCAACAAAAATGATATTTTATAGCATTTGTTCTTATAACTTTTGCTATTATATTTTCAGACTATCATATAACACCCTTACATGAATATTTTTGCAATACTTTCTTTCAGTACATTGATAGGAAGTTCATGTTACACAACCATATAATAAATTTGAAGGAATACAATATTTTATATAACTGCTTATGAATTTTGTTTTTTTAACTTACTAAGTATATTAACTATAACTCAAAAATCAAATCCACTTTTCTAAGTAATATTTCTTAAATTAATAACTATACAACTAATTTGTTGCTGAAAATCTGGTTATAAAGTACATAAGATGAGAGATTAAATTTTGTGGGAAGCATGAGATAGTAATAACAAATGCATTTTATGAGATTCCCTAAAACAACATTATTTATGAAAATAACATGGAGATATTAGAAAGATCATTGATTAACTGCATTTTAGTTAAACCAGAGGTATAAAAATTAAGTATTGTCTCAGCCTAATAGTAATCAAATGTTTATTTTGGCAAAATATAATAATAAGGTTAAGAGAGGTAATACAACTGCTCAAAATAATTGGTGTTGAAGTAAATTACAAAATCATATCATAAGATCACATTCAATGGAGCTCACTGTGACTAAGGTATTGAAACAAGTATGTCTCATTCAAAAAATCATGAATGACTTAAGTAATATTAAAATTAATTGAAAGAAAAAATAAAGTTAGATATAAAGGCTATGATTAATATAAAGTAATTAAAAAATTAAGGATGAATTATTGAATGGAAAAAGCAAAATGGATGAATATGATTAGTGAAGAAATTGAAAACAATATAAAAAGTCAGAATATAAAGTAGATATATAAAAAAATCAAAATGTTGAATTATAAAAAGAGAACATATTGTTAAGAATAAGAAAGGAAAGATAGTTTATGAACATAAAGTGTACAATTTTTGGAAAGATTATATTAAAGATTTATTTAAAAAAGATGAAGTGGTAGATGTAAGAGATTATATAGAGGATAAAAATATGGTTGATGAGGATGAAAAAGGACCTTCAATAATAAAAGAAAATAGAATAATAAGACAACTGGAGTTGATGACATTCTTTTTGAAAATTGTAAAGAATTGTAATGATATTGTAAAGAATAAATTATTTCATGTGATAAGATATTATTAAGTAGAAATAATTCACTTCCGCTTTTGGCAGCCATCTTCGTAACTAGTCTTAAAAAGCGTCCCTTAGTGTTTTACAGTTTTAGGAAGACGGGACGACTGTCCCTTTACCTTTACGTCTGTTATTCAAGGTAAATCAACTTTTTAATCATTTTATATGATGGAAAGTGATAATATAACCGATAAAACTAAAAATAAAGTAAGCCCCGATCTCAGCATTCAACCCAACAATGCGGTCATCGGCCGTAAATTGTATAGCCTTAGATCTAATCTAAATGCATCTAAACCACCCGTTACAACAAATAAAAACCCACAAATGAGTAAATCAAAAGAAAATTCCATTGCAAATATCAACAAAAGTTTAGAAAATATTCAACTTACCCCTAATACAAACAATAGAATAAATATCTCGTCAAGCGAAACTATTGATACAGGCGAAAACCAATCATTACCTCTCTGAAGCCTTTACTCAACCACAGAAGATTATAATGAGCAATTTCCTTTGCCCAACAATTCAATTAAAACTATATCTGGAAATAAACAAAATTACCAACAAAATGATACCGACGAAATTTTTAAAGTAAAACATTTTCCACCAGAGATCGACAAAAACAGTACTGTGTCAGTACCGTTTGTCAACAGTAAATTTAAAAATAAAAAAGAAGAAATAAATTATAAAACTGATAAATTTCATTCTAAAACAATCAAAGATTTTAGCTCAGAACAATCCATTGCTACATCAGCTAACGTGCAAGCTAAACCAATTACCTCAATATCAATATTGGAAAATCCCACTACGTACGCAAATATCGTAAAGTCAAAAAATTCTGAGAGCATCTCTGAAAATATTAAGGCCAATAATCTCAACGAATTATATTTGAATCTCACAGAATTAGACATAGAAAAAGAATCAAACACGCAGGAAAATGTCTCTTTTAATATAAACAATATTAACGATGATATGTTCCTAGAAATAAACAATGAGTTCAACAAAACGATACCCAACTCTCTATATAAATCGTTTGCAAACTATTACAGCGATAAGTCTTTAATCTTAGCCATAAAAAATCATCAATGTGCTTTATATAAATTCCCTGTAGAACAACTCTACAGTCTAATCAATCAAAAGCAATTAGGCAGAGGCATTCACATGATCCTTAATCATCCCAATGACTGCTATGTGATCGTAGAGTTTAAAACGTGGGCAGACCGAATGAATTTTAAAAATAACTACAAATCTTTAGGAAATTATATACTATGCTCCATAGATATGAACCATCCAGTTACACTATCTGGCAGAATTCAAAACTGCCTTGCCCACTTAAATGAACAAGAAATACAAGACATCCTTATTAATTATGGTTCAGTTAGCAAATTTAAACACCTATTAAATCCTCACTTCGAAGATCAAATCCTGTCCAATACAGTTACCTTCACACTTACATTAAAGAAAAACATTATACCCACTGACATACCCACTATTATTACAGCAAGAGGCTCTCCTATGGTTTTGACATTCAGAGGAGTACAACCACAATGTTTCTTCTGCCTTCAAAGAACACACCTCATTAAAGACTGTGCAGCAAGAATATGCACACACTGTGGTATTAAAATGAATAAATTTCACAAATGTCCTGGTAGACCTATTAACAAGTCCTTAAATAGACAATCATCACATAGGACTAATTCAAACAGCAACCTCACAAACCCAGATATTCAGATTCAAATAAATCCTCCAACAAAACTTTCCACATCCAAAACTATATTTCAAAATGAAAATATTCAAGAAAGAACAAACGTCAACCTTTACACTAATAGTAGTAAATCAGAGAACCAAACAACAACAAATACTGCTCCTAAACCAATCACGCAAACTAATAATACTCAAGATCAAACATTCGAAACAACTTATACTAATCCCCAAGAAATAATATTAGGTCAAACTCTTTCTACAAAAGAAGATAATATGACCAAACCATCTAAAGAGAACAAGATAAACCCAGGCGATGAAGAAAATACACTCAAAAAATGTCAAAACAATTCTTCCAATATAACTCCTAACCAGCTTAAAACAACTGATAACAACCCTAAACAGAGTGAACCACAAACTATCTGCAATTCTTCAACTCCTGCAAGAATTAACCTACCAGATGAAAAGATCCATCAAACACCCAACCCGAAAGTCAGCATGATCGAAGATTCACAACTGTTACAGCAAACAGAGAATGTCTCAAGTCTAAAATTCGAACAAAAATCTTATGACAATAAAATAACACTACTATCAAAAGAACAGGAAAAGGAAAACAACACTAATCAACTTCAAAATCCTCAAAAAATTGACACAACAAATACCCAAAATACAATTAAGAAAATTAAAAGAAAATCAATTCGCTCAGATAAATCAAGCTCTGATGATGACAGCTCCCACCCGGTACTTTACTCACCACCCCCCTCTAACAAACAAATCTCCGATAAATCCAACTCAAAGCTTCACAAATCCATAGAAAAAAAGAGGAAAACCATGGATCTTACAACCTTAGATACCATTGATTCTCCCGATGAATCTCAGACAGATTACTCTACTCCATCAGACACCGAAGACTTCATGGATGCGATTTCTCAACCAACAAATATATCACCAAGCCATCTACAAGTTCAATCACAAGTCTCTGACTGCCTAACAACATCAGACCTCATTAATATAGAGATGTCCCACATTCACTTGGATCACTTTGCTGAGGACGGTTTGGATTAATCTATCATGTTCTGCAAAATAGCTGGCATAAACATTCGCGGCATCAACTCAATCAATAGAGTTCTTGCTATTAAAAACTGGCTCTCACTCTGCTCCCCACATATACTTCTTATGGGCGAAACCAAACATCACTATAAGACTGATCATAAAATAATATCTCTTCTCTCCTCTCTCGGATTTACTAGATTTTCCATCGGCCATTCAGCTTCAGGTGAAGTCGGTATTCTACTTAGCAAATCAGCACCACCAAAAAGTTTCAACATTCTATTCCTAGATGCCAATATTATTATTATAGAAATAGATTATTGGGGTTATCCGATCATCATAGCTTATATTTATACAGCCAAGGACACCGCTCAATATCTAAAAATAGTTCATATCCTAAATGCCATCAACGCTAGCAGAGCCTCCCCTACCATTCTTCTCGGAGACTTTAACACCACCTACAATGACTTCAACAAGAGATTTTTGCATCTAATAAATCGCAGATTAATGTGTGGAGAGGGCTTCTTCCCACACGAAGCCTACTCTTTCTATACTAAAACTAAAAAGTCCCTAATTGATCTGGTTTACTACACCCCAGACCTCCATTTCAACCTTGATGCAGCCTTAACCCCTGTTGCTTTCTCCGATCATATGGCTCTGATCTTACAACTCACACCTATCTCAATCCCTACACCTATAGATGGACCTGGAAAAACCATGCGCATGATCACCCAATCAAACATGACCGAAGCGATAGTGTCTGAGTCATACATCTATTTCCAGAAAATAAACATCCTTTCCCTCCCTGCTGAGGAGGGCTGTTTTTTCCTTCATCGGAATTCTTCAGTCCATATTAAATCACCACACCAAGAAAATCAAAGGACCAAATGGTCTTCTAAATGACCTAACAGACATTAATATACAACTTCAAGCATCACAGCAAAATTTCACAAATACAGAAAAAATTATCTTCCTTAAAAACCTCTACAAAATCAAGCAAAAATCCCTTGCAGAATATATTTCCATCAGAAGAGCCAAATGCTTGTTAGCACAACAACACTGCTGGACGAGAGACTACCTCAGATGGGCACTGGGTTACAATAAAAAACAAATCACTCCCACATCCATTTATACTAATGGTACCAATCTCATTGGCTATCCAATGATGCAGCACATCAGCAAACAATTCTGCCAATTAATGCAAAAAGATGGAGCCCCTCCAGTAAACAGCTGGTTGGATGCTGGAGACCCCAGCAAACATGGCATCACAGAAATCCAAATTAAAAAGAAGATATCATCACTCCCTGACAGCATTCATCCTTGCCTTCACGGCATCCCAAATTTCCTTCTCAAACACCTCAGTCAATTCACTGTTCCAATTATTAAAAAAATGATAGATCACCTAGCTTCCGGCTACAGAAACATAGCAGATCTTTACCCTGTGGCACTTGTGCCTTTTATTAAAAAAGAAAACCACTAAACGACATTAACAGTATCCGACCAATATCCATGACCCCACTGCTTATCAAGATTATAGAGTCAGTCATTAAGGACCAAATCCAACCTCAAATTCTTAGCAATATCTCGCCAAACCAATACGGAAAAAAGGGATCATCAACCTCGCATGCTATGTCCAATATAACTGCACTGTTCAATCATATCAGAGTACATCGTAAATCCAAACCTATTGCCATCCAACTGGATGTTGCAGCAGCATTCGATTCAGTACAGATCAACACCCTTCTGGATATTCTGATGGAATATGACATTCCAGCTGCAATTGTTCAGATTATCAGCAATCTGCTCAACAACAGAGAGATTTTTCTCTCTCTTGATGGCAAGATCACTCCAGGTTTCAAGCCATACAAGTCGATCCCTCAAGGATCTCCGCTCAGTGCCCTTTTCTTCACAGCATACATCAACCCTCTTCTGGTGGATATAAAAAAAAACCTCTCTGGAATATTCCTTCCTTCTCTCAATAAAGATTTCAATGTATTCACATACATAGATGACATCATGGTTGTGCTTCCCACCATTAAATACCTTCCCCATCTCATGAACATCTTAAACAGAAATACAGTGAAACTTGGCCTACAAATAAATTTTAACAAATCTTCCATCTGGAAGATAATGTCTGGTAAACAAATCAACTCTTCCTTTTCTGCTAAACCACAAAGATACCTTGGCTTCCCAATCTTCAAACCTCCAACTGCAATGGCAAGAATGATTCAAGATGCAATCCTCCAATCAACTGAAGCCATCACCACTTCACTCTCTAGAGTATACCTTTCATTATATGGAAAGGATAGCCTCCTCAACATGATCATAATGCCAAAAATCTCATATTATCTTCCATTCATTAAAATCACTAAACAGTTTCAAAATAAAATTAACCGATTATGCACCAAACTTCTCTGGAGAGGAAGGACTGTTGCCATTAGCTTGCGAGGTATCCAACGACCATGCAGGTTCAATGGACTGTCATTCCACTCAATACAGGCAATCATTTTACAAAAAACTCACAATATTCTACATAATCTGATCCTCTCCTATGGATACTCCAACATTATGAAAAAAATTACACCAACTGATCGTCCCCCGCCCTTTTCCAGTTCATGGATATCATTGCTAATAGATCATCTACAACTTTATAACCCGATGATGTCCTCTAACCTTAACCAAAAAATCACTTTGTGGGAAGCATACAATCTAATCAACTATAATCAACAACCCATTAAAACCAGCCTAAAAATAACCAACCAAAGACTCATTACACACTTCAAAAGATGGAGCCTTGAACCCAAATTCCTGGACTTCATCATTAAAATTAATCTTGATGCGCTTCCCACAAATTGGTTTCTTTATCACCGAAGAGGTTTTACTAGCATTGACCCTATATGTGGTTTATGTGCTAGTGAAGATGAAACCACAGACCATATTATACACCGCTGTCCAAGACTTAAAATACTGAAAGATATAATCATAATCAATTCTTACATAAGATCTGAAATGATTTTCTCACTTGAAAATGCCATTAATAGTGGAACTTTTTCAATAATAAGGCTCTCTATCTTTGTCCTTTATTCCATATGGATAGTGAGATGCAAAACTCTCATGGAATTACCCCCGCCACAAATCATACCATTGTTCTACCAGACTCTCAAAAAAATCAAGAAACATGATCAGCTCCTTGCCTCCAGTAAAGTCTTTGACGACACCTGGTCTCTAACCGCTCTATCCTTTTCCTGATTGTCAACTCCCACCCACCCAGAATTCTAGAATAGACAATATTAAAAAGAAAATAGTCGAGTTATTAAAAAAAAAAAAAAAAAAAGCTAATAACATTCATCAAGTTCTCAGTTTCTCATATTCTACACAAACCCTTCATTATACCTAACCACATAAGTGTATAACAACTACTAACTAACATATTCTAGCCATATGTTAATCAGAACTTTTTATAATATTATTGTACAATTTATTCATTAACTTATCCATTATCAAAATGTAATCACTATTTATTACTAATAAAATTTTTTGTTGAAATGAAGTAGAAATAATTCCATTGTATTTTATGACTACAAAAATTACTGCATTTGAAAGGGGGGAGGGTAGTATAACTGATTGCCCACAATATAAAATAATAGCTTTATTATCTCATGCCTCTAAAATTTTACTCATAATTAAAAATCAGATTTGTATAAATGAGAATTTTGATGAAGATCAGTATGATTTAAACCTGAAAAAAGAACCTGAGAAGCAATAATGGCATTAAGAATAAATTTGCAATATGATTAGAAATGAATAGAAAGTCATATGTAGCTTTTATTGACTCAGAGAAGAGTCCTGATAAAATGGATTGTAAATTATTGTTTAAAATGATAAAAAATGTAGGTTGTTATTGAAAAAATACATAGTTAATTTTGAATTTATGTCAAAATAAATGTAAAAAAATTGTAAAACTAAAGATAAGAAGACATATGTAGCAGGATTGTCCATTTTTACTTTATTTATTTTATTTATTTATTGAAAATATATATAAGAATGATTAAACAATGAAACTAAAGAAGTTTTAAATTAATGATAGGCATATTCATAGTTTGCTTTGCAGATGATGTAGCATTAATTGCAGATTCAGAAAAAGAATTGAATGAAATGCATAAAATATTGAATATGCATGCATGTACAGATTTTTAAATTAAAGACAAATATTAATAAAACTAAAGTATTGGTTGTGGGTAAACAAAAAATAAAAGGATTGATAAAAGTGCATGTAAGTAAAGTAAGTTTAGATCAAGTTAAAGAATTTTGTTATAAGGCCAATATAATTTATGATGGCAATGGATGTCTTGTAGACATTAAAAAAGAATAATTTTAGAAACGTCTTTTCAAAATAAGATCTTACTACTAAATAAACATATTGTTATAAAAAGTAAAATGATATTTGATAGAACCCATATTTGGAATGTATTGAAATGTAGATATAAAACCTGGTCTTTAGGAAAGCAGGAAAATACAAGATTAGAAAGAAAGATAATGTTGTGTCAAATAAAATTAATTAGAATGAATTGAACGAAAGAGAAAACTAATTATCAAATAGAGTAAAAAAAGATCTACTGAATATGATAAAAGTGAAATGGGTTAAATTCTTGAGACATATTCTAAGGCATGATATTTTTTTACAATTTTTTTTAGAAGACAACATTTTGGAACGAATTGGAAGAATGTCCTGTCTTTAAAATGTAAGAAGCAAAATCAGACTTTTCACATATGTAAATATGAAAATAATTGCTGAAGAAAAAATGATGTGGCTGCAACAACAATGAAGCATTATTTTTGGAATCCTGATAAAATACATGAATGTTTTTGATACTTTCTTGATTTTGACATTCCACTAATTTTATCTTTGATGCAGCTTGACGTTAGGATTAACTCCATATGTTTAAAGAGTAGGAAAAGAGCAGATAGGCTTACAGAAAGTGGTCAATGTGTGGATTGTGTTTTTTGGTAAATAATAAAAAAATTATAACAATATTTTTTAAAATAGCTTAAAGTATAATAATGTTTCAGTTATTAGATTTCATTTTTTAAAAAAAAAAAATATTGCTTTTTTTTCATATTTTGAAAAAGCATAAAAAATAAAATAAATGAATGAAAACTTCAAAATTTAAGAACATTAATATCAAAATTCATATAACTTTTTTTTTTTAAAAAAAAGAGGGAGAAAAAAATTAATTAGGAAGAAAAAGCATATTTAATACATACTGCATGTAATTTATATATTTAAAAAAATTAATAAAATCCAATAGCAATTAATAAAATAAATAGTTTAGTAGAAAATAAGGGATAACAAAACAAAGATTAATTTTAACAAAGAATTCTATGTTCATGTTGTATGAATTCCTTTTTTTTTCTTTCATTTTGACTTCCTTCATAAAAGCAGCGTTCTTTTCAGAACTGGTCAGTAGCCAGTTCTCTTTTGTTCAAAGCTATTTGTTCACAGTTTGTTTGGCTAGGAGGTATTTGGTTAGCACACTAAGAATTGAACAATTAGAAATTTTTTAAGGAAATATAAAAAACACCTTTCTATTTTTTAGTCTACTCTGAGGCTAGTGGCTTTGTTTTGTAACAAGAGCAAAACTGTAGAGATGAATTTCTTTAAGAAAAAGAAGAGATAACAAACAAATTAAATAGGGATTTTCCCCCCCTGTCTTTTTATTATTAAATTTGCTCAAAAAAATTAATAATTTAAATATGTTTACAACATAAGCTGTAATAAAGTTGTTAATCATCAGTTGTTTGTTTAAATTTATTTATTAAACTTATTTACTAACTTTACAGTTTGTAAGATATATATTTATGTAGGTTAAAGTATTTTTAAACAAGGGGTTTTTGGGATGGTACTGGGATAATCACTTTAATAATAAAAATGACTTTTATTTGTTCTTTTGAAATTTTTAAGATAAATATTTAAATTAAAGCTCAATTCTATTTAAGAGTTATGTATATATGTAGTAAATAAATATTTATTTTTAGATATAAGATAGTTTCATAAAACTAACACTTTAAAAAGCATTTTGATATATAATTTAATAATTTTAGTTTATACTGCTTATTATGACTATATTTAACTATATTTTGACTAACAGGAAATACATATTTCAAGATTGTAATGTTCTTAATAAATTTAACACAGGAAGTGATCATCGATTAGTAAGGTGTAAGTTACGTGTTAATGTAAAACTAGAGAGACAAAAATTATTGAGAAAAACAATATTTACAGTTGATATTCCTAATCTTCAGAAACATTCTAATGAATTTAAATTAGAACTTACAAATAGGTTTCAAGTGTTAGGAGATTTTGAACATGATTCAGATTTGAATGAAATTAATATGAAAATAACTGATACACTTTTAAAAACTGCAACAAAGATAGCTGGTAGAAAAAAGCAGCAATTGACTAATAAAATTTCTACTGAGACTAAAGAATTTATGAAGAAAAGAAGGAATATGAAGATATACAAAAATGATGTATTAAAAAGAATTGAATATCTCGAATTTTGTAAAATAGTACGGAAAAAAGTTGAAAATGATATAAGAAAGTATAACTGTGAAATAGCAAGGAAAGCTGTAGAAGAAAATAAAAGTCTCAAGAATGTTAAACAACATATTGGTATTGGTAGGAAATTTATATCTGCAGTAAGAAAAAAAGATGGAATTATTACTAAAAAGAGAGATGATATCATGAAATTGGTAGAAGATTTTTATCAAGAATTATATAGTAATAAAGAACAAGTACCTCCTATATCTATTACATCTTCCGAATTGCCCAGAATTTTAAATGAAGAAGTGAGACATGCAATTAAATGTATGAAGAAAGGAAAGGCTCCAGGAAATGATGGAATTATAATTGATATATTAAAAGAAGGAGGTGAAGAAATAGAAACAATTTTAGCAAAGTTATATACCAAATGTCTAAATGATAAAGATGTACCGGAAGATTGGAAGAATGCAGTAATAATATTAATATTTAAAAAAGGTGATAAAGAAGATATTAGAAATTACAGACCTATCAGCCTTTTATCAGTTTTATATAAAATTTTTACCAAGATAATTACAACTCGTCTACAGAGAACTTTGGATTTCCACCAACCAAGAGAACAAGCTGGATTTAAAAGTGGTTTTAGTACAATAGATCATATCCAGGTATTGAGAGAAGTCATAGAAAGGACAAATGAATATGAGTTGTCATTATGTTTTGAATTTGTAGATTATGAAAAGGCATTCGATTCTATACACATTTCTTCAGTGATTAAAGCATTGGATCATCAAGGTATAGATCCAGGATATTGTCATATTTTAAAGAATATTTATAAAAATGCAACAGCAACAATTAGATTACATAATTATACTGGAAAAATCAACATTGAGAAAGGTGTAAGGCAATGTGACTCCATATCTCCAAAACTTTTTACAGCAGTGCTGCAAGAAGTATTTTGTGGATTAAAATGGGAAACTAAAGGAATGAAAGTAAATGGAGAGTATTTAAGTCATTTAGATTTTGCAGATGATGTAGTTGTTTTTGCAAATAATGCTTCAGAGCTGCAGGAAATGTTGCAGGAGTTAGCAGATGAAAGTAGAAAAGTAGGACTAAAGATAAATGTTAAAAAGATTAAAGTAATGTTTAATCGATTTGCTCAAAATATGAAAATAAAGATTGATTATGAAGAATTAGAAGAAGTTAACAGTTACAAATACCTTGGTCAGATTATTAATACAGATGGAAACATAATGGAGAAAATTAATCATAGAATTAAACTTGGTTGGAATGCTTTTGGTAGAAATAACTTGATACTAAAAGGAAATATGCCTATGTGTTTGAAAAGAATGGTTTTTAACAAATGTGTTTTACCAGTTCTTACTTATGGATCTGAGACTTGGACACTTAATAGAAGAGCAATACAGAGACTTCAGACCACTCAAAGGAGTATGGGGAGATGTATGTTGGGAGTAACAAGAAGAGATCGAAAACACAATGTATGGATAAGACAACAAACAGGTGTTACTGACCTTATTGAAAAAATTAAAAGATTGAAATGGAGTTGGGCTGGACATATTGCTAGAAGAAATGATAATAGATGGACAATTGAAATTTTAAACTGGATTCCAAGAGATTGTAAAAGACCCAGAAAGAGACCACATGTGAGATGGATGGATGAAATAAGAAAATGTGCAGGGGTGTTGTGGAAAAGAGAAGCTAAAGATTGGAGAAGATGGATTAAACTTGGAGAGACCTTCATCCTGCAGTGGATTGATAATGGTTGATGATGATGATGATGAAACCAATTTTATATCTACACTTTTACATTTTAAATATAGGTAAAGGTAAGACAGTACTTGTAAAAAAACATTATAAAGCAAAAGCTTTTCCATCAATTCCCTAAGGGAAAATATGAAAGAAATCTAGCCATCTATCAGTTGATAATAATTTAAACATTTTTACTACTTGTGTTAAGAAAAGTTAGGTATGCTTTTACTAATAAACTATTGAATAGTTAGCTAAAACTTCTTATAACTTGAAAAATTTCAAAGATTCTCCTAAACGGATTTAAACTCCAAGTGGATGCACTAATCATTATTTTATTTTAGTTTTTTTTTTTTTTTAAATCTATTTATATCTTTATATATTTTTCCCATTATTCAAATAAATAATTAATAATTTGTAGTAGTATAATTTTAATAATAATAATAAATAACAAAGTAATAAATAATTTTAAGAAATATTGTAAAAAAAATGATTTTGTTTTATTGACTCAGTCCAACGATTTTTTTCCAGGGGTGCTTTTTTTCTAATGCTTTGTAACATTTATTTCCTTTTGCTCTACTTACTTTATTAATCCTGCAAAAATCTGTTGTTGTTTTTTTTAACAATATATGCTTTTCTATAATTTTTTGAATTTATAACGTTTTTTAAAAAAAATATCAGCAATTGATAAAAAAAAATTATTAGCATCCTTATATATAAAATCCCTATTTTATCTGTTGTCTGAATATATGTTTCTCCTTAATGGTGTCACATGACAAATTTACAACCAATTAAAACTAGTAACAAATTTACAAACAGTTAAAACTAGTTCTGTTTGTCTGTAATGCTATTTGAAGGAAGTAATTTTGCCATTAATATATATTTTTTATAAAGCATTTTATGCAAAACAGGTAATTACTTTATTATATTTAAAAGGCTCAATTTGATTAAGAGCATTTTATTCAAAGCAAATAATTATGCAAAGCAAAAAAAAATTGTTAAAGCAACCAATTAAAAAAACTATTACAAAAATTACAGCCTTTCCATAGGCCAGGTATATTGGCATACACTTTGCATTTCTTATAGCAGCAGTTTTACTTCGCAATTCATTTAGCCACAGCTTTGATAATGAAGGTATTCCTTCAAAAATACTAGCCATTTATTTATTTATTTATCATATTTCATTTATTTGTTTATTTTACACACTCATAATTTTATTTGTGTGAAATATATATATTGCATATATATTACTTTAATTTGTATAAGGGGGGAGGGGGTGCCTTAGATATCACATATCAGCCACATCAAAATGCTACCAAGTACTTTTTTAAGCAATGATAACTAGCATTTATTAATTAAGATTTAAATATAGTAATCTTGCTCTCTCTATATATAAATTATTTGATTTATAATTTAAAATGAGAAAATGTTAATTTTTCGTGTTTTGGCTTTTTTTTAACTGTGCATTTTGGTGAGTTTTTTCAAGTTACATGACCCAAGTTCTAAATTTTTTCTGTTTTCATGTAGTTTTTTATCACTAGATGTGTCAGACAATGTTTTTTGGCTATTTTTGAAATTCAAAATGGCAGAGATCACGTACTAAATTTGCACCGACAACTATAATACTGTTAAATTCACATATCAAATATAACAGGTATATTTAAAAAATTTAATTTTAATTTAGCTTTATTATTACCTTTCCAGATACATTACTGGAGTATACCAAACAATTTATTACAAAAATGATAGTCTTTCAGGCCAGGTATATTAAAATCTTTTGTTTAATTTATATTAAATCTTAAATTTTTTTTATTAAAGCAACCAGTTAAAAAAACTATTACAAAAACAATGACCTTTCCATAGGCTGAATACAATCTTGTCTATATTTATATTTTCCATAATGTTTCTGAAACTTCAGCCTCTAAATATCTACTTTGAAACAAGCACTCTAGACATACACTCTGAAATAAATATGAAGATATTTGAAACAAGAAAATCAAGAAGTATCACATTTTGACTTATATAAGTTATTGCCATTTCTTATTTCCAAGTTATAGAAGTGGATTGTGCAATGTATAAACCATAAAAATATCATTTTCAGCAGACTGTATTATTCATTAATTCAATCACAGAAACCACATAAATATGCAATTTAAGTCCTGAAAATGTTTACTATAATTTTAAATTAAACTTACCTATTTATATGCCTACAACAAGTAAAAATACTGCATAGATACTCTAACAAGAATATAGAAAAAACAACAACAATGGAATGATAGTAGTTTACTGCTAATATTATTTATCAGAAGAGTTTTAAATCTGAATTATTACATTTTTTAATTTTTAATTATATTTAAAACATATTTCCTCTCATAAATATTAAATAATTATTTTTTTCAAAACTTCATTAAAAATGTAGATATTTCTAAACCTACAACAAGTATGTTAGTAATTTATTTCATTTTAAGTGTTTATACACACTATTTTTGGTATTTAAATATGTGTATAGTATTAAAAAACAATTGGGATTCAATCAATTAATTAATTATACTAAATTTGAATAAAAAGATGACATGAGTTTAACAACTAAGGAAGCAGGCAAAGTAGTATAAGATTTTGTCTGCAGTTTTTATCAAATCAAAGAACTTAACTTTTACAAAAAAAAAATACGTTCTAGCAGTTTAATTATTATTACTTTTACAAAATTTAATTAAATATGAATTTTTAAAAAAAATATTTCTGCACATTTATCAAAAGCCAACAATTATTAAAATTTAAATAGTAATATTAAACTATTTTTCTTTTGTTTTTAAAGAACAGCATAGGAATCTCTGACATTACTTTTATTTTTATTTTATTTTTTTAAAATACATGATCATTATCTAATTTATTAATGAATTAAATATATAATATAGCAACAAACTACACTCTATCTAATTGCACAACTTCAGTTATATGTTGTCCAAAAAAATGTAGACAACAAACAAAAATGTAAATGACTAAACAAAAAACATTAAAATATTCAAGTTTTATTATATTTGAGCAGCCATTTGTCCTTCTCTGAGAGCTGCACATTGATCACATTTTCTTTTAAAAAAAGTAAAATTTGGAAACAAATTGTGTAATATACCAGTAGCCATTTTTTCATTTTAGAGCACAATACATGATTATGTATATTAATAAAAAAAATTCTTTAGTTTCTATTGAAAACACCTTTTTTTATTCTTCCTTTATTATGCTTTCCAAATTGCATATATAGTATTTTGCATAATAAAACATTTTTTAGTGTAATGCTAAGAGTTTTACAAAATTTTGGAACATACTAAAAGTTTATACCAATTTAAAAAAATCAAAACAATTAAGGAGATAATTTCTTAAAAATAAAATCAGTATTATGTTTTATAAGAAAAAAAAGTTATTGAAAAAAAGAGTATTGTCCAGAATGTTTTTAGTAATAACAAACTTCAGACATTTTGCTATTCCATTTTAAAAATAAAAATATGGAAGTTTTTTTTTCTTATTCTTATTGCTTCAGTGTAAACACACACTTAGTAAAATATGTGTGAATGTGTTCTTTCAATTTACTATTAATAACTATATTATTATTATTTTTTAAAAAAATGTTGTTTCTACTATAATTATGCATATTGAAAAGTGCAGTATATACTTGTAGTTCAATAAACAATATCTTTTTATTTTAATCAATGTTTATAAACAAAGCATGATCAATTATATGCTACATGTGTTTATAAGTGAGAAAAAGTTGGAACAAAATATAACATACTTCATGGTTCTACTGTATATTTTGTAATTATTACACTTTAGTATCTATAAGAGACTGAATTATTTTGCCTTATTTATTTATTGTTTAAATAATTGGAATGTATATTATTTGAATCTTAAGTGTAGTAAAAATTTAGTTGACTGTTTATTTAAAGAAATTTTACATAATTATACCAAACAGCATAATTATACACTTTGCTTAAATTTATTAATTTAAAAATATATTCTTATTAACAAATAATCATTTGTTTTCAATTAATTTTTATTTCTGCAAAAGTTCAAGTTAATTAAAAAATTTATAATGTTTTTTTATATCTGATAGATTTAAGATTACCCAGTTTATATTTAATTAGTGCAGAAGAATATTAATTTAATTTGTCAAATGACTTTTAACTTGCAATAAATGGCTACAAAGGCTGATGTTAATCACATATCCAGTGAACACACCATATCCACTCTCAATATCAGCAATTTAATTTTTGTACTATCAAGAAAAAAGTAAATCATGAAAGAATATTAAATCTTATAAATTAGTTATAAAAATATTATGTTTATATATAAATATTTTTGGTTATGAAACCACCATCTTTTTTTTTCCATATGTCAAAGCATCGGTCAGGAAGTGAACCTGTGATTACTGTCTGCAAGCAACTGCTTATTTACAAGGCAGCTATGCTGACCTCTTGGTTACCAACACTTGATGCTTTTTCTAATTTTTGCATTGATAAATCTTGTACAGTTTCATATTTTTCCAATCTACATGAAAACAAAACACGTTTTTTTTCTTCACTTTTTTTGCAAAAATTTAAATTTTTATTTAAATTGCCTTCAAAGCATAAAGCTAGTGATCATAATAATTCTATCAAGCTATATAAAATTAGCGAAGTATATTCTATAAATAATAAAATAAAAATTAATTTAATATCAAGCAAAAAAATTTATACTCTTAAGTCAATCATTTGTTTGAGAAAAATTAATCAACTATTTATAAAATAATGAAACAGAAAAAAATCATAAAGAAAAATTACTAAGTTTTATTATTGTTGTTATTATTTTGAGGAAATATAATCGAACTGATATACATGCTAGTGCATATATTTGTAAATTATATACTATTTATTTGTTTATAATCTTAATTTGTTTAAGTATTATAATTTTTAAATTAATATTTATAGGTATGTATAGGTTCATTTTAACATGTCTGTGTTCTATATGTATATGTGTTTTATAGATTAATATCAATATTAGACAAAGAATAGAAGTGTCTACAGTTATTATGAGGATAGTAAAATATATAGTGTAATCTTACAATATCACTTTAAATTGGCTATTACATTAAACAAAAACTGTAAAAATTTTATTGGCTTTAATTTTTATAGTTAAGCTAATATATTCTTCACTGTCATTGATTGAATGGCATCTTATAAAATCAATATTATGTTTAATAGTCTCTCATACTAATGTTTAAGAAAAATATATAATTTTATAAAGCATTTTTGAGTGGCTTTCCAAGCAGATTTTTTTAAACAATTTTTATATTTGCATAAAAAATATACATATGCCCATATTTTAATTTAGTAAAATTAATTGGTTTAGTTTATGAAAATATTTATTTAAAAATCAATTTAAAATTAATTGAAATAAATGTCTGAGAACTTTAGTTTTATGATTTATTTATTTTAAATAAATATTTGTAAAATTATTTTAAAACCTGAAAATAAAAGTGAAGCAATTAAAGATTAAATTTTTTTTTTTTTTTTTCCCCTCAGTTTTGAATGTTCTTTTTTTAATTTTACCACCCTGATTCAAAAATTTTAACTCTAACATTTTGCCCAGTGGTTACCATGATGACCTCTTCCAATATTTTGTGGACAAATAAAGAAATCCCAGTGCATGCTGGAGAATATTCTGTAATTCAGACATCATGTGATAACTGATATAAAGCTAAAGTTTGAATAATCCAGACAGTCTTTACAAATTTTTATTGCACTCAGGACTTAAAACAGATTCAAATTTTTAAATAGTCATTTTGTTTGTCATCTACATGATGATTGGCTAGATTAAACAACTAAGCATTTGCATTTGCTAGTCAAATTGCTTCTTCTCATTGTTCTAGGAGAAAGATGGATAACAAGAAATAAACCAGAAACTATCATTAATTTATTTATTTGTTTAGTTCAAGAAATCTCATTTATTACAGTCAAACCCTAGTGGAAAAAATGGGCAAATTGACTTATGGAAGGCTGTCTCACTATTTCAACAATAAATCACTGGATTTCTACAATTAAAAATAATGATAAATAACTGATATATTTTGAAAAATTATATTTATTAACTTCAAATAAGTAGCAGATGTTTATTTTCAAATTAGTGTAAAAATAATTATTTTCTTTACTGTATGAAAGGATACATATTTGTCTCAATGTTGTGAATAGTCTTGGGTTTAATTATGTAAGGAAAAACTTTAAACGATATTTTTTTTAATTCAAATATCCCTCCATAAACTTGACACTTAAGAAAGAAACTTTGATTCAAAAAGGAATAAAAATGGCTTTGTTATGGAAGATAAACTATTTGCTTTTCAGTGATATGATCAGAATTACTGACATCATGGATTAAAGGTCTATAAATGAATAGATTAAGTTTATATCTCAAATTAAAGAAGTAATAAGTGCTAATCTTTTAGATAAAATTATAGCATCTGTTCACATAAATTAAATTGCTGCATGGAATAAACTGAAATAAAACTACAAATTTGTATCCAGTGCCTAAGAATTGCATTATGGATTATCAATGCTAAATAATTAAATATCATTCAATGGATAATGAATTTGGAAATTTTGAATTGTAGATTATGAAAGTAAATATTAAATATGATAAATGTCCAAGTGATAAATAATCTTAAAATGAATTAATGTGTTGAATATAACTTATCTTGAATCAACAAGTATAATAAATGGATTTTTATACATCTTCTGTGATGATGTTATTTTAAAAATACTTGTAAATTCTCAAGAACTCTGAAATATTTTGCAAGCACCAGTATTCATTGGGATAATTTTTAAATCATCATAACCATTTGAGAACTATTTAATGCATTTTCTCTTAGTTAGTAAAGATTATTATTATTAATAATATAAATTTCTCAGATATTACTATGCCATGTAAGGTAATATTTTGTTTAATATTATTATTAGTGATATTGAATGGGATTAAATGTGATTTACCTTAGACATAGGTTGTATAAATGTAAGTAACTATTAAACTTATATAAAACTGTGCTATATTGCAATTATTGTATGTTTTATGGGTCTTAAGTTCAAACTCAAAGTTAAAATGGAGTTAATCTTTTTTACATAAATAAGAAAATCTGCAAGGAATATTTTATGCATCACTCTTGCATGTTAGTATTAGTTTTTCACTGTTATATAGTTTTAACAAGGCAGCATAATGATCTAGATATATTTTGTTAGTAGATAGCACTTCTAATATTTTAGCCTGCAATTGAATCCAGTAAAGGATCTTGAGGTAATATTAATAACCCCAATGTGCTAAATATCATTTAGGTAAGCTAAGCAATGATTTATACTTGCTTCTCTTAAAAGAGTGAAAACTTCTACAGCATTATTAAATAAGGTTGATTGATTATTGATTAATTAGTGAAACAAATTTATTAAGAATAACTATAAAATATTTATCTTTTATGATTATGATGATAGTTATTATCTTCCTGTATTTAAATTTAGTATTATTTTTTAAAATAATAAACAACCTATTCCTACTAAATCTTAGTGCCTTCACAACACTGCCCGATAACACACTTTTCATATCTCAAATTTAAATTAGTCTTAGGAAGCAAATTGTAATATTTATTAGACATCTTATATAATTTTTTATTGTTATTATTCATTTTATTATTTATTTTATATTGTATAATAAAGTAATAGTTAATTTTTAATATTTTTCTTTTGTCGTTTTTAAAGAAACATCGTCACTGCATATTCCCGATATTTTAAAAAAAGGTCATATTTGAGATATTAGCTTACACATAAAATCTATCTGGATTAAATACATCACTATTGTATTAAATGTTCTCTGAAATATAAAAGTATTGGATAAGATAATGTACATAAAATCCCTTTTACATTGTCGTATCCTAAAATGCATTAATACACTTTATTATATCTATGCATTCATTTTCTTATTTAATAAAATCTTGAGATAAATCATTAATCAACTTTATATTTAAATTTCTAGCCTCTAGCCTCGGTTTTAAAACACAGATTTAGTTACTCTTAATTAGTTCTTATAGTAAAAAAACAATATATTTGTAAAGATTTTTTTTATTTGATAATATAAGATTAAGAGTACACGGGTTATTATAAAACCCTGAGAAGTTTATTATTTTATTAAATGTGAATCGATTATTAAAATATAGAATAGTATTAGTTTTTGTGGCAATATATAAACACTTGCATACATATTAAATTGCAAGCTAAGTTAGGGGTTGTAGACACACTTCTTTTTCCACACTGTCAATCTCGGCTAACACAATCCCATTTTCCACATTATTGCCACTGAGATTGCAAACAGTCTTTCTTATTTGGTATGAATAATACTGAAATGGTATCAAATTTATATAACTATGCAAATGAATTGGCTTAAATTTAAAACACCAGGATGACTTTAAACTTCATTTTGATAGTGTGGTAGACAGTAAAAGATTGTTGCCAATTGAAAGTTGTATTAATTTTAAAAAAAAACTTCAGGTGCACTAGATATAACTCCAGAGCTCCTCACTGTCAAAGGTCATAAAATAATAGCACTGAATAGAAATTTAATAAATATGACAGTCTAAAATATTTTGATTACTCAAGCTTGCAATAGATGAGGCATTGAAATAAAATTTGTCAACACAATTTGCTCCAGAAAAGCATTGTCTAATCATAGTCATGTTATTATGTGATTATGTTTACGATTTACTTGAAAATAAATTAAAATTATAGATTACAGTATATATTTTGACTATACCATTACCATCTTTTAAAAAATTCAATTTTTTATTAATAAATTTTAATTCTGCTTTGATTATAAATATTTTGTTAGCTCCATTAGTTAATTAAAATAAACATTTATTATTGTCTAATAAAGTGAAATATTTATGGTTATTAATTGAATGCATAACTAGTAATGGGTATAGATAATTATCAAATTAATGTTCAGCTTAAAAATATATAAAATAAAAAACAAGTGGCTATGGTAACGTATGTACTTTATCTTTTTTGTTACAAATATGTCACTTATTGATAAAGGAATTTTATATATCATCATCTAATATGAAAAAATATTTAGTTCTCAATAGGAAGATGATAACTTAATAATGATGACAGTATTATCAGAACTAATTATTAATACAACTATATGTCAATAAGTTCACAGAATTTTCAATATCATTTCATATAACATAATCAAATAAATGGATTGTTATTTATATAAACAATTTTGTAAAAGGGTGTGATATAAAATATTCCTGAATTAATATATTGTGTATAAACACTGTATTTATTCAGATTATAAAAATATATTTATCCCATTTATTATTTGGATTAATTGTACTATCCATGTATTATTTATTCGATCTGCCACTTATTCAAACATTTAATTAACTAACCATGATATCAATTTTATTAAAACACATATTCTGGCAAAAATTGAACTATATGACCAGAGTCTGTTAAAGAAAGATATAGAAATATTTAAAAGACCTAAGAGCATAAATGAAAAGTGTAACTTGAAGAAAATTAACATAATTAAAAAAAGCTATTGGAGGATAAAATATTTTTTAAAACCTCTCAACTAATAGAATTTGAGAATGTGGAAAAAACAACACAGGAAAAAATAATGATTTTAAATCTCACCACACAAATTCTTATGATTTGAAAAAGAAGAAGCTCTGATGAAAGTACTTGTTTGTGTACTGAAACCTCAGCTATTATGTTTTTACAACATGGAAACTCCTGGAAATAATACTATGAATATATATATTGTAACGGGATGTCGCTTTCACCAGAAAGAGGGTGTGTATTTCACTACAATCGGACTTTGGGTCTTCAGATAGAATGCTGGAAATAAAATGATGAAATGCTAAGTCCATGATTACATCTATCTTTACTATGCTAGCTCAATAACTATTAAATAAATTTAGATATATTTTAGACTAGTTCTTCCATCTCTCATCCCTCTTTCAGTCACCATTATGCCATGATATTCAAACTCATGGAGAATTTGTAATTGGTTATTTTCAGGGATGATTTTAAATAAGTCATTATCTAATATGCCTTTATATAAGCATTGACTAATAAATGATATTTATATGATGTTTATAATATTAACATATATATAAAATAATTGTTATGTAACTAATAATGATTAATGTATTTATTTATAAATATATTGTGACGACCACGTAAAGTCGTCGACACACATATATATTTATTAATAAAATTAGAAAGTAATAAAAGTGAAATAAATTAGCTAATAAATTTTTTTTTAAAAAAAAAAAAAAGGAAGGAAAAGAAAAAATTAAATTCTAATGTCAAAATTACTGTGGATTTTGTAACAGTAAGAGAAGGGGAGGGGGGCTGCATAAATAAAGAAATGCATCTCTTTCTCTCTTATAAGTCAAATGCTAGAAATTATTTTTGTTTATTGTGGGAGAGGGGAAAAGGAAGCATAAAGAAATGCGTGTCTTCTCTCTCATTAAGAAAAAAAATATATTATAACAAATTAAAATAAATGTAAAACGTAAATGTGAAAAAAATGAATGAATTGTAAACTTTAAATAAAATAAATGTAATATGGGATATATAAAAAGAAACAATATGGCCGTAGGTGTGAAAGTCTGTTGGACAACTTAAATTCCACGGACAAAGAAATGTTATCAATGGAAGATCTTTGCCTGATCTGTTAAATTAATTGGGACTTACATTCCAGCCACTAATTAAATAAAGAAACATAATGATAAGAATTGGTTGGAAATCTAAGTCTTAATTAAAAAATTTTAAAAACAACGAACAAAGAAAGATATTAATAAAATTACAATTTTTGTCTGGCATTGCTAGTAGAGACTTTAGAGAAGCAACAGCTAAAAAGAAAATGGAAGAAGTGCATGGCTAGTGGCGCTAAAGGGACGTAGGTTCAGATTCGAGATGTCTCATCACTGACTCGCAATGTAAGATCTTTGCCTGACCTGCTAGAGGGACCGCCGCTTCTGTAGCTGTCAATTGAAACGCAACCTAAAGAATCAACCAGCAAACTGGATGAAAATAACCCCACAAACTGAGGAGGTTAATCAAGAGCGATTGGAAGAAATACCCATGGGACAATTACAACAAAGCCTAGGTAAAAGCATGCATGCATTTTAATCTGTTTACTATTCATAACTAAATATAAAATTAATGATTTGATAAAAATAGAACTCTATCAACAGGACTTTAAGAACTTTTATATCTGATCTATTTGCATATATTTATTATAGCCATGTATTTATAAGTATGTGTTTATTTTTATTATTATAATGTAATTTTTTTATATAAAGTGTAAATATTATTATTAAACATATTTGTCATTAAATTTCATATCCTTGCTTTATTCTCCTATCACCAAGCTACGACAGGGGGGAAACTGTAATTAGTGATTAAAGGGGCATACTGATTTGTTTAAGATATTCATGTGCTGCTTGTTCGTGCGAAATCCCAATTATATAAAAATAAATAGCAAGCGCTGGACATTCGCTAAGTTTCTTTGAAATAGTTTGCGTTGTTCAGCAGCCGAGGGTATCTTGGTCGGGAAAAATAATGCCAAGATAATATGTATGTATTGCCTTGGGGTTCGGTCAAGGCGTATAGATATGAAGTTATATTTGTATCTGTATTAGCTCTCTGCTTGTATTGTAACGGCATTGTTTAAAATAATGAATAAGCTAATAAAGAATCTAAGTTGAAAACAATAAATGGATAAAGAATCAAAGTCTGAAAAAGAATTAAAGTATAATAAATTAAGTATAATGTAGAATAAAATAATCGAAATAAATATAGTTGAAAGTACAAATAATTAATCAACCGTACGAATAACCATTTCCGTTATAATATAATATAATAATGATTAGGCAAAGAGATCAAATTAATAATTTAATATTTAATAAACAATAAAAAAATATAATGTAAAAGATAAATAAAATATTAATGAAAAATAAGGATGAATTTTATCATTTCAAAAAACTAATAAATAATATTCCCATCTATTACCCTATGATAAAATTTCATACAATAATAAACTTTTCAAAAGTAAAGAATATAATTCAAATTAACAGATATATAAAACAATATATAAATTCAAAAATTAATAATTTAAATAACTTATTAATTTATTTACAGTCTTTGTTCATATGTTTCATAATTATTATTATATAAGTATTATTTACAATAGTATAATTTATTTTATATGCATTTATAATAAAATAAATACATTATACATTTATTATATTATATAGTAAATATAATAATTTTGTTTTTTAATATCTGTTAAATAATAACCATTTTTTTATACTTCATTTAATTTTGATAAATTTTGTCAAACTTTCAATTTACATTTATAAAATTAAATTTGGATATTTCTACTAGAAATAAAATGATGCCAAATTTGAAATAAAAAATAATAATAATAAAATTAAACATATTAAAGTAATATAAATAATAATATAATATATATATATATATATATATATATATAAAGAAAGAAAGAAAAACTTATTTTCTTGAGTTAAGAATGGATCGTTAAGTCTGTAATTCATAATCCTAATCAAGTTCTCCTGTGAAGTATATTATTCCATTGGTATAGAAATTATTTATCTTAAATTGATAAATTATTAATATTATCCAATGATTTGGTTGATATTAAATAAAATATATATATCCTTTGAAGACTGATGTTCTTAATCTCCATTTTCTATTAGATGTTCTACACAATAAATATCTTAAATTAGCATGAAAGTTGGTTTTGAAACCTTTACAATATAAAATTATTCTACTCACAGTACATTGTAAGATTCTTTTTATATATAATTATTATATATATATATATGTAATAAATAAAGTTTGATATCTGTATTTGTTTCACAAGATATGTAATATACAAATCAATATATATATCAAAATACAGTACAATTTATATAAATTATATTCTTTTAGAAGTACTTTCGACTATACACTTTGTAGTCTTTATCAACTATATAACGTTGAATAATAAAAACAAGACAACCCTTAACAATACCCATAGTTCAATTCAGATTTCCCACAATTCTGTTATCTTAACATTTGATGACTGGCGATTCATTAACATTTGACGATTTCTTGAAATCAACATAGCCTCTTTTATTTTACATTTATTATGACAATGTTCAATTTGAATAATTTTCATATTTTTATAATCAAATTTAAATCCATATTGACAAGATTTATTATGATCAAATATAACAGATGATGAAGGTTTATTTATCATCATCTGTTATATTTGATCATAATAAATCTTGTCAATATGGATTTAAATTTGATTATAAAAATATGAAAATTATTCAAATTGAACGTTGTCATAATAAATGTAAAATAAAAGAGGCTATGTTGATTTCAATAAATTGTCAAATGTTAATGAATCACCAGTCATCAAATGTTAAGATAACAGAATTGTGGGAAATCTGAATTGAACTATGGGTATTGTTAAGGGTTGTCTCATTTTGATTATTCAACGTTATATAGTTGATAAAGACTACAAAGTGTATAGTCGAAAGTACTTCTAAAAGAATATAATTTATATAAATTGTACTGTATTTTGATATATATATATATTGATTTATATATATTGAAACAGTTATGCTGTTACTCATATAGATATTCAAAAGACCCCCTCCCATTTAAAAACGTCTAGCGTGATTCAATCTAATTGGGAACGCAATAAAGCTGTAATTTGTTAAAAAAAAAAGGAAAATCATATTTTTAATTTTGTGATTGATGGATTTAAATAAAATGTTAAGTTATCTTATTTTTTTTATCTGTCTCAATAAAAAAAAGAAAAGAAATTAATTATCCAATCATTAAAAAAAAAAAAAAAAGAAGATACTTGAGTTAAACTGAGGCAGTATTCAAATTAGGAACGTCGTAGGAAGAAAAGAACTTTTTTTTTCTCTCTCGTCTTACACAGAGAGGCAGAACATATTAAATTTTTTGTTTTAAACAAAGTGTATTACTTAATTCTTTTGACATATTAAAATATAGCTCTAACAACACATGAGAATGGAAAAAGAAAACTTTGCTAGAGGAATTATGAAGACAATGGGGTAAATTAGCGGCTTCAATCTCTCCATGCTGTGCCATGACTCTCCATAAATGAAATAACCCGCCTTCTTTATGAATAAACTGGATTGTAAAACTGGAAGGTAATTATGTTATAAGAATATTAAAACATCTTTATCTTACGTTATAAAATGAAGTTATAAAATGAAGTTATGAAATAACTACATAGAATTTGTTTTGTAAAATATTAGAACACGTTTATCATACGTTATAAAATGAAGTTATGAAATAATTACATAGAATGTTTTTTGTAAAATATGAAAACATCTTTATCATACGTTATAAAGTGACATTATGAAATAATTACATAGAATGTGTTTTATAAAATATTAAAACGTCTTTATCATACGTTACAAAGTGACATTATGAAATAATTACATAGAATTTGTTTTATAAAATGTTAAAACGTCTTTATCATACGTTATAAAGTGAAGTTATGAAATAGCTACATGCAAATTTATTTATAAAAATATTTGAACGTATTTACTATATGAATTAGAAATGCTTTAATTGCATATTACTTCTATCTGGGTAGTGTAACAGAGTTTATGTGTAAGAACATACTTCTATATTTGACTAAATTATAAATGCTCCACAAGCCAAACAGAGTTTATGTATATGAATATAGTTTTATATTTGGCTAAATTATAAATGCCTCAATTATCAAATGATAAATGCTCTACAAACCAAGAATTGCTGAGTTCAAATGTCTACCAATCGGTAATAATTCATAAAATGATGAAATGCTGTATAAATCATAAATACTTAACTGCTTCTAAGCTTCTTATAATGTAACAGAGTTATGTGTAAGAATATACTTCTATATTTGGCTAAATTATAAATGCCTCAATTATCAAATGATAAATGCTCTACAAACCAAGAATTGCTGAGTTCAAATGTCTACCAATCGGTAATAATTCATAAAATGATGAAATGCTGTATAAATAATAAATACTTGACTGCTCCTAAGCTTCTTATAATGTAACAGAGTTTATGTGTAAGAACTTACTTCTATATTTGGCTAAATTATAAATGCCTCAATTATCAAATGATAAATGCTCTACAAACCAAGAATTGTTGAGTTCAAATATCTACCAATCAGTAATAATTCATAAAATGATGAAATGCTGTATAAACCATAAATGCTTGACTGCTTCTAAGCTTCTTCTCATAAAGGAATACAAAAACAAACTATTGTTGAATTGGAATATTTCCAAGCTTCTTCTCATAAAGGAATACAAAAATGAACTATTGTTGAAGTAGGATGTTTCCAAGCTTCTTCTCATAAAGGAATTAATGAACTATTGTTGAATTAGAATATTCACAAGCTTCTTCCTATAAATAAATTCAAAATGAACTATTATTGAATTAAAATATTTCCAAGCTTCTTCTCATAAAGGAATTAATGAACTATTGTTGAATTAGAATGTTCACAAGCTTCTTCCCATAAATGAATTCAAAATGAACTATTATTGAATTAGAATATTTCCAAGCTTCTTCTCATAGAGGAATTAATGAACTATTGTTGAAATTGCAAATTAATTGTTATTTAATAAATTTTTTTTTGTTACTAAAATTAAATTGGTTATCCAGTTGTCCAGTTTTGTTTATTTATCGCATCACTCACCAATTATAGCACTGGTTCATGAGAATCTCATGTTCTCTGAGCTACGTCTGACATAACTTGACCTAGGCCAGTCAGGTTGTAGTGAGATGGAACTCTAATGGCGCTCTTTGGGAAACCAAACATAGAAATATTTAGATGTTTCCAGTCTCTATGTACTACATCCTCTGATGAGCAGGAAATATTGTTGTAGGGGGGCATTAACATCTGCATTAAGAATATCAATTGATAGTTCCTTCCTGCAGCATGCTCATCAGAAAATTGTTACAACTGACGTAATAAAACGGTTGTATGGCGGTCCGGTTACAATATATATATATATATATATATAATTCAAACAAATATATTTAACACAGTATTCAAAATTAAATAATATATTCTTTACCAGAAGTACTTTCAATTGTTTCACTGACAATCTTTATCAACTGTTAATACAAACGTACAAAAAATAAAAACTTGCATTACCCATGCATGTTTTTATTTTTTGTACGTTTGTATTAACAGTTGATAAAGATTGTCAGTAAAACAATTGAAAGTACTTCTGGTAAAGAATATATTATTTAATTTTGAATACTGTGTTAAATATATTTGTTTGAATTATTATTATATAATTTAAAAATACAGACATTTAATGGTTGTAGTTATATATATATATATATGTAAAAAAGCAAAGTATTAAAATAAAGTAGTTTCCAATAACTTAAATAGATGTTTTTTTTTTCTTTTTATATTGCTATTCTCTTTTAGATTTAGAAGAAAATTAAAATATTTTTATTGTAATCTTTTTTAATCCATAGGTTTTAATCCATAGGTTTCAATTTGGAACAATTAAAATTCAATTCCAATGTAGAATAGTAATGTTTTTTTTAAAAGAACAAATTTTTTAAAAGAAACTATTTTCTTTTCTTCTCCTCTTTATTAATAAGAGACCGAAAGAATTATCTCCTTGCATGTTTTTGTTTCAATTTCTATGCTTGATTTAAATATTCATTGTAATAAATAAATATTAAGATATTATAATACATATATAAAATTATTTATTTTTCAATTTCAAATCTAGTGATTACTTAAAAGCTTGACATTAAAGTATGCATTATTTAAAGTTTATACACACACACACACACATATATATATATATATTAAAATACTCAAATACATTTTGATTAATAATTGTTTAATTAGAGAGTATATAAATATTTTAGTGTATTCCTATGTTAAGTTAACTGAAAGTTACTCTTACAATATATATATATTGTGGCATGCAAATTCATCATTAAATCATAAAGAAAACAATTATATTTATATTTATATAATTAAGTTATAATATATATATATTGCGTAGAAATATAAATGCAGGTACAATCTATTATCTAAAATGTTTTTTTATTATAATTCTAAAAGGTTAGCTGGTATTATCACTATTAAGTTAAGTAAATAACTTAATTGTTCTATTTTATATATTTAAAGTTGTATAATTGTATTTTATTTATTTAAGAATATGTCAATACCAAGATTTTTATCTTTCCAAACACTGATTTTGAAAAATTAAACCAAACTTTCACAAATTTATCTGGTGTTAACCTCCTATTAAAGAAGAGATAAATAGAAGTTTTTTTTCTTTTGTGACTAGTCAAAGTTAAATAACTTTAATTTCAAATACATTAATTAACAAATAATTGTATTTTAAAAAACACTTTAAATCACTTTTTTCTGTATTTATTTAAATTATATACAAATCATTTTGGTGCAGATGTTTTAGATTTCTACCAATTGTAATACCCCCTCTTCTGCTAATTGCCATAATTGAAATCACATATTACTCTAAAAATAAGTATAAAAGGGGCAGTTTTGAAAGCATAATGGTCACTTCTTCATCACTACTATAAGTTTCTCATACTATTGTTATTTTACTTGTTGAATTCTACAACCAAGTTAATTAAGTTTTAATTGTTTTGGAGAATAAGACATATGTGCTGCTAAAATGAAACTTATCCAAGCAAACAACTTCTTCTCAAGTTGTGCTCTTTAATCTCTCTAAATTTCTACAAATCAACAAAAAGAAAGCAACTTTTTTGTAGAGACAGGAGCTGAAACTTTGATCATGCAATTTGAGATACTATATGTTTTATTAACTTGCAAATGTTTTTAATTTCAATCAGTCTTATGATAATGTTTTATTTGAAATTAGAAACTCATTGTCCTATTGTGCCATGAACTATATTGATTTTACTTGATTAATCCATGGCCAAGGTGTTTATATCTCATTATTAAATATAATTAATGATTTATTATATTTTGCTTATTTTACATTGAATTTGAATATATGCTTTACTTTATAATACCTGATTCTGGAATTTGATTATATTTGACTATACATATTGTTTTATAATGAACTTGTTATATTTGTATGCCCACTCTGATATATATATATATATATATATATATATATGTGTGTGTGTGTGTGTGTTTGCATTATACAACCACTCTGATATATATATATATATGCAACCTATTTAATATAACTTATTTATATTATGCACTTAGAACTTTTCTATCATGATTATAGACTACTTACATAAGGTATAGAACTTGTTTGCTTGGATGCAACATTAATATATGTTTTCATTGTGAGACATATCCAATTTGTTTTTTAATTTAAACAATCACTTTAATCTTTGCAAAGTTATGACAAGTTGATAAAAGGTTTCTTCCATTATAAAGTCAATTGCCATCCTGCTATGTTGTTTTATCTAATGTGAACTCATTATTATAGAAAGTCTACCATCTCCTAGAAAGGATATATATGAAATCATCTGGAATCATTCTTGAAATATGATTTTAAATAAGAAACAGGACAAATAGTCATTAAAGTAATCATACTTGCAGCTGGAGAAAGTTATTTAAATTCTAAAGAAAAAGAGAAAACAGCTTAAGATGTTTTTTTTTTGCTTTGTCTTTTATATTTTATTACTGTAATGTTTGAAATGTTATGTGCATTTAATATTTATCAAACTCATTTTATTTTTATACTTTTTTCAGATATGTCTAATAGATACAACTATGTATTTAAAAAAGATGCATATAAATGATTGTATTCATGTTTATAGTATTTTGAGAGATCACATTGGATTATTTGTGTTTACTTTATAAATGTCTATAAGAATAGAGTCAGTACTTTGATATATATATTATATATTTTGCCCTTGATTGATGTATAACTTCTCTTATTATTATCACAAATTTAAAATTAACTATTTATTTATCTATCATACATATGTTCACATTAGTCTTTTGATGTATACTTTTGCTATATGCATTATAAATGTGAGTAGATGTGATTTAAGATTTGTCATGTAATTGTTATCTCAATACCTTTCTTTCTTTTTATTATTGGTATTTCCCCTTATAGTCATGTATTTATTGTGACAACTATGTTGGTGATTTTTCATTTTTCTTTGATGATATTTGTTAAGCCTTTCCTTATATAAATGGTAGATACTAATGGGACACTTATACATATGTAGTATCAAGTGAGTATTGCTCTGCCCACTTTAGTGTATGCCATTGTTTCATCATGATCACTTATAAATATTTGGGTATTCCAATTTGTGTATTATAAAAGGCATTTATGTGATTACATTCCCCTATTCCTTATTATATATTTTCAAATGACTGTGTGTTGAGTAAAGTATTGAGTTTTTTACTCTTCTACAAGCTTTTTATTATTTAAAACTAATACGATGTACTTATGTATATTATATATCATTTAAATTATTAATTATATATTAAGAAATTGTAAGCTAATTTCATTGTAAATATATCTTATTATATTACTAGCTGCAACTAAATAATTAGTACACTCGATGCATTAATTATCCTAGTATGTATCACTGATTATTAAATTCACAACTGTAGGAGGTTTCTCTTTATTTATTTGTTTGTTTAATTAAATATATCACATTCATGGTATATTATATGTGTATTACTTCTAATTTATGTACAAATTGATGTAAAGGTTTCTGTGATTTATTTTAATTGTAAGTAGTAACTGTAAATAATTTATTTTTTGTTAAATTGTAAACTAAACGAAAATATATTTAGTCTTTGTAATAAATATTTATTTTATTCTTTAATTACGTTTTTGTGTCCATTGTCATTTGTCATATCTATATACCAGAAAATCCATGTAAGTGATAAAAGTGTTTAAAGTGTATAAAAGAGTACATATTATTTTGAAATTGTTACATTAATGCAATTCATGCAATCCATTATGTATGCATTTGAATTTATTAATGCTCTTGTTGTTTGATTACTTAGTGCTGTGTTGGATACAACAAAATGTCATTTTACCCTGCTGCATCACTTTAACTCTGCTGTGGTTAGATAGTTATGTTAGATTTTAAGAAAACTTGATTTTGTTTAGTCGATGATGTAAGAACCAAAATAAAAGTTAATTTTTACTTGCCGATATTATATTTAAATTCATTTTTAGATAAATCTATACTTCATTTTAAAGGAAGAAAGTATTGATAAGATGTTAAGAAAATAAGAATCTCATTGCTACTATCGCTTCTATTTAATTAAAAGAACCTAAATTATCTTATTATTTTAGATTATCATTGCAAAGTTAGTATTCTTTACAACTGAATTATTTAATATTTACAAATCCGCGATTATTATTACTATTTATTATTATTGTTTGTAGAATGAAACAATGAATTATTAATCAAACATTGGTCTATCCATATCTTGTTCGATAATATATTAATGTGTATTTTATTTAAGTTAAAATAAAATATTAACTTTATCATAATGAATACTAATAAATTATGTAATAATTATAAAGAAATAAATTCACAAGCCAATTTTTAAAAGTACATGTTGTTTGCTTGGTAACAAAAAAAGAATAGAAAAATTTTACTTTAAGGAGATATATATATATTACATGGTTTCTTTTAATATGTTATAGATTTGATGTACAAGCCATAATGAACTTTAAGTAAATAATACAATAGAGAGGGCATGAATCCTTCTTAATTAATATCCCATAAGACTATAAATGAAATCGTAATAACAATAAAAAAAATCATTTTTCTAAAGTGGGAAATACTATGATAGTTTAAAGCAGTCAGTGTTCGGTTATAGATATGAACATTAATATCTAATAAAAGGAAATATCTGGATACCAGCTAGAAACAATGTACCTGTAGGCATAGATCATTATTATCATTGTATGAATATTATAGAAACCATTCAAGAAAATGGAACTGTAATTAAAAAATACCAAAGATGTCTACCGTAGTAACAAATGCTAGTATAAATAAATGACTTATGAAAATTTTTATTAAATTAACTTTTTTTTATTAAGACAAATTATTTATTACAGATAAATACATTGATGTCTTATTTTATAATAACAACTTGGAAAAACAGTTTTTAAGACTGGTCTTCAATTAACTTTTACTTTACTTCCAATATAAAAATAATACAAATAATAATATATTAGATATCTATTTAAAAAAATTTTTTTCAAATCTAAAACAACAATATAGTTTATTTATATTATTCAATACAAACTTAATAAGTAGATCAAGTAATTAAGTCTTGAATTAATTAATATTAATAATTTCAGTAAAATAGTTTAAAGAATGTATTTAATATTTAATTTTTCTTTAATATATGTAATTAATTTTCTGGACAGCTTTACTTGATTGAGAAGATATTTAGAAATAAAATATTGTGCAAAAGATAGTATGTATTTAACCCTTTTGTTGTCACTGTGAAATACATATATTAAAATATTATTTAAAGTGTAGATTTCAAATTAGTACTTACAATATATTCAGAATAGATTATAATATAATAGATTTTGAAATTTATAATTGTTAAATTTAATTTTTGTATTATTATTTTAATAAACTTGCATATTATTATTATTAATCAATTCATTATTTGAGTTAAATACCTTGATGTCAAAATAAAAAGAGAAAATAACCGCTGCCATTATAGCATGGCCATCAAACCGGTGGAAATCAGATGCCATACACACCCCCAATCTCACACACCCACAGCACATAAATTATCGGGTCTAGCATCTTTTTTGCATAGAAACAGATTGTTGTGTAAAATCGGGCAGATGCAAAAACAAATGTAGCAGAATATAGAAATGTTACTGAATTTAGGCTTCAGACAATCCATCATCGAAAAAAAATCTCCCACCCCAACCCCCCACACGATAAACCCCCTTCCTACATACCCAATTTACACAAGAAACTACATTCCATCCTTAACAACAAATATCAGCTCTGTTTTGAACCCCTCAAATTCTAACAATCTAATTAACAATACCAAAGATCAAACTCCACTGTTAGGCCCCCCACAGTATTTTGTTGTCCAAATAACTATTGCAAAGGCCATATTATGGGGAAAGCAGAGCTCTTTGGCCACACGATTGGCACAGCACAGGTATTGCGTAAAAGCTCCCCTTTTTTTTATCAGCACCAGGTCCAGCCATCGTATGTAGAGAGAGACATGCCTCAAAAGAAAGATCAAAGAGGCTTTATTTATCTCTCGCGACAGCGATGCCATAAACAGGAAAAACACGTGTTTTTCTCTATCAAAAAGATGGAATTAGCATATTTGCATAAATTTAAACGTAAGCAAGCTATGATTATGAAGGCAAGATCCTTTGAAAGTGCTCAGCTGTTTTAATATTTTAGTTAGCTATTTGTATGTGTATTAACAGCTTTTGGGAGCAGTTGCGCTGCACACGCACTTGTGCTTGAATTTATCTCTTCTATAAATTACATTATTTATAAAATATTGATTCACATACTCCAAAGTACACATTCATTAAATAATAGATCATCTATTTGTTGAATTATTTATTTACTAAATAAAATATTGATCAACGTATAGGCTCATTGGCACCTTATAAATCACTTATGGGTAAAATTCAAATTCTAATATTATGTTTTAATTTAGATTTAGGAAAATTATACTTTGACCACTCATATTTTAGATAATTCTTACTAATGATTTATGATAGTAATATTTATTGGTATAATTGAATGACAAATTATGGTGTCAATGAAACCATGTTACCTGAGCTATATATGCTGATATATATTTTGTCTGCTCAATTTAATAGATTAACTTATTCATTATATTTTGATGCACAATTGTGAGGTTTGATTAGCATAATTTTTATTATAATAATACAAATATAATCTGAGCTATATTCTGTTGATTTTAACTACCTAATTTAATGAATAAAGAAGACAATTTTAATAAGCTACTTTTGTCTATTATATGAGATCCATTACAATATATATATATATATATACCAACTTTCTTAGCAGTTAATATTATATATTAATTAGATTAACAAATCAATAATGGTTTATTAAACTTTGAAATACTCTCAGTCCAAAGCACAAGATAAAATTTTTGAAAAAATAAAAATGGACCATCTTATCATTTTACTTATATTCACTTATATAGGCCAATCTTAAGCAATGAAAAAATGTGATCAATTTAAGATCTTCATGCTTTCATTCCAAAGTGCTTAAGATTGGTCTATATAAATGAATATGGGTAAAAAGGATGACAGTCCATTCTTATCTTTTCAAAGACTTTATCTTGTGCTTTGGATTGAGAGTATTTCATATGATCAATAAACCAGCATTGAGTTGCTAATCTAATTAGTATATAATATTAACAGCTAGGAAAATTTGTATTTACATATATCACTATTTTATCTAATATTGACAAGCTGTGAATTGAAAAGTTTTGCAATGCCAATAGTTAAAAAGTAAATTTTATTATAAATAAATCAATGTCCCATCCATAACATCATTGATTGATAGTTTCTTATCCTTTCTGCCCAAGAATATTTGTGAAAGATTTTGAGCATATTTATTTTTTGTTAGAGTTTGAAAATGCAAATCTATATTTTTCATAATTTGTTTATATATTTATGATTATCTTTGCAGAATATTTGTGTATTATTTATTTTTAAGAAGAATAATGTTATTAGAGTCAGATTTTACAGAAAATATTTACTTTTAAAAGAAGACAAGTCAAAACAATCAATAGCATATACTACAACTTGTAATTGTCTGAGAAAAAATGCATATATATATATATCATTTCTATTTAATTTTTGTCAGTAACTAAATATTATATATAGTAATTTAAATTCAAAATAGAATTTTGTTTGCTTTAAATAGTCTAAACAATATTTTATTCAGGTTGTACAAATCAAGTTAAAATAATTTTGATTTTTTTTTTTACTTTAATATTTTTAGAAATTCTGGCACAATTTCAGTTAAAAAAAAAATCCTATATTTGTAAAATTAAAATAATATTTTTTAAGAATAATTTTAATTTGTAAATAAATATTTCTAATTGAAATGATATATTCCTATTATCATAAATGTTTCACCTATTTTTCCCCTCAATATCTTGATCTGTGCTGGCTTTAAACCATTCATGAATACATACATAAAAGTGCTAACATGGTTATATATGTGTCACCACTCATATATATGTGATAAATGTCTTTAATAACTTAGATATAGCTATATTACAGTGAATATTTTATTTTAAAATAATATATTTTGAATTATAAATTTTATTTCATTAAAGGAGTCTATTTATCACTTTATACATTAAAACCGCACGTATGTGTAGTTCTCATATTACCATGATACACATACAACACAATATTATTAAATCAGTTCTTATAATTCCTAATTTTAACTTAAAATTATTGTAAACAAGAATTATCCATACACACTTGTGTTACTATAGCATGAGATAGAAGTCTAAAATTTTAATTTTGGCAATAATATTTTTCCCCAAATATATTGTCTTGTAAATAAGATCTTCTCAACTGGAACAATTGCTAGGATTTGAGGGATTGGAAATGATCAAATTAAGTAAAGTACAACCTGTTGAAAAACTGAAACAAAGGTTTGAATAGTTTTATTAAATTAAAATATAAAATCCTAAAATGGTGCTAATGGATTGATTCACAAAAAACACTTTTGCTGTCAAAATATAGTCTAATCTCACGATCATATAAATAGGCTTATTTTATTATATCTCATTTTACTCTGTAAAATTTTAAAGTGTTGCCACTAAATTCCATGCCAGTTTAAATTTTTATATGATGGAGTAGGAGGTCTACCGGGCAGATAGTGATCATCCTACATGCTAACTGGGACCATCATGGTGATGGGAAATGGTTTTGCCAACAGCCTGCCACAAGAAGATAACAACTTAATTTTTGCTGCCTAACCAAAGATCAAGAGTGCTTCTACACCTGCCATATGATGTGTCCCAAAAACAAACTGCAAGGCATTAAGTACCACCCTCCAGAGCAGCACTTTAAAACTTTAATCTATTTAAAGCTAGCTTATAATGTAAAAGGAACATTCAAAATCTGTTTTTAACCCCCCTCCTAAGACTACATCTGTAAATTTTAATTTATGTATTCTAAATTATAACAACTATAACAATTTGTTGTTTAAATCTATTTATTACTACGGTTATGCCTATATATTATCCTATTTTATTTTCTTAAATAATTATCTTAATATATGTTATGATCTGACAAATGTCTCGCCAAGCACCTTTAATATTGATAAACTTTCAGTGAAGATATGATAAATGATATCCTCATTTTAATAGATTTTAATGATGCTTATTTACCTCATCAAATGCTGTTTTCAAATCCTATTATGTTGAAATAGTAACTGATTGTTCTGGGCTCATTATTACAAATTTGATTTAGTTTTATATTATTTAATCTCTCGTTTGGTTTGCATAATTAGAGTTATAAGTTATAACTTCAGAGATCCATTTAACAAAGTGATAAACAAGTCTTAGAGATAGTATTAAGATATATTTATTAATGTATTATTAATTGCCCATTAAATATACTTTCTCCTCCCTTGTAAAATCTGACTTGAGATACAGATTGGATATCTATAAAACTAGATTAATAATTTAGTTTTAGTCTTTTAGTTATAGCATGATTATGATTCTTACTTTAAGAACTGGGTTCTATTAGTTATACAGGTAGAAGCTATCTGTTTTTAGGCACCATAATTCAATTTATACATATTTGTATATTACTTTGGGTGTTGCAGATGTTTTCTTCCAAAATATGGATGCATACATAACACCTTGCTATATCTTTTAATGGGCTCATGGTGGAGGCTGTCCCCATATACTTAGTTTGGGTAAGGCTATTTTTATAGAACAGGAGGATGAGGATCCAGACCCTATTTATTATGCCTATCCGAGTTTCCGAATTCAGAATGTTCATATTTAATTGTAACAAGCCATTCAGTTTTAGGATACCACATATTTTGATATGGAATCTGTGAATAACAACTCACCTGCACCACAAAATGTTATTAATATTTAGGTCTGTGCCATCGCAATATATGTTGATCTAATTCTTTCCCTTGTTAATTAATTATTCAGCATTAGTCTGAAATTGAAGAATCTTTGATTATTAGACTGAACATGCATCATTCCCAAGCTTAATTATATACTCACATCTTGAGGTATATATGTAAACAGTAGCCATATTATCTCTGTAATTATTAATGTCTTTGGCTAGCACATTCACTTATCAACAAATCATGATATAAGGATAGAATTTTAGCATATTAACTGATAAAGCCATAATTTCTTACCCACACACACATATATATATATATCATGATGAGCTACACTGTCACTTAATTTCTTCCTATCTCTCTGTGTAATCCCTGCATTTGATCTCACATATTCAACATGTATAATTATTGTTTTCATTTTATTGTTGATTTTGATTTATTAATAAATTCATTTAAATTTATCTCATTTCTATTTTGTTACTCATGATCCAATTCCAATCTCACTTCATTTATTATTTTTTATTTTAATATTTATATGCATGATCATTTTAAGTACTGATTTTATCCTTATGTTAGCATGTAATTAGTCAATTTAACCCTCTAGTTAGTTGTGTCTACTTAAATTTTGAATCTCATGTTTTTCCCTGTTTGAAGCCAGCTCACAGATTAAAGTAAGGCCTGTGTGGAACCTCAGAAATGTCCTCCATATGGTTTTAAGCCATAGAGCACTGGTGAATAGGTTGAGGTTCGGTCGAACCTGGGATCTCACCATTCCATTTGCTCAGTCTTAAGGTATTTTTTGGACTCCAGGTTTTGTTACATGAAGGTACAAATCTGACAATTACATAATAAATAATTCATAATTAAAATATAAAAAAATAATAGCAAATTTGATAAAATAAAAAGATGGAAATTTATTCCATATTGCTATTAAAGCTATCAAAAAAAGACCACTGAAGGATTTAAAAACAAAATACTAAAGCTCTATGTACCAACTTGAGAACTTTAGTAATTGTTTATGTTATACTAAGTGGAAAAAGATTGATTTTATTTAGTTCTATAGCTTTTATTAATTTGGTACACAATTTAATAATAAAAATGAAATATATATATATATATCATAGAAAAAGTAAGTTTTTGATATATCTATCATACTCACTACAAAATAATATTCCCCTTTCTTATTTTTAATAAAGTCATAGTAAGCTTTTTTAAAAACTTATGTTTAAAATATTGTCAAAAATTAATAATTTGAAAATTAGTATTTAATAAAAAACATAAGATAGCAATTTTATTTTGCCATAAACTCTGTTTATACTAAAGGCTACATATACAAAAATTAACTTTATTATACGGGTCTTGATTTAACTAAATTAACCAACACTCACAAAGTTAAACCAAATTTTGAATCAGTATTGAAACACATTAAAAAGTTTAATCCTTCGTATTAATATTCAGTTTGCATTAATAATATCTTAATTTCTTTTATTAATTTATTTCAACAAATTACTTATTTATTTGTTGTCTATTTATAATAATTGTCAAGTTTTAAATTTTTTTTTATCACAATGAATAAGGTTTCACAATTAAAATAAATTGGTTATGGTCTTTACAGAAGATGGACTATATATTTGGTGTGTTTTATCAATCAATTCTTTATGTATATGAGTTGTCTGATCATATGCAAAGACAAATATTATATTAGTACCTGAGCTATTATGTATTTAATTTTATATGTACATGATATAAAAAATAATGTAATCGAAACCTTAGTGTCATTCAGGTTATAGAAATATATTCAATCCAATTTGCTCTTTCATTTATGTTTATTTCATTTGTGATATATTTAAATACATAATACATAGATCTTATTAAATAATAATAAATAATCAAATGGCTTTATTGCTCAAGAATTTATAAAAACTTTTCATTGCTTGTAGTGACCGAAGTGGACTGAAATCAATAGACCTTGGACTTGCTATTATATCATTGTACTAAGCGATATAGAGTAGATCTTATTATTTATATCTATTCATTAATGATAACTTTAATGAATAAAACAACACTAAAAATGGATCGCTATTAAATATTATAAAGTAATTGGATGTGTTTTAATTGCTCTTTTTTTAACTGACTAATAATTTTAATTTTATCTTTAAATGGCTTGAATATTTTCTATATCACTTGAACTTGTAAATTATACATATAAATTGTAACCTCAAATAATAGTTAAATAATAATAACATTAGTTAATTATAATAAGCCTTAAAATATTATACACATGGGATATCTCAAGTGCACACATGCTGCTATAATGACAGCAAATATAATAAGCATTAATATGACAAATGCAAGCACACATCAAAGTAAAAGGAGGAGAATTCTCATACTCTCATTTACAACATAATGTATATCTTAAAATCTTAAGAATATGACATAATAAGGGTTGGGTATAAAATACAACCAAATCTTATAATTATCATAATTATTTTTAAAATGATCAGATTTAATGTACAATTCCTCTTTTATTAAATTAACTTGTCTTTTTTTATGCTGCATAGTTCATCCTCAAAATAATTTGATCTTAAATATAACAATTCTTTCTTAAATAATTTTATAAATAAATCTCAGAGTATCTTCTATGATGAATTATCTCTTAATCAATAATTTTGTTCTTCTCTTTATTTCTTTAAAAACAAAGAATGTGATTCTAATAAAACAATATTAGCCATAAGACATTATCTTATTCTTAAGATGATATCTTATTGACTCAATTTATAATTAAAATTAAACATGAAGAAACTCTTAAATTAAAAATAACTATATAATATACTAGGATGACATTTATAATATCATGAGTAGAAATGGTATTTTATTGCTACCCACAATTTCACACCAATAGCTTTGCTCTCGATCTTCTACTAAAATAAAATTAAGCAATCTTGTTATTTTAACTCATGATGAATGAAGTATAAAGTGATTCTATAGCTTTATTAAAAATAAATGATATTGACTAAAGTGATCTTATGCCAATAAAATAAAATAGTTTTATCATTTTTAATTAAATTAAGCAATCTTCTTCTTTGGTATTATCTTAGCATTAATAATACATTTTAAAAATAAAGTGGCTTTAATATATTCTTTATATTCTTGTACTCTCAATGCATAAATAAACAAATACAATTGTATGGTAAATATTGTTAGATTTATAATAATAATAATAATAATAATAATAATAATAATAATAATAATAATAATAATAATAATAATAATGATGATGATGATGATGATGATGATGATAATAATAATAATAATAATAATAATAATAATAATAATAATAATAATAATAATAAAATAATAATAATAATAAAATAATAAATAAAATAATAATAATAATAATAATAATAATAATAATAATAATAATAATAATAATAATAATAATAATAATAATAATAATAATAATAATAATGATGATGATAATGATGTATGTAAATAGGCACAAATTAATAATGAAAATAAACATTTATTAACACTTAGAACATTTAATAGACAAATATGAAGCTATTTCATAACTTTACGATTACAAAATTATTTAAGTCCCCAAAATAAAATAAAATAATATAAAAGAAAATTATGTATTTTAATTTAAAAATAATAGCAATGATATTTAATAATTAACAAATCTTTTTATAAATTCAGTAAGTTCTCACAACTTTATTTTGTAAGAACAGCATAGAAATATTAATCAAATTATTTTATATACTTTATTTAGTCTATCTTATGCATTATACTTTGTTTAATAAATTATTTGATTGTTTTATATAACAGCTTTACATTTTGCTCATCATCATCACTTTCAGGTTAAATATATTCACATGGTCATATAAATATAATGATAGTAATATAATTTTAGTAATAAATATTTCATTATATTCTATTTTAGTTTTATAAGTGTATATTATTTGCATTAAAATTGTTTTTTGGCTCATTTGTATTATTGTTACAGCTCTGTTTATATGCTAAAGCATGCGTTGCATTCAGTATCAAAATTTCCATTTTTATTCATCCATAACTTGAGAAGTTATATTATTTGATAGTTAGGAATAGAAAGAATATGTAGGTAAATATCACTTTGATATTCATGATGTTATGCTAGCCACACATATCCTATTTTAATATTAATGATTAAAAATTTATTAGCATATAATATATTATAAATGCTGGATTATTCCTGAGATTGGGTATAAATATTCATTTCCACATGTAATAGTAACATAGTAAATGATATTCATGTAGCAGGTATTTTTTGCTTATTGATATTATTACTATGTTTGAAAGGTTAAGCTAAGTGTTAGGTAGTCACCATTTTGGGATTGAGATAAATTTTATTACAAAATGGCACCCAGATGTGTGGCTGGATATTGATTTTTGGTGCATGAGCTAAATAATAAATAATAATCACATATTCACTTGATTATAAATGTGTGTATAATTTTGAAAATTGAATTTTGCATATATTTTGAAATATGATCTCAGATAATGACTCATATTTTAAAAACATATTTTTTTATATATTGATAATAATGGTGTTTATTTATAGAATAATATGATAATTCCTAATGCACAATAAATATAACAATTTAATGAGTTGACAATAGTTAAATGAAGGCTAGAAAATAAATTATATTGTTGATAATTAGTGAAGTACATTTTGTTTGTGATAATCATAGATTTTGTGATGCTTTTGGAAAGGAATATTTAATAATTTTATATATAATAGAAATATACATTGTTCAAAATAGGGTATGGACTTATATTATTGTTTTGATAAAAATATTAATAGTAGTATATTGTAACCAGTTGGCTTACATAGCACACAAAAATATAATGTGTGTGCATATATATATATATATAAAGTAAAGGAAAAGTATAAATAAACACAGTCAAAAATTGTAGATATTTTTTACATTCATTAAAATAAAAAAATAATAAATAATAACTCTGATTTAAAATATTATTTTATAAATTAAACTTTTAAAATGTCTGAATAAATATAAATATTGTATTATTATTATTCTGATTTTGAAATTTAAAAACAAGTATGGTATTTTTGAAATTTTTTAATTAATTAAACAAAATTTTTATCCATAGAAATCCCCTAAGTGAAAACATGTATATCACACTTTGACAAAAATTTCAAGCTTGTTTTCAAAAGGGATTAGAGAGATAAAAATAAAACTCTGTTTTCAATCAAGGTTTTGTTATCCCCTCAGAAAAGGGCTGATAAAAATATCAACTGCAGTCTGGATAGTAGTTTTTGTAAAAGCTGGTCAGCTGCAAAGTCGTTTATCGTATTTTGTTGCAGCTTCTTGAAGTTTGCAGCAGTTGGTTTTTAGCTGACCAAAATGGATAGCTGCTGTTTGTTGTTGGCTGTGTCAGAGAGTTGGCAAAATAGCTACCAGAAACTGAAATAATTGAAGGCATGACAGTAGATCCAGGATCTGCTACTATTTTCCTTCACAGGAGTTTTGATTTACTTGAAGCTGGGTCACTTCTGAATCAATAGCCTGACAAATAAGGACAAAATAGCTTGCTGACCTAAAGATTACCAAATCCTAGTCTAAGTGCAAACCAGCAAAATCATCAAGAAAAATCTTTCAGCTTGCCGAGGGAACCCCAGCTTGCTGAAAAAGTAATTATATATATGCTGACATATCTAAAGGCAGAGAAGCACAGATAGATAGATATATATACACACAGCTGGTGGTGAGTAGTTATATATGATAATGAAATTTTAAATAATTTCTTTAGTAAAATGACATTTTGGAAGTGATGCATGAATTTGTACTTTTCATGTTTATGATGGCTGTATAGTTGAGCAGGGCTGCCTGGATGCATTGTGTTTATGATGCAAAGTAGAGGCTCAGCACTATCCAAACCTAGATGATTGAGCTCCTAGAGCGGTCCAGCAGTGTTTATAGATCTCATGAATAGGACACATGCATAAACCCTAAGGCTCACAAGAGATGAGCAGGACTGTCTCAGTGCCAAATATATTTTCTGGTTACTACTCATGGATGATCTCTCTAGTTACAAGAGAGGTATTTTTTAAAGATGATATATTTTCTCATGACATCTTGGGCATTGTGTACTGGTAGTCCATGTTTGGCTAATTATCATGGCATGGGGAGCTGCAGTTCATGTATTTATTCACTTTTCCTATCTCACCTTGCCTACTTTGTCAGCATTAACTAATCAAGTAGAAAAACATTTTGAAATTTATATTTTTTTAATTATATAAAATGATTTTATCTTTTTTTTATTAAAAAAAAAAGGAAAGACATTTTAAATCAATCAATAATCATCTGTCAAAAATTTGATAGTACTTATTTTAAGGGGAAAAAGACTATATTCAGCTAAGAGAATTAAATTGTGAAAATAGTCTTTAATAATTTTATTGTGATAAATACAAATGTTATATAGATAAATTAATCACACATCTGTGCAAATTATATATATATATATATATGCATTTAATCACACATCTGTGCAAATTATATATATATATATATATGCATTTCAGTAAACTTACAATGTAAAAGGTATATCATTTAACTGAAACTTTAATCATTTAAGATTTTGATAATTATTTTGCAACAAATCAAATGCATTCAGAAATCAGATGCACGCACATGTATTTGTATGTATGTAGATTAATGCTTGTCAAGTACAACTTATATGTAAAATTTTAATCACTTTTTTTTATTAAATGTCAATTCAAACATATTCATTTTGTATCAAGCCACATGTCTGTGTGCTGAGTGGGTTTTAAGTAAACCTAATGTATTAATTACTTAAATCAATGTAATAATTTGAATTTTGTATAGTAATTTTGTAAAGTCACAAATGTGATTTTTTTTATTGTATATTATTCAAAATCAGAAGTTTTATCCTATAAAACCTTAAATTCCATTTTTTATTGTTAATAATAAACTTGTATTTAATTATTAAAATTGTATTAAATCATCATCTTTTGGTCACATACAGTAATAAAGCTTGTATTCTCTGAGCAAGATTTATGCACAGGATGAAATATATAAATGAGGATGTAAATTAGTGCCTTTGGGGCATCCAGCAATGATCAATCATCATCATCCTGGTTGGCACATAAGATTATATTCTTTAAAACCCACACTTTACCTTTAATTTTAGTTTAATCTCATTAAAAATTTAAGTTTATAGTTGGCCAGTACATTAATGTACTTAAGTGACCAGAGCATTGATGATGATGAGCATGTTTTATATCCCAAGATTATTGTTTAGATTTTTTCATTGTGTATTCTGATGGATTCACACTTAGTTTGTACCTCCAAATTAATGGTTAAACAATTGCCCAAGCTGACAAAGGCTCAATAGTTAGCCTGGTCTACAGAAAACCCATTTCTGATCCAGTCACAAGGTAGACTGTTGATTTATATTTTTTATTGTTCAAATCCAGCCACACAATGGACTGTTGACTGTATTCTGATGTAATTTGATTTTGATCATTTATGATGAATGGTTTATTTTGAGTATTACTGATATTTACTTTTTGATAATGCTAGTTGTTATATGATTGATGTATAGTTAATTATGCTTGTAGTTGTTATTCTGATCTCTCAATGATCTCACAGGGAGATCTCATCTCTCATGCTCTCTTTACTATGTAACATTTCTTATATATTTTTGTATATTATTGATATTTCATGTTAAATTGACTGGGAGTGATTATGATTTTGCCATCAACCCTGATATTTCCACTTCTTACCATCCCATTCTGGTACAATATATATATATATATATATATATATATATATATATTATATACTAAAATATATGGTTACAATATATATATATATATATATATATATATATATATTATGCTAAGATGGAGGTTAATAGTGATAATGTGGGAAGTGCCACAAAATAAACTTAATATCTGTTCAGTATGATAAATCAAATAACTACTAAGTTGGATGAATCTAAAGCAGATTCAGAGGCTAAATATTAGGAGTATAAAGCAGATTTAAAAGAATTAAAAGCTGATTTAGCAGAGTCTAAAGCAGATTCAATTCCAAATTTCAAAGCTTAACTACTAAGCAGATTTAGATGCTAAATTTCAGAAAACTATGAAGTTTGATTAATCTAATGCAGATCTTAAAGATTTAAAAGGCAAATTAGTAGACTCTAGAGTAAAGTGAGATAATAATTTCAAACATCTAATGTAACAATTATTAGGGTATTCAAAAATAAAATGTTTAAGGTCTTATAAAGCATAAAGGTTGAGTTCTAAGAGCAAATTGATGGAGTACTAAATAACTTCGATAAATATAAAATGTAAGTAAGTAAATGCAATAAATTAACAATAATAAAATAGACAACTTGCTAAAACAAATAAATAAATCCCAGACTAAAATAAAAACGTATATGAAGTAATAAAACCTGAGCAGGCATTGAGTGAATGAATGAGTGAAATTAAAGAATTGAAAAACAAAACTGAAGTACCTTATAAAAAGTTACGAGAATTTAAAGGGATTTTATACTAAAAATCAAGATGGAATTCAGAAGTTAAAGAATAAGTATAAAGATATGCTATTAGCATATAAAAGTCTGACAGTTAATAATGCTAAAGAAATTAAGAAAGAATTAGAAGAGAAATAGGGAGTACAAACAATGTATTGATATTGAGAGAACCACAATTGAAAGCAAATTGCATAAAAGAGATAACCATTATATAACACTGAAAATTTTGGCACACAGTATCTTGAGGAAATGTTATATAAATAAATATATGCAAACACACATTCAAGATAAGTTTAAAATCTATCAAGTTATCAATTTTTGCCTAGTGCATTTTTAACTAAACTATATTAGTCAAAGTCATTGCAACTAACAGATGGGAGAATATTTCAGGGTTTATTAAAAAATATGAATGAATGGTTAGCATAATTAAATGGCTAATTATTAGTTCAAGTAGGCAGTATTTAGAAAGGGGAATGCAGGAGTCTTTTATGTTAATTGAACTCTTTATCCCTCATGATGTGCCAGGCCTCTTTCAGTTTACTTTTGTCATTGTTGTGCTCTCGATGTAAGCTTAAAGGGGTGACTGGAAGTGGATTGGTGTCCATAAAAATTGTATTGGTATCCATTTGGGGTTGAGCATAGTTGTATATGTACTGGTGTTGTTCTAATCAAGTAGACAAGTTGGCCTTCGATTTACCATAATATACAATGTCGCAATTAGTGTGAGAGCATATGACCTTGTATATAATTTTTGATTTCTGGTTTGGAGTGAGAATGTCTTTTGTGTTGTTAATAAGTCAGTTCAGAATGGGACAAGTGCTTAGAGCAGTTTGATGAGTTTCAGAGAAAATTTTAGTATTGTGAGGAGTGATTTTAGGAATGCATCATAATTCAGACCAGGGTTTGTTTGCAGCTACTTGGAGATGGGGGGGGGTGTTAAAGCTTAAAATAAAAAATTTAACTTTTTTGTAACTGATGTTGTGTACAAGTCTGAGAGATGAATAAATATTCATTTTCTTACCTGACTCAAACATAAACAAATGATAACTGCAGTATAAAAAAGTGAAGCTTGTGGGATTTTGGAGTGATGGATTAAGGGTATATGGCACCACAGATGTTGATAAGTTTAATGAGCATTTTATAATTAATATGGTTAGTTTCTCATTGAACATAGAAGTCAAAAAATTTGATGCCTTGTTGATTATCCCCATTTTTCTGGGTCCTTGTTAAGAACAAATGTCTGTGAGAAAATAGTTTTAGAAGCCCAAATAAGCACATCATTAATGTAGCAGAATCAAGGTATTGAGGTAATATGACTTCTTCATATTTGTTGAGAATCAGGCATTGTTAAATGAATCCACAATGTCATTGTGTATCCAATATAAATACTGTATTTGAAAATAAATTATGTTATATGCACATTATAACTGATCTTGCCAAGAACTTTCTTGATGATTTAAATTGATAGGTTTCCTGGAATAGAGCCATATAGCTCAGTAATGTCTAACAATGCCAAACAGTATTGTTTATTGAGTTGTACATTTTTGATTTGAGACATGCATTCAAATGAAGACTGATTAATCACTAAGTCACTGACAAATCATTTGATAGGTCTTATAAGAGTGAATAGGACTTATGTAAAACAGCAAGTACAAAACATGAGGAAAAAATTGGACAGTAATAGAAATGTCATTAAAGGTGACAGAACTTCCTAGTAATGTTATATTAAATATATTAGAAGCCAAAATTTGTGTTAAGGAAAGATTCTACATTGAGAATAAAATTAAGAAAATGAAAATGTACTGAAGATTGTATACAACATAATAGTATAGGAGGACAAAATCATAAAAATAGTAGACCTTATATCTCTTATTTAGAGGGAACTTGTGGAAAATATGATGAGCAATTGTGTACCTTTCAGATTAATCTGTTACATCCAAATTTATGTACATAAAAGCTTTTAGAAAAGAGTATTGTGAGAACCAAATGAATATTTCCAAACTTTGAAGATCTGTTCTCACTAAATAACATGAATGAAAAAGAAAAGCTTGCTACAGCTAGTAACAGGCTATACAAATCTACCAAAGATTCATAGCAGTTTTTATTTGAAAAACCCAATACCTATGTGGATTTTAAATATGGTCTTCTTGCTAACTTTTGAAGTGAGGAAAAGCAAAAGAATATTAAGTATCAGGTGATACAAGTAAAGTATAATATAAGAGAAAATATATGCAATTTCTCTGAAAACAAGTTGCAAAGCTAAAAATGTTAACAGTTTACCCTTTATCTGAACAGCAGATAGTTAAAATTATAGGAAAAAATTCCCAAACACACACTCCAGATTTTGATTGCTGCTGATAGGCATACTATTGAGGAAGCATCAGAAATACTCAAAAGCCTAGAGATGAATGAGCATATTAATGATAGGTATTATAGACAAAAAAGGAAAATATACAATATATCATGTCTAATATTAATATGTTAAATAATAGAAAAATGTATAGAAGTATGCATAAACCTATAAATAATTACAAATTGTGTGATAGAAGTAAACCACCTATAAGGAATAATTTTCCCTAAGATTATATTGATAGAAATCAGATAAAAAAGAGATACTGGTGCTATAGATTATCCTGTAAATAATTTACAGGATAATGTCAAAGTTTTAAGAGCCAATCCTAGGAAAATATAGGAATTAAATCATTTATAATTCATGTAGCTTATGGTCATACTATTTGTAAATTAAAAGCAAGTTTTAATTAAACAAACTAGTAATAATGCTATATAACCAATTTGTTAAAATATTTAAAATATAAATCCATTACATTTTTACTGTATCAATTCTAACTGGTTATAACTAATGCTTTATTATTATTGTTGTTGGAAAACATCACTTAAGTAATTGTAAGTAGGATAAGGTTTTAAATAAAGATAAAAAAAGTGTCTTGCGTTGTTAGTCAAGAGGTATCGCAGCTGACATGCAAGCAAGTAGTTGGTTGCAGACGGTTGTGGGTTCGCGTCCTGGCCAATGCTATGACACATGAAAAAAAAAAGTTTTTTTTTTAGATGAAGAAGGAGGAAAACGTGATAATAATCCCATTAGTCCAGTATTATTATAATAACCAAGTTTTAAAAAATTTATTTTTAAGTTTAGATTTTTTTTTTCAATTTTAGTATAACTTATAAATATAGCATTCCCAAAGGTTAGCAAAATGGCGATTATAACTGAAGAGAGGATAAAACATGTTGCTAAATTATAAAAATTTCAGTCAAATTTAAAATTAGATAGAAACATTTATTAAAAAATTTAGATTATCAATCCAGCATTACACAGAGGTATAATTTATATATAAATAAATCGTTCCTATCATAACGATAATTTTAGACAATTATATTAGGCTTATTGTACATGTAAACTAACTTTTATCTCCATAAAATATTTAAATGTAAATGTATGTATTTGTTTGTGTGCATATTTGTAATATAAAAATGTTTTCTAAAAAATTAAGAATAGATTCAATATATAATCACTGAAATCACAAATAAGTATATAGAATGTAAGAACAGTTAAATTAGAAATTCTAATCTTGTTGATTTTGGTATTTAAGCAATGATATGTGGCAAAAATAAACATAAATAAGTATATATTTGTTCTGATAATAATTTTATTTAATAATTTTTTATATATAAATTGTAGTTTTCCCTGTTTTAATAACAGTTTTGAGCAAACATAAGAAATGGTGATCATGTGATGTTTAGTATTTTAATAATAAATATGGCTGATTTTGCCACACCTAAGACAACTTGGAGAACAGTATCATCTGGAAGAAAGTTGTTGCCAAGCTGACCTAGTGAAATTTTTGTATACAAAGTAGAAATGAGTAGAAAAGGAGTTTGAATTTGCCACTTTTTTTATTATATGCTCAGCACTATATAAACAAGTGTCGATGAAGTGCAGGGTTCTTTTCTCTTTTGTTTTTTTCCCCATGTGTCATAGCATCAGCCGGGAAGTGAACCCACTAACCGGGACAACTACTTGTACAGCAGCTGTCGCTGACCTCTCTACCACCAATGCTTAACTTCTTTTCTCTTTTGTTCTTTGACTTGAAAAAAAAAAAAAAAAACTTAATTTTGTCATTTTAAATTTGTTATTGCATCACTTGACAATAGAGGTCTATGAGGAAAATTCATAGATGTTTGCCTTCCAGGCAGATACAGATCTCTTGATCATCATTGTCATTGAAATAATTTGCCAACAATAATCTAAATAGCTATTTAATAACTGGAACTGATACAATTTTTTTTAAATGTTTGGCTTCTGAAAATTTTATTTTAACCTGTGAATTATTTAAATTTATAACCAAGACTTTAAGTTTTTGTTAAAAACTACAGAATCATTAACCTGTTATGTATAAATGAACTGGATTTTATTGTATTTATTAATTTTCTAAAAAAATCGTTAATTAATCTCATCTGCAAAATTGCTGATGTAACTAAAACTATGGAAATATTAAAGTGATGGAACATTCCTCACTTCTTTAATTGAAATCAAAAGGAAATGTAATTTCCTAGGGAATCACCAACTTATTACTGTATTAATGGATTATTTTAAGAGAATTTAAAATAAACAATATTGTCAATACTTTTAAATAAAAACACAGTGACCAGAATGAATTTTGAGACTGATAATATCATTTTTATTTTATTTCACCTATGAAATGATGCTTTTGAAATGGGTAACAAATGAGTTACTATAATTGAATTTAAAAATTTCAATACATAAGAAATTGAGTTTATCTGAAGGAATTTATTAATGTGAAATATGTTGGAAAAAATAAAACTATGGACATCAACATGGATAAACTATCATAAACATTCATGCATAATAATTATATGTATGGTTTGTTGTTCTTATTTTTTTTATTATAAAATAAATTTTCTAGTATGCATTTAGGTTGAATAAATGTTCTTGTCAGCTGTAAGAAGGTCAGGCAGTATGTTTTCCTTTATTCAAACTAGAGTGCTGTAACGATATATAAATATGTCGTTACATTAATTTAAAATAAAAACTTAATAAAAGTTCGCAAATAAAAGTAAAAAACTAAACGCTAAAATTAAAATATTGTTAAACGTATATATTCGCACAGATGCTAAACTTTAAAAATATTTTTTTCATAAACAAAAAAAAAAAAAAGTATTTGAACGTATTTTTTTTAATAAAAAAAATACAAGGTTGAAATATAAAAATATTTTAATAAAAAAATAACGTAAGTTAAAGTAAAAACAGGTATTAATTAATTCCTGTAATCTGTAAATGGAAATGATGTTTATTAATTATCTAAAAGCTGTGTAATTAAAAAGTCAGATGAAAAGTCAGATAAGAGAAGAAAGAAATTTTAGCTTGACCAATGGAAGCACTAAGCCTTGGCTCGGACCCTAACGAAAGTGATGGATTAGTGACGTTTTGTTCATTGAATCCTTGTGGATAATATAAAAAGGGAAATACAGTTTTTTCTGACAGTTCCAGCGTTGTGTGTTTGAGAGATGTGGTATGACGCACATACCACACTCTCTATAAAAATAAAAATAAAAATGAAAAGACTGTGATACCTTGAACCAGCTATTGCCATCTCCAGAACATTCCCTTCCAATGGAGGCATCGTGGGAATTGAAAGCAGAGGCCTGGACTCTTATACCATAAGCTATATAAAATGAACAATTGTTAAAATCAATCAAGAACTTTCGTCAAGTTTTACAAATTGATAAACAAGCCAACTGAAATGTTAAAACGGACTCTTATCTGACTTTTGTAAGTTTTTAAATCAAATTAATAATGTTTAATTTTATATGTTTTCCGATTGATAAACATCATTTCAATTTTTTTTTTCTTATTGTAAAGATTAGTTAAATGTATGAAATTTAAGTTGTTTATAGACGCTTGCATGGATTCGTTTGCGGTTAATTATATTTTGGTTTTCATATTTGATCAAAATATATAGACATTCGATAAATAATGATACCTTACGGTGAGTATCTAAAACGTATTTATTCGGATGTCTTTTAAGTTATTGGTGACAACGCAAGTATCTTATGGTGAATACTATTGGGTTACTTATAAGTTTCCCTCTGCGATTGTCGGTATCAATAATTTTGTATTTTGATCGTTTATGTTTATTTTGAAATGTTTTTGACCGTGGAATCTATGTAATCGATCTATACCCAACATTTTTAAACAAATCTGTGCGAACGTATTTAAATGTTAAAATTAAGTCGGGCGTGAATGGCTATATAGTTTGTAAAGTTATATTAAGGGAGGGTAATCTTAGATTATTCATTTCGTAGTTGAATTGGTTCAATGGATTGGATATATTTGTGTAATTAGTAGATGTAGTTTGAGGTCCGCTACGGGCAGGATTATAGATATACGCCACACACCCTCTGTTTGCCTATGGATGGGTTTGTAAGTCGGCAGAAGACCGCAGTCCATTCCTATGGAGTTTTTTGTTTATTGATCTACTTGCCAACAGATGTCACATTCCTGTTGGTGGAGAGTCAATCTCTCCTCTATTTCTACTTATTGTTCAGATGTACATTCCTGACAATATAGTATTTTGTGTTGTCGTATCATGCTACATTGAATACATGAATGTATCAGATGGATTGGCGCCAGTTGATTGCGAAATTTGTTGCCTAAGGTTAAATCAGAGAAGAATATTTTCTTTTCAAATGCAGACCTATGTAGTCCATTCATACTCGACCCTCTAAATAAATAGTAAACTCATTATTTGCAATCTACTTAAATTTAGAATTAAAGCTCAATATAAAATTATAAACGTTAAATTTATTCCTCAAAATTTAAATATTATTTTATATGTGCGTAAATAAATATTTTTATGTGTTAATTTTTGGCAGTGGCTTTTATTCTTTTATATTTAAGATATAAAATTTATATTTTATTATCTCTGCTACTCCAATGAGCTAGTGACTTGGGCTAACGATCTGAATATTTAAATAAAGTGGAATCTTAACGGTGCGTATCTGCCTACTCTATAAATTTTTCTAGGCTCAAATGCCTAGATGGCACCCTTGTAGGGCAGATATTGTGTTTGCAATTAGATTCGATCTTCACTTTCAATCGATCGTTACAGTGCTATTTAAATGTATTATTTTAAAGATAAGTTGGTCCTTTAATATTATAGCTTTTAAATAATAATATTTTGAATTATTCTATTGGATATGAGATTCTCAAGATTTATATATCTCATATTTTATTGCCATATTTTCTATGGTATTGCAGTATGTAAACATTCATAGAAATAAATAAATGATTATTTATATAGTTAAAGCATACTTATGTTAATAATACTAAGTTTAATAGATAATAGTTATTCCATGGCTTCAGGTCAAATAGAATGTTTCTCTTGAAACCTTAATGTTTGTATAAATGTGCCATGTAGATATTGCACTTATTTAGTGATAGATAAATACCTTCTCAACTTCCGCTTTTGGCAGCAATCTTTGCAACTGGTCTTATTAAAAGCGTCCCTTTGCGATTCAGTTTCAAGAAGACAGGGACGATTGTCCCCTTACCTTTACATCTTTTATTCAAGGTAAGTCGGTTTTAAACATTATTTATTATGGAAAGTGATAATATAATTGATAACTCTCAAATTAATGTTAACCCCGATCTCAGCATTCAACCTAGCAATGCAGCCATCGGTCGTAAATATTATAGCCTTAAATCTAATCTAAATGCAACTAAACTAACTTCTACTACAAATAAAAACCCACAAACCAATAAATCAAATGAAAACACCATCGCAAATATCAACAAAAGTTTAGAAAATATTCAACTTACCCCTAATGTAAACAATAGCATAAATATCTCAAGTGAAACTATTGAAATCCTTAACAATACAAGCAAAAACCAATCATCTCCTCTCCGAAGATTTTACGCTCCCGCAGAAGACTCTAATGAGCAATTTTCTTTGCCCTATAATACCCCGAAAACCATATCTGAAAATAATAGACAAAATTTACAACAAGATGATTTTTTAAAGTTAAAACTTTTCTACCAGAGGTCGACAAAACCAGCGCTGTCACATTACAGTTTGTCAACAGTAAATTTAAAAATCAAAAAGAAGAAATAAATTTTAAAACTAATAAACCTCATTCCAAAACAAACAAAGATTATAGCACAGAACAATCCATTGCTACATCAGCCAATTTGCAATCTAAACCAATTTCCTCATTTCCAATATTGAAAAATTCCATTACGTATGCAAATATCGTAAGGTCTAAAAATTCTGAGAGAATCTCCGAAAATATTAAGGCCGATAATTTCAATAAACTATATTTTAATATCTCAGAATTAGACACAGAACAAGAATCAAACACTCTGGAAAATGTCTCATTTAATATAAACGATCTTGATGATGACATGTTCCTAAAAATAAATAACGAGTTTAACAAAACGATTCCCAACACTCTGTATAAATTGTTTACAAACTACTACAGTGATAAGTCGTTAATCTTAGCCATAACAAATCAACAATGTGCATTATATAAGTTCCCTCTAGAACAATTATACAGTCTAATCAATCAAAATCAATTAGGCAGAGGCATTCACATGATCCTTAATCATCCCAATGACCGCTATGTTATCGTTGAGTTTAAAACGTGGGCGGACCGTATGAACTTTAAAAATAACTACCGATCTTTGGGAAATTATATACTTTGCTCCATAGATATGAACCATCCAGTTACACTATCTGGCAGAATTCAAAACTGCCTTGCCCATTTGAAAGAACAAGAACTACAAGACATCCTTATTAATTATGGTTCAATTAGTAAATTTAAACACCTACTAAACCCTCACTTTGAAGATCAAAATCTGTCCAATACAGTTGTCTTCACACTTACTTTAAAGAAAAACATTATACCCACTGACATACCCACCATTATTACTGCAAGAGGCTCTCCTATGGTTTTGACCTTCAGGGGAGTACAGCCACAATGTTTCTTCTGCCTTCAAAGAACACACCTTATTAAAGATTGTGCAGCAAGAATATGCATACACTGTGGTATTAAAAAGAATAAAGTTCACAGATGCCCTGGTAGACCTATTAATACGGCTATCACATCCTTAAATAGACAATCACCACATGGAACTAATTCAAACAGCAACCTCACAAACCCAGACAATCTGACTCAAATAAATCTTCCAACAAACCCTCTCGCATCCAAACCCATCTTTCAAAATGAAAATCTTCAAGAAAGAACAAACACCAACCTCTACACTAATAGTAGTGAATCAGAGAACCAAGCAATAACATATACTGCTACTAAACCAATCTCTCAAACCAATAATACTCAAGATCATTCATTAGATACATATTGTACTAATCCCCAAGAAACAATGCTAGGCCAAACTCTTTCTACAAAAGAAGACAATATGACCAAACCATCTAACGAGAGCAAGGAAAACCCAGGTGATGAAGAAAATATACTTAAAAAATTTCAAAACAATTCATCTATAACAACTCCCACCCAGCTTCAAACCAATGATGCTTCATCATTCGTGCCAGCTAAGTCTAATAAACCTAAACAAAGTGATCCACAAACTGTCCTCAATTCTTCAACGCCTGCAGTAATCAACCATCCAGATGAAAAGACTTATCAAACACTCAACCCAAAAGTCAGCATAATTAATGTTTCACAACAGTTACAGCAAACCGAAAATGACTCAGATCTAAAATTTGAACCAAATTCTTATAACAATAAAAAAACACTTTCATCAAAAGTACAGGAAAAAAAAAACAACACTACTAAACTTAAAAAAAACCCAAAAACCAACACAACAAATACCCAAAATACAAATAAGAAAATTAAAGGAAAATCAATTCGCTCAGATAAATCAAGCTCTGATGATGACAGCTCCCATCCAATACATTATTCACCACCACCTGCTAGCAAACAAATCTCAGATATATCCAGCACAAAGCTTCACAAATCCATAGAAAAAAAGAGGAAAACCATGGATCCTATAACCATCGATACCATTGATCCATCTGACGAATCTCAGACAGATTACACTACTTCTTCAGACACCGAAGACTTCATGGATGCGTTTCCTCAACCAACAAATATATCACCAATCCATCCACAAGTTCAATCACAAGACTCTGATTTCCAAACAACATCAGAACTCATTAACATGGAGATGCCCCACATTGACTTGGTACACTTTGCTGAGGACGGTTTGGATTAATCTATCATGTTCTGCAAAATTGCTGGCATTAATATTCGCGGCATCAACTCAATTGATAGAGTTCTAGCTATTAAAAACTGGCTCTCGCTCTGCTCCTCTCATATACTTCTTATGGGTGAAACTAAATATCACCATAAGACTGATCATAAAATATTATCTCTTCTCTCAGCTCTCGGATTTACTAGATTTTCCATAGGCCATTCTGCTTCAGGTGGAGTCGGTATTCTTCTCAGCAAGTCACCACCACCAAACAGTTTTAGTATTCTATTCCTAGATGCCAATATTATTGTCATAGAAATAGACTATTGGGGTTATCCGATCATCATAGCTTATATATATACAGCCAAAGACACCTCTCAATATCGAAAAATAATCCATATTCTAAATGCCATCAACACTAACAGAGCCTTTCCTACTATTCTTCTGGGAGACTTTAACACTACATACAATGACTTCAACAAGAGATTTTTGCATCTAATAAATCACAGATTAATGTGTGGAGAGGGTTTCTTCCCTCCTGAAGCCTACTCTTTCTATACTAAAACTAAAAAGTCCCTGATTGATTTCGTTTTCTACACCCCAGATCTCCATTTCAACCTTGATGCAGCCTTGGCCCCTGTTGCTTTCTCTGATCATATGGCTCTAATCTTACAACTTACACCTATTGCAATCCCTACACCCATTGATGGACCTGGTAAAACCATGTGCATGATCACCCAATCAAATATGACCGAAGCAATAGTGTCTGAGGCATACATCCTTTTCCAGAAAATAAACATCCTTTCCCTGCCTGCTGAGGAGGGCTGGTTTTCCTTCATTGGAATACTTCAGTCCATATTAAATCACCACACCAGGAAAATCAAAGGACCTAATGGCCTTCTAAATGACCTAACAGACATTAATATACAACTTCAAGCATCACAGCAAAATTTTACAAATACAGAAAAAATTATCTTCCTTAAAAATCTCTACAAAATCAAGCAAAAGTCCCTTGCAGAATATATATCCATCAGAAGAGCCAAATGTTTCTTAGCACAACAACACTGCTGGATGAGAGAGTATCTCAGATGGGCACTGGGATACAATAAAAAACAAATCACTCCCTTATCCATTAATACTAATGGAACCAATCTTATTGGCTTTCCAATGATGCAGCACATCAACAAACAATTCTGCCAATTAATGCAAAAAGATGGAGCTCCTCCTATAAACAGCTGGTTAGATGCTGGTGACCCCGGTGAACATGGCATCACGGAAATCCAAATCAAAAAGAAGATAACATCTCTCCCTGACGGCGTTCATCCTGGCCTTCATGGCATCCCAAATTTCCTTCTCAAACACTTCAGTCAATTCACTGTGCCAATTATTAAAAAAATGATTGATCACCTAGCCTCCGGCAACAGAAACATAACAGATCTTTACCCAGTGGCACTCGTGCCTTTTATTAAAAAAGCAAAACCACTAAACGACATTAACAGTATCCGGCCAATTTCCATGACCCCATTGCTTATCAAAATAATTGAGTCAGTCATTAAAGATCAAATCCAAACTCAAATTCTTAGCCATATCTCATCAAACCAATACGGAAAAAAGGGATCATCAACCTCGCATGCTATGTCCAATGTAACTGCACTGTTCAATTACATCAGAGGACATCGTAAATCAAAACCTATTGCTGTCCAGCTGGATGTTGCGGCAGCATTTGATTCAGTCCAGATAAACATCCTTCTGGATATTCTGTTGGAATGCGACATTCCAGCTGGGATTGTACAGATGATCAGCAATCTGCTCAACAACAGAGAGATTTTTCTCTCTCTTGATGGCAAGATCACACCAGGTTTCAAGCCATACAAGTCGATCCCTCAAGGATCCTCGCTCAGTGCCCTTTTCTTCACAGCATACATCAACCCTCTTCTGATGGATATAGAAAAAAACCTCCCTGGAATTTTCCTTCCCTCTCTCAATAAAAGCTTCAATGTATTTGCATATATTGATGACATCATGGTTGTGCTTCCCACCATTAAATACCTTCCTAATCTCATGAACATATTAAACAGAAATACAGTGAAACTTGGCCTACAAATAAATTTTAACAAATCTTCCATCTGGAAGATAATGTCTGGTAAACAAATTAACTCTCCCTTTTCTGCAAAACCCCAAAGATACCTAGGTTTTCCAGTCTACAAAACTCCAACTGCAATGGCAAGAGAGATTCAAGATGCAATCCTCCATTCAACTGAAGCCATCACCACTTCACTCTCTAGAGTATATTTTTCATTATATGGAAAGGTTGGCCTCCTCAACATGATCATAATGCCAAAAATATCATATTATCTTCCATTCGTTAAAATGTCTAAACAGTTTCAAAATAAAATTAACCGATTATGCACCAAACTTCTCTGGAGAGGAAGGACAGTTGCTATTAGCTTGCGAGGTATCCAACAACCACACAGGTTCAATGGACTGTCATTCCACTCAATACAAGCAATCATTTTACAGAAAACCCACAACACTCTACATAATCTGATCCTCTCCTGTGGATACTCTAACATTATTAAAAAAGTTACACCGACAGATCATCCTCCACCCTCTTCCAGTTCATGGATAGCATCCCTAATACAACAACTACAACTTTATAACCCGATAACATCCTTTAACCTTAACCAAAAAATCACCTTATGGGAAGCATACAATATAATCAACTATAATCAACAACCCATTAAAACCAGCCTAAAAATAACCAACCAAAGACTCATTACACACTTCAAAAGATGGAGTCTGGAACCCAAATTCCTTGACTTCATCATTAAAATAAATCTTAATGCGCTACCCACGAATTGGTTTCTTTATCACTGAAGAGGTTTTACCAGCATTGACCCTATATGTGGTCTGTGTGCTCGTGAAGATGAAACCATAGACCATATTATACACCGGTGCCCAAGACTTAAAACTCTAAAAGATATAATTATAATCAATTCCAACATAAGACCTGATATGATTTTCTCACTCGACAATGCCTTTCATAATGGGTTTTTTTCAATAATAAGGCTTTCTACCTTCGTCCTTTATTCCATATGGATAGTGAGATGCAAAAGTCTCATGGAATTACCCCCGCCACAAATCATACCATTGTTCTATCAAACGCTCAAAAAAATCAAGAAACGTGACCAGCTCCTTGCCTCCAGTAAAGTCTTTGCTGACACCTGGTCTTTAATTGCTCTTTCCTTTTCCTGATTAACAATTCCCTCCTACCCAGCATTATAGAATAGTCATTTATAAAAGAAAATATTCATGTTTATATTAAAAATGCTAATACCATTAAACAAGTTCTTTGAATCTCTTCGCTATACCTAACCACATAAGAGTATAACATTGTGCTCTCATAACATAATCTAGCCAGATGACATATAGAACATTATATAATCATATTATTGTACAATTTATTCATTTATTTATCCTTTTTAGTATGTAATCACTATTTATTGTTAATAAAATTTTTATTGAAATGAGATAAATACCTTCTAAACAAAGATTAATAAAATGCTACCATTATAATGATTTATTACAAATATGGGCAATATTTGGGGATCTATAAAACATTGGGTAATTTTTTATTGTATTTATTAAATCCTAAGATAAGAAGGACATATTAGAAAGCCTACCACTGGCAACTTTCTTTATTGATTTGTGTATTGATGTAAACAACATTGTTCATTACCCATTGTTACATCTACCTGTAATCTTTTATTTGTAACAGTGCTTTTATAAAGAATTTTATTTTGTAAAAACATCATAAGAGTATTAATTTAATTATTTTATATAACTTATTTAATCTATCTTATGCATTATATTTTGATTAATAAATTATTTGATTATTATTTTAAATAGAAGCTTTGCATTTTACTCATCATCATCACTATAACATTAAATATATTCACATTGTCATATTAATATAATAGTAATATAATTTTAGTAATAAACTTTCCATTATACTCTATTTCAGTTTTATAAGTGAATATTATTTAAGTTAAAATTGTTTTCTGGCTCATTCATGCCATTGTTACAGCTCTGCTTATATGCTAAAGTATGTGCTGGAAAAAGTATCAAAATTTCCATTTGCATTTATCCATAACTTGAGAAACCATATTATATTGATATTGATAATTAAGAGACATATCTGAAAAGTATTAAAAATAATATGTAGGTAAATATTACTTTAATACTCATGATGTTATTCTATTCTAGCCACATGTATCCTGTTTTATTATTAGTGATTAGAAATTTTTTAGCATATAATATATTCTTAATGCTGGATAAATCCTGAAATTGGGTATAAGTATTAATGTTCATATATAATAATAGTACAATAGTGGATGCTCTTCATATGACAGATATTTTTACTTATTGATTTTATTACTATGTTTGAAATGTTAAGCTAAGTGTTAGGTAGTCACCACTTGGCAATTGGTATAAATTCTGTTACTATATGTATATATATATATATGTGTGTGTTTGTGTGTGTGTACTAAAAAAATGGAATGAAAGGAAAGCAAAAAAAAATTTTATGCATAAAGTTTTGATTATTTATTAGTAAAAGATAATGGATATTTTCATTAGTTAAATGTATATATCTTTCTTTATAGAATTAAATCATTTAATGAATAAGCAAATGCTAAAATATTTAATGACTAAACATGTTTGGGCTTTGAATATTAATTATTCAATACACATCATAACATTTTTTAAGGTTGTGGTAGAAACTATTGCCATTTTTCTGTTATTGTTTATTGTCTTTATTCAATTTTATTGTGTTTTGCTATTGTTATTATTTTTCTTGTCTCTTTTGTGATGTATATTTATGTATGATTGTAAATTTTGGAAAGGATACTGATATATATATACAAAGTAAATAAAGAAGCTAATAAAAATCATTGCAGAAAATGCTAAAATTTAAAATGTAAATAGATAAATCTATTTATTTGTTAAAAAAGATATTTATGATTTACAAATATGTATTTTTTATTTTATGTGTCAAAAACTGTTTGTGCCTTTTTGGTATCTATATTATTTATATTTAGTTGTCTTTTAAATGATTGTAAAATTTTAAAAATAGTTTAAAAGAAATTGAAAAAGATATGCATTAAAAATGGGATTTAAATCAGTATTTTTTATGAAAATGGTAAGTTGAAAATGGCATGGCATTCAATGACATAGTAAAGGAAAAGTAAATATGATATCATGCTTTTAAGTTTTTTCTTTTACTGACAACTATTTTGTCTTCAAAAAGTAATAACAAACTTTGTTCTCATTAGATTTTTTTATTCTATCTAAAATAATTGAAGTAACTTCATCTGAATTAAGTATATGCAAAAGAATGAGTGGTTAGACAGAATTTTCTAGCTGAAATTAATTCCTTTTTGCATACTTATCCCCCCACCACCAATTTCCACCTAAAAAAAGGAAAAGTCATCAACAAGCATGCACTTGAAGGAAGAAGAGAAATTGTTTTAAGTGACTAGCTATCCCTGTCCAGAGACTAGAGATAAATCTGCAATAATTCCATTACTTCTATTTGTTCATCTCAGAATGACATGCCTATAGAATACTTCAAAAATATCAACTGAGTTATTCAGAAAATTCATGTGTTCATCAGCAAAAGACTATCTGTCATGTCAATAGAATTCAAGCAAGGCTAAACATAAAATTTTCAAATAACTATCAATTTTATAAAACAAAATTATAAGATATTAAACAAAAAAGTCAATTAGATACCATTAAGTTTTTAAAAAAATTGAAATGTACACACTTTTGCTATTTTATTATTTGTCTTCCTTCTTTAGTATGTCATGACAAATCAAAACCCCATATCAGGTAATTTTTATTAATTTTTATAACACATATACCTACTAGGTATCAAATATATATCTAGTATATAATAAATGTCTTATATGAATTTTTGTTAACATTGATGCTTGGGAAGACCATTTTAAATGCAAATGTTTTGATATTGTTGTTATTAAAATTTATTTATCTTTTTTGATAAACAATTTATAGTCATTCAATAATTGTGAAATACATTTGAAGGATAGGTTTGCTATAATAATGCTATTATGTGTGAATATTTATATACATAATCATAGGAATTCTTTTATTACTTATAAGAGTTTATTATAGAAAGATATTTGTTAGAGTTGCTATAACTTAGCGATAAAACTTCTCACTAGATTCTTCAAAATTAAATGTGATACTGAGAAATGTATTAATTCTTTTGCCATAATTGAGGACCACTTGTAACACAAAAGGGATTAGTTTAAGAAGTCTGCATTTAGATATCTTAAAAGAGGGAAGTGTAGTCTAGAAAATATTTATTTATATTTAGTATAGTCTAAAGAGAATCTTGATAGTTTTTTTTAAATTTGGATTACAGAGTTAGCATAATCCTATCTTAAAGAACATATATGTGATTTTGAACTATTTGAGGATAGAAAATTATATTATTATTATTGTTATATCTTATTCATTTTTAGAAAGTGAATGGTCTTTAATCAGACACAAATATAACAATAAATATATTATTAAAAAATGTCACAAATATAGATGTTTCAGACATCAGATGAAAAAAACCTATGAAATAAAAATTGATATTAGTATTAGTTATTGTGACATTATTGCCAATCTAGAAAGAAAAGAGAATATATATATAAAATACATATTTTGCGGGTTCATCCGTGTTAAAAACTTTTAATATCAATTTACTGACGTTTCGACTTGGTCACACAAGCCATCCACAGAGTTATAAAAAGGTAGAAAGACGGTTGTAGAGGCGCTACAATCACTGGTTTGAATAAAACATTAAAAATCCCACCAAATCAATTGTTGTACTTCCAGCTGATAAAGGTAATGCCACAGTTGTAATGGATCGTGACATTTACCATAATAAAATTTTAGATCTGCTTAGTGATAAAACTTATAAACTATCAAAAAGAGATCATACTACATATTTGGAAAAAACAACAAAAGCTATTATTAATAAATCACCTATTGAAACAGAGATAAAAAATAAAATAATCCCTCATGAAAAATCTTGTGTCTGTCCAAAATTTTATGGACTTCCAAAAATTCACAAACCAGATACCCCTCTTCGTCCAATAGTAAGTGCAATAGGTTCTCCAACTCATATTTTAGCTAGATACTTATCGGATTTCATTAAACCTACAATCCCATCTATTAAATCATATATTAAAAACTCTCTTCATTTTATTTCTGTTTTAAAAAGTTTAAAAATTAATGCTAGTGACATTCTGGTCAGTTTTGATGTCGTGTCTTTGTTTACAAACATTCCAATTGATGAAGCTTTAAATATAATCTCACAACGTTGCAATTTACCAGACCATATTATTGCTTTGATTAAACATTGTCTCTTAAATACATATTTTGTATACAATGGACAGCATTACAGACAAGTTTTTGGTACTCCTATGGGCTCACCTATCTCAGGAGTAATAGCTGATTTATTCATGGAATATATAGAAACTCGTGCTTTAGAATCATCATCTTTAAAACCTCTCATTTGGCTCAGATACATAGATGACACTTTTGTCATATGGCAACATGGAAAAAATACATTAGATGATTTTTTCTTACATTTAAATAATATGCATCCTCATATTAAATTTACAATGGAGACAGAGTCTGATGGAAAACTCCCTTTTCTTGATGTTCTAGTCACCAGAACACCAAATAGTTTATCTTTTTCTATTTACAGAAAGGATACACACACAGACAGATATTTACATTTCCATTCTCATCATCACCCAACTCAGATAGTTTCTGTAGCCAAAACTCTTTTAAATAGAGCAATTAACCTTTCAGATGACACACATCTGAAAGAAGAAATAAATCATATTAATAGAGTTTTATTAGCAAATAGTTATAATTACAAATTTATAAAAAAAGCCTTATTTCAAGCCCAAAATAGACAAAATAGGAAACAAAAAGATGATAAGTCAGCTATTAGGATTTGTGTTCCATATGTAAAAGGAACTACAGACAGTATCGGACGTATATTAAAACGCTATAATATAGATACAGCATTTTCTGCTCATCAAAAGATCAGCAATATAATAACCAAGCCTAAGGATTCAATCCCTCTTGAATCTCATGGTGTCTATCAAATCTCATGTAAAAATTGTAAAGCTTCTTACATAGGTATGAGTAATCGTCGCATCAGTGTTAGGAGAGATGAGCATGCTAATGCAGTTAAACAACACTCATCATCATCAGCACTCTCACTCCATACTATAGATTCAGGTCATAAAATAGATTTTTCTAGTACCAGGATCATATCCAGATGTGATAATCTCTACCAATGCAAAATCAGAGAAGCCATTGAGATACTTAAAAGGCCAGATTGTATCAATAAGCGAGATGATACGTGCAAACTTCCTCCTATTTGGAAAGATTTCTTTAAAAAACATTCTTAAATTTAACATTTTTGCTATTGGTGGAATTTTTAATGTTTTATTCAAACCAGTGATTGTAGCGCCTCTACAACCGTCTTTCTACCTTTTTATAACTCTGTGATGGCTTGTGTGACCAAGTCGAAACGTCAGTAAATTGATATTAAAAGTTTTTAACACGGATGAACCCGCAAAATATGTATTTTATATATTTAACCCGTGCAAATCTTCGTTTTAACATATATATATATATATCATAAATAAAAGATAAACCATTTGCTCTTTGTAAAGTGATTTAATGATTTTTTTTAAAAATCTCATTTACAAGCACATAAAGATTATTCCATAGTTATATACATCTTCAGTGGAAAATTTTCATAATGAAATATATGTTAGATAAATAATACAGTAGGATAGCGATTCCTTTTGAAAGATTTCTAGAATCATGGTATTCTTATAATAGAAGGAGCTTTTATTAATTTGCAAAGATTAAAGTAATTATTTAAATTAAAGAAACAAATTAAATATGATCCACAATAAAAATGTATATATCAAAGTTGCATCCAAATAAAAGAAATTATATACTTTAAATAGACAGATAATAATAAATGCAGTATAAATGAAATGTATTAAGTAGATTGTAAATATTTGTATATCAGGTCAGCCATGTAAATTAAACAAACACATGAACTAATAATATATCCAAAGGCAATTTTATTCCATAATAAAATATCATAGTAAAGCATATATTCAAATGCAGACATCAAATTAAGTAAGATATAATTAATATAAATGCTTTTGTACACTGATTTAGGTGGGATGCTTTTTTTGTGTTTTTTTTTTTTTTGTTTTGTTATGATTTGATTTGGGGATTTTTTTGCATTAAAGAAAATGTATGCTTTCAAAGTTGTTTAAACAATTTTTTTACAAATAAATATTAAGGAGAAAAAAATTACATTTAAACAATTTACTTTTAAAAAATTTTGCATATAAAATGTTAAGTGTGAACATTTTAATACAGTTGTTTTTTTTTATTATTATTATAAAATAATTACTTGTTATTGAAAGTCAAGTTACAATTTTTTTGTTGTGGTTGAAATTAAAAGTATATATGTTTATATAAAAACAGGATTTGATTGTGTTTAATGTTTTGGTTATTAGATAAAAATATTTAAAAATTAATGAGTTTTGACTAAACATTCAAATTTATGATTTGCTTTAGATTTTTGTGTGTGTGTTTGTATGTATATCAAAATATACAAGATAACAAAATAATTGTGGTTAATTGCTCATTTAGAATGGGCAGCAATGACATTCAAGCACCAAAGCAACAGATTGAGCACATGAATCTCAAATATTTGTTAAAACCAATATTGTTTCCTCAACTGAAAATCATTAAATCCTGAGACATTATTTATATCTATTTGTTTTTTTTTAAAATATATTTAATAGTATAACCAAGATAATATCACACTATCTTATATAAATTTTTATTATATATATATATTGAGATGGTCATGTATCTCATGGCATATAACAACATAGTAGTGTGTATACATGTATATTTATATAAAGTTGAAAGAAAAAGTAGAAATACACACAGACAAAAATTTTTTGTAGATATTTTCTATATTATACTGAAATAACAATTAACTTTAATTACTTTCAGAGCACTAGGGACATGTTTCAGTTTTTAAATTTTAATTTTTCACCCACTGCTGAAAATTTTGTGAAGCTATTTGTTTTTATGGCTTTAAAATTCATGTATAATTTATTTTCTAATATTTTAAATACAAAAAGTCAATAGATGGCTTGGAAAGCCAAGAAGTGGTTCAACAAATGATCACAAGCTCTACTGATGATGGATACCTGTTATATATTTTGCAATCTCAAACCTTGTGTATTTACTTCCAGAAAATATTATGGTGATGTAAAAATTTCATTTTTTGGAAAGTTTATGATTATATTGGTAACCATTATGTAATAATTAATAAAAATGAAAAGTAAGTCTATTTATATATTCATTTTTTTACAGAAATATTTTATTTTTAAATAAAAAGTAATACTTTCTTTTAAATATTGTTACTGTAAAGATTATGATCATGGTATTATATTTAACAATATCATAAAAATTATGAAAAAATTTGTAAACTTTTAAAGCATAATTTGACAGATTTAGTAATTATTAAAAATTTTTGTTTAGATTTCTAAATCAAATTTGAAACAATGAAGATTTTGATTTGTTTATAAATTGAATCAGCTCCACCTAAAATTTGATGAGTATGATTATGTTTTGTTTTGCATAAATATATTTTTTTAAATAATTACAGAAATCAAATGTGATTTTTTAAAATTTATTTAATTTTCAATCAAAAATATCTCTATCAAATAAGGTCAAATTTATTATATTCTGGTAAATAATAAAGGTTTAAAAACAAAATGAAAATTGAAAGCTTAAATCTATTAAATCTAGTGGGAACACAGAAAACTGTCAGAAAAATAGTAAAAATCAGTAGGGTTAAGGTTTAAATAATTTTGAATTTAAAAAAAATATTATAAATTCAAGATGTAAAAAAGTCTAATTAATACTTTATTAATGCTGATTTTGAAATTAAAACAAGTACATTTATATGTTACAATAGATATACTGGTAATTATAAAAATCCACTAACTATTTTGATTAGATTTAATTTTTTGAAATTAAAGTTTATATAACATATTTTGATACTACAAAGTTGTTTTTGAAAAGATTAATGTGAATTGAAAATAAGACATTAACTTTTTTCAATCAAAATGGAAAAAACTTGTTTTTAATTACTGTATTTTTCTATCCTGACTAAAAAAAAATTGAATGGAAAAGATTAAAAAGAGTTTTTAGAGTTTTAAAAGATTTACAAATTATGGCAGCATATGGACTATGAAGTTATAACTGAAGACAAGAGCCAGCATATCTAGCTACTGCTGCTAGTAATATGATGGAGTTTTGATTCACTTGGAGGCAGGGGTCAGCTTTTCTGTAATTCATTAGCCTGTATATATTATTATCAGCTAGTATGTCTGATGTCTATCAAATTTTAGACTTAATGGAGCTGTTTGAGTGTCAACAGTTATTTAGATTATACCTTTCACAAAGATATTAATAAGCCAGTGTATGGTTTTAGAAGTGACAGCTTATCAGAGAGTCCATCAGCTTGCTGAAATAGTTTATATGTATATTGCTTTATCTATATACAGAGAGGCACATATAAAAGTATTGTGTCATATATATATATATATATATGCAGCTAGTGAGTAGAGAGTTATATATATTGAGAATATTATTTGAAAAAAATTATTTAAAATGACAGTTAAAATCTATAATTTAAAACTAAAACAAGTAAATAACTCTTTTACTTGCATTAAAAGTCTAAAAATAAAGAATTGATTCATAGACTGTTTTATTTTGAAAAAAAATGTAAACCCCAAAAACCTTTCTAGATTAGGAAACAAAAAATCTTGATGGAATATTTATAAAAATGTTCATTTGAATAAAAATTTTATTAACAATAAATAGTGATTACATCAAGATAAAGGATAAATAAATGAATAAATTGTACAATAATATGATTATATAATGTTCTAATTGCCATCTTGCTAGATTATGTTATGAGAGCACATTTGTAATGCTCTTATGTGGTTAGGTATAATGAAGAGATTGTGTAGAATATGAGAAACTAAGAACTTGTTTAATGGTATTAGTATTTTTAATATAAACATGAATATTTTTTTTTAAATTGTCTATTCTATAATGCTGGGTAGGTGGGAGTTGATAATCAGGAAAAGGATAGAGTGGTTAAAGACCAGGTGTCATCAAAGACTTTACTGGAGGCAAGGAGCTGGTCACGTTTCTTGATTTTTTTGAGCAGTTGATAAAACAATGGTATAATTTGTGGCAGGGGTAATTCATGAGAGTTTTGCATCTCACTATCCATATGGAATAAAGGACAATGGTAGAAAACCTTATTATTGAAAAGGTTCCATTGTGAATGGCATTTTCAAGTGAGAGAATCATATCAGATCTTATGTTGGAATTGATTATGATTATATCTTTCAGTGTTTTAAGTCTTGGGCACCAGTGTATAATATGGTCTATGGTTTCATCTTCATGAGCACACAGACCATATATAGTGTCAATGCTGGTAAAACCTCTTTGGTGATAAGGAAACCAATTCATGGGAAGCACATTAAGATTAATTTTTAATGATGAAGTCAAGGAATTTGGGTTCCAGACTCCATCTTTTGAAGTGTGTAATGAGTCTTTGGTTGGTTACTTTTATGCTGGTTTTAATGGGTTGTTGATTATAGTTGATTATATTATATGCTTCCCATAAGGTGATTTTTTGGTTAAGGTTAGAGGGCATCATCGGGTTATAATGTTGTAGGTGGTCTATTAGGAATGCTATCCATGAACTGGAAAAGAGCAGAGGATGATCAGTCAGTGTAATTTTTTAATAACATTGGAGTATCCACAGGAAAGGATCAGATTATGTAGTGTGTTGTGAGTTTTTTGTAAAATGATTGCTTGTATTGAGTGGAATGACAGTCTATTGAACCTGCATGGTCTTTGGATGCCTTGCAAGCTAATAGCAACTGTCCTTCCTCTCCAAAGAAGTTTGGTGCATAATCGGTTAATTTGATTTTGAAACTGTTTAGACATTTTTATGAATGGAAGATAATATGAGATTTTTGGCATTATGATTATGTTGAGGAGGCCAACCTTTCAATATAATGAAAGGTATACTCTAGAGAGTGAAGTGGTGATGGCTTCAGTTGATTGAAGGATTGCATCTTGAATCTCTCTTGCCATTGCAGTTGGAAGTTTGAAGATTGGGAAACCTAGGTATCTTTGGAGTTTAGCAGAAAAGGGAGAGTTAATTTGTTTACCAGACATTATTTTCCAGATGGAAGACTTGTTAAAGTTTATTTGTAGGCCAAGTTTCACTGTATTTCTGTTTAAGATGTTCATGAGATGGGGAAGGTATTTAATGGTGGGAAGCACAACCATGATGTCATCTATATATGCAAATACATTGAAGTTTTTGTATTCCAGGGAGGTTTTTTTCTATATCCATCAGAAGAGGGTTGATGTAAGCTGTGAAGAAGAGGGCACTGAGTGAAGATCCTTGAGGGATTGACTTGTATGACTTAAAACCTGCTGTGATCTTGCCATCAAGAGAGAGAAAAATCTCTGTTGTTGAGCAGATTGCTGACCATCTGAACAATTGCAGCTGGAATACACCAGAATATCCAGGAGGGTGTTTATCTGGACTGAATCAAATGCCACCGCAACATCCAGCTGGACAGCAATAGGTTTGGATTTATGATGTACTCTGATGTAATTGAACAGTGCAGTTACATTGGACATAGTATGTGAGGTTGATGATCCCTTTTTTCCATATTGGTTTGGCAAGATATGGCTAAGAATTTGAGTTTGGATTTGATCTTTAATGACTGACTCAATTATCTTGATAAGCAATGGGTCATGGTAATTGGCCGGATACTGTTAATCTTATTTAGTGGTTTTGCTTTTTTAATAAAAGGCACAAGTGCCACTGGGTAAAGATATGTTATGTTTCTGTTACTGGAAACTAGGTGATCAATCATTTTTTTAATAATTGGCACAGTGAATTGACTGAGGTGTTTGGGAAGGAAATTTGGGATGCCATGAAAGCCAGGATGAATGCTGTCAGGGAGAGATATTATCCTTTTTGATTTGGATTTCTATGATGCCATTTTCACCAGGGTCACCAGCATCCAACCAGCTGTTTACAGTAGGAGCCCCATCTTTTTGCATTAATTGGCAGAATTGTTTGCTGATGTGCTGCATCATTGGAAAGCCAATGAGATTGGTTCCATTAGTATTTATGGATAAGGGAGTGATTTGTTTTTTATTTTACCCTAGTGCCCATATGAGGTATTCTCTCATCCAGCAGTGTTGTTGTGCTAAGAAACATTTGGCTCTTCTGATGGATATATATTCTGCAAGGGACTTTTGCTTGATTTTGTAGAGATTTGTAAGGAAGATAATTTTTTCTGTATTTGTGAAATTTTGCTGTGATGCTTGAAGTTGTATATTAAGGTCTGTTAGGTCATTTAGAAGGCCATTAGGTCCTTTGATTTTCCTGGTGTGGTGATTTAATATGGACTGTAGTATTCCGATGAAGGAAAACCAGCCCTCCTCAGCAGGAAGAGAAAAGATGTTTATTTTCTGGAAAAAGATGTATGCCTCAGACACTATCACTTTGGTCATGTTTGATTGGGTAATCATGTGCATGGTTTTTCCAGGTCCATCAATAGGAATAGGTATTGAAATAGGTGTAAGTTGTAAGATCAAAGCCATATGATCAGAAAAAGCAACAGGGGCTAAGGCTGCATCAAGGTTGAAATGGAGGTCTGGGATGTAGTAAACCAAATCAATCAGGGACTTTTTAGTTTTAGTATAAAAAGAGTAGGCTTCAGGAGGAAAGAAGCCCTCTCCACACATTAATCTGCAATTTATTAGATGCAAAAATCTCTTGTTGAAGTCATTATATGTGGTGTTAAAGTCCCCCAGAAGAATAGTAGGGGAGGCTCTGTTAGCATTGATGGCATTTAAGATATGGATTATTTTTAGATATTGAGAGGTGTCTTTGGCTGTATATATATAAGCTATGATGATCAGATCACCCCAATAGTCTATTTCTATGATACTAATATTGGCATCTAAGAATAGAATGCTAAAACTGTTTGGTGGTGTTGACTTGCTGAGAAGAATACCGACTCCACCTGAAGCAGAATGGCCGATGGAAAATCTAGTAAACCTGTGAGATGAGAGAAGAGATAGTCTTTTATGATCAGTCTTATGGTGATATTTAGTTTCACCCATAAGAAGTATATGAGGGGATAAGAGCAAGAGCCACTTTTTAATAGCTAGAACTCTATCAATTGAGTTGATGCTGTGAATGTTAATGCCAGCAATTTTGCAGAACATGATAGATTAATCCAAACCATCCTCAGCAAAGTGTAACAAGTCAATGTGGGACATCTTCATATTAATGAGGTCAGATGTTGTTTGGCAATCAGAGTCTTGTGATTGAACTTGTGGATGGATTGGTGATATATTTGTTGGTTGAGGAATCACATCCATGAAGTCTTCAGTGTCTGATAGTGTAATCTGTCTGAGATTCATCAGATGGATCAATGGCATCGATGGTTGTAAGATCCATGGTTTTCCTCTTTTTTTTCTATGGATTTGTGAAGCTATGAGCTGGATATATCTGAAATTTGTTTGTTAGAGGGTGGTGGTGAATAATGTATTGGATGGGAGCTATCATCAACAGAGCTTGATTTATCTGAGCCAATTGATTTTCTTTTAATTTTCTTATTTGTATTTTGAGTATTTGTTGTGTCAGTTTTTTGAGGGTTTTGAAGTTTATTAGTGTTGTTTTCTTTTTCCTGTTCTTTTGAAAAAAGTGTTTTTTTATTGTTATAAGAATTTGGTTTAAATTTTAGATCTGAGTCATTTTCTGTTTGCTGTGACTGTTGTGGAACATTAATCATGTTGACTTTCAGGTTGAGGGTTTGATAAATCTTTTCATCTGGATCATTAATTATTGTAGGAGTTGAAGAATTGAGGAAAGTTTGTGGATCACTTTGTTTAGGTTTTCTGGACTTAGCTGGCCCAAATGATGATGTATCAATAGTTTTAAGCTGGGTGGGAGTTGTAAAGGATGGATTGTTTTGAAATTTTTAAGTATATTTTCATTATTGCCGGGGTTTTTCTTGTTCTCGTCAGATGGTTTGGTCATATTGTCTTCTTTTGTAGAAAGAGCTTGACCTAATATTGTTTCTTGGAGATTAGTATAACATGTATCGTATGTTTGATCTTGAGTATTATTAGTTTGAGTGATTGGTTTAGGAGCAGTATATATTATTGCTTGGTTCTCTGATTCACTACTATTAGTATAGAGGTTGGCATTTGTTTTTTCTTGAATATTTTCATTTTGAAAGATAGGTTTGGATGTGAAAGGGTTTGTTGGAGGATTTATTTGAATCAGATTGTCTGAGTTTGTGGGGTTGCTGTTTGAATTAGGCCCTAGTGGTGATTGTCTATTTAAGGATGTGATAGCCATGTTAATAGGTCTACCAGGACATCTGTGAACTTTATTCTTTTTAATACCACAGTGTATGCATATTCTTGCTGCACAATCTTTAATGAGGTGTGTTCTTTGAAGGCAGAAGAAACATTGTGGCTGTACTCCCCTGAATGTCAAAACCATAGGAGAGCCTCTTGCAGTAATAATAGTGGGTATGTCAGTGGGTATAATGTTTTTATTTAATGTAAGTGTGAAGATAACTGTATTGGACAAGATTTGTTCTTCGAAGTGAGGGTTTAATAAGTGTTTAAATTTTCTAACTGAACCGTAATTAATAAGGATGTCTTGTAGTTCTTGTTCTTTCAAGTGGGCAAGGCTGTTTTGAATTCTGCCGGATAGTGTAACTGGATGGTTCTTGTCTATGGAGCATAGTATATAATTTCCTAAAGATCAGTATTTATTTTTAAAGCTCATTCAGTCTGCTCACGTTTTAAACTCAACAATCACATAGCGGTCATTGGGATGATTAAGGATCATGTGAATGCCTCAGCCTAATTGCTTTTGATTGATTAGACTGTATAGTTGTTCTAAAGGGAACATAAAGCACATTGTTGATTTGTTATGGCTAAGATTAATGACTTATCGCTGTAGTAGTTTGCAAATGATTTATATAGAATGTTGGGAACAATTGTTTTGTTGAAATCATTGTTTATTTTTTTAAAAATGTCATCATTAAGATAATTTACATTAAATGAGACATTTTCCAGAGTGTTTGATTCTTGTTCTATGTCTAATTCTGAGATATTCAAATATAATTCATTGAAATTATCGACCTTAATATTTTCGGAGATGCTCTCAGAATTTTTAAACCTTATGATATTTGCATACGTAGAAGAATTTTTCAATAGTGATATTGAGGAAATTGGTTTAGATTGTAAGTTGGCTGATGTAACAATGAATTGTTCTGTGCTATAATCTTTGTTTGTTTTGGAATGAGAATTATCAGTTTTATAATTTATTTCTTCTTTTTGATTTTTAAATTTACTGTTGACAAACTGTAATGTCACAGCACTGTTTTTGTTGAGCTCTGGTGGAAAAATTTTTACTTTAAAAATTTTTCCAGAATTATCTTGTTGATAATTTTGTTTATTATTTTCAGATATGGTTTTAAGTGTATTATTGGGCAAAGAAAATTGCTCATTAGAGTCTTCTGAGGGTGAGTAAAGTCTTCGGAGAGGAGATGATTGATTTTCACTTGTATTTTTAAGGATTTCAATAGTTTTGCTAGATGAGATATTTATGCTATTGTTTATATTAGAGGTAAGTTGAATATTTTCTAAACTTTTGTTAATATTTGCGATGAAATGTTCTTTTGATTTACTGGTTTGTGGGTTTTTATTCGTTGTAGAAGTTATTTTAGATGCATTTAGATTAGATCTAAGGCTATAAAATTTACGACCGATGACTGCATTGCTAGATTGAATGCTGAGATCAGAGGTTACATTATTTTGAGTGTTATTGATTATATTATCACTTTCCATCATATATAATGATTAAAACCGACTTACCTTGCATAAAAAATGTAAAGGTAAGGGGACAATCGTCCCTGTCTTCCTGAAACTGCGAATCGCTAAGTGACGCTTTTTAAGACCAGTTGCTAAGATGGCTGCCAAAAGTGGAAGTGTGTTTATAAAAATGTTTACAGTTAATTAGAATTAACCTGTTAAAAGAATCTTTTTTATTATTGGAAATAATGAATTACTAACTTTGATTCATATATCTATATATTTTTATATATACATACATATTTGTGCATATATTATTCAAAATGAAGTGTATTTATTTTTATATAATTCTATGACAATTTGAACATATTAACTTAAATTATTATATAGCACATCTGAGGGCTTATATATATATATGAATTTTATGTATATTTTCAACATGGAATTGTGAAAAATATAATTTTAATAAGTTTATTATTTTGTCAAATTAAAATATCATATGGATATAAACACCTGTGTGTGCACACCTTTTCATGAGTACATATATATATATATGTGTGTGTGTGTGTGTGTGTGAAGGTAGTCATTATTTATGTATCATTAAAATGTGATAGCTTATTTTTTTATTATTATATAATTGAAATATGTTCATTCTATATTATACAGGGACATATGTGTGCTGATATATAGATGTTTTATGTAACCTATTGGAGGCTATATGTAAATTAAATATAATAGTGGATATGTTTGGTATTAATCAAAATCAGAAGGCTTAATTTATATGTGTAGACATATTTGGCAGACATTAATTTCATTTTAGTTGTTATTAATAAATCAATATCTCATTGTTAAAGTTATACCAATGAATTTACTCAATCCTAAGTATTTTTAGATTATTATATGTTTGTATTGTATTTCTTGACTACAGTAAGAGTTATAGAACTTTTGTTCTCTGAGATATAAAAGAGGTTTATATTTAGTGTTTATGGACATCCAGTTGATAATGATCCTGGTTGGCACAAAAGGGATATCTTTTAAAGTCCATACATTCATTTTAATTATTTATTTTGAAATTAAGTTTATAGTTGGTCGGTACATTAATGGTACTAAATGACTAGAGCATTGATGATGATCAGCATGTTTACTATCCCAGCATTATTTTTTAATCATTATTTTCTTATGGATTCCCACCTAAGTTTGTGCATCTCAATTATTGTTTAAAAATCTGTTCCAAAGGGCTAGATAGTTAGCCTGATCTATAGTAAACCCATTTCAAGATTGTCTCTAGATATTTTGTTTATTATTGATCATTTACGATTGATGAATGATTGTTACTTTTGTTTAATGCTAGTGAATTTATAATTAATTATAGTCAGTGCTGCTCTCTCATGTTCATTATAACATGCTCCTCATATTCATTTGTATTTAATTTTATTTTTAAATTTGTCTTTGACTTGGTGTTGATGATGATGATTTTCTATCACCCCAGGTTCACACCAATTTTTTTATACCATTACAATACATAATGTAGATGCTTTAAGATGCACATACAACTGTACATGTGGAACATGGTGCAATAATTGATTTTGATAATTTAGTTATTTTTACTTTAAGAATATGTAAATAATTACATATAAATACATCAATAAGCAGCTACATTATTTAATATTAATAATTCAAAAAAAATATATTAGATAAATTATTTACTATTAGTTGTCTGTAAATATAAATTAGATTCAATAAAATACTCCCTTTGTTTCTATTTTATATTTTGGCAAATAGTCAAGTCTCATTAGTTATTTTTATAGTTATTTTTAATGTTAAACCCTGAGAGCAGACAGGTAAAATATTGGATGGGGGTTAATTAAATTGAATAGATTTTTTTATATTATGAGTTTGATTTATTTAGTTATAAAGTTTTGTTTCAAAAGCTAGTCCGTTACCATATTAATTGCCAGTAAAGTCTGATGCATAATGAGAAAGTTCTTCTCTGTTTGCTTATTGTTTAATTGAAAGGCCACTTTTTGTGTGATATAATCTAGATATGTAAAACTTAAAAGGCATTTGAATAAGAGAGTTTTTATACACATGATTTAAAAAATTAATTTACCTATTCCCTTTCATTTCCAGTTATGCACTATTTTGATTTGAGATGTTGGTTTCCACGTTTAAATATTACTACAATTTGGGTGTGATCAAACCAGAACATTTCATTATTTCATACCATTACAATTTGGTTTTCCAATTCATAGGGGTTAATAAAGCAATTCATCACTTATAACATATCTACCATTACAATTTTGTTGCCCAAATCTGTAAAGCATTTAAAGAGAATCTTTTTATACTTTATACATTCAATCAATCATAAGTTAATGTATCTATATATGTAAGGTATAACACAAACATTTTTTCACCCATTCTAGTTTACTATCATTACAATTTTGCACTGAAATTTGCAAGGCATATTGAATAAGATGATCCTTACACATCCAATTACAATAAACATTTACACATATCTACATTATATTTATTAAACATCAATAAAAATAATTAACAAAACATAATTGAACTATGAATAATAACTTTAATATTTAATTGAATACAAGTATAATTTATATACTTGGAATTTAACATGTAAATTATGAGGGATTTGAAAAACTGACTTTGAAGCTTTCTTCAGCTATTTGCTCTAATAGAGCTAATTATTTATGTTCTCTAAAACAAAATATATTTTTGATTTTTTAAATAAAAAAGATTTTTGTTAATAAATGAAAGAGGATTTCTTTTCTTTTTTTCATTTAAAAGAACAAATAAAGTTATCTAAAAATAAGTAAGTTTTTTTTTCCCATGGATCCTATTAATTATCTAAAACTAAAGGAGTTTATCACCTTTTTTAAAAAAAAAAAAAAAACATTCACATTAAAATATCTAAAATTAAGTAACTTTGCTCTTGCACACTTTTCTAGGTGATTTTATATACTACAAATATTTTTAAAAATTGTTTGTAACTGCTTTTTTATGATTATTATGACCAGTGATTGCCTTTTGAAAATTGTTTTTAATATTTTTTTTAAACACAGATTAGTAAAACAATAATTATTGTCAATGGTTTTTAAAGAACTCAAAGTGGAAATGGGCATGGAGGTATCCAAAACAACAAAAAACAATATAATTGCATTGTTTGATCAAAAAATTGTCAAAATTCTAATATACTTAAAAGATTCGGTGTAAAAAATAATCATTAATTAATGAGATGTAAAATATGGAATAGTAAAAAAGTAGAGAGACGAGCTATTATAAAAAGCAATATTAACAGTTATGTAGCCTTTAGAAATACTTACAAATCATTTTAAAATATTAACAAGTTTTGAGATAATTGATAGAAAAAAGTAACAATTTATTTGATAAAATTTTAAGTAAATTAAGACTATATATTGAAAGAAAGAAAAAATGAATATGAAAATATTTTAAAATAATCATTTAGAAATACTAAATATCCAGAATTTTGAAAAGTAATATAAAAAGTGTAATTGTTTTCATAAAGAAATTTATAAAATACGTCAGCAACAATAGATTAATGTCATGAAATATGTGGAAATATTCTATAAAAAATCATACAACAACAAAGAATGAGACAGACCATGCTCTATAATAATGTCTTTTGAAATACCAAGTATTTTAAATGAAGAGTTAAAAATGATAAAGTTATATCAAATGTTTGAATAAATATGTAGTCATATTGATACTTAAGTGCTTTGGACTGGCTTGGATATATAGACAGACAAGTAAAGAAGAGTGTGGAACCACTCTTTTCTTGTTAAATTTTCTGTCCCAGTATTGGCGATCTGATTGGCTAAACACTTGTGAGGTTTGCACTCTCTCAGTTTATTGATACTTAAGGAAAATTTTAAAAAGAATATATTAAAAATTAGATATATTTTAGATTCTTATTAGTTCTTGACAAATCTTTGCTATGATAATTACAATTTGTCTATAGAGAACTTTGAGGTTCAAACCAATGAAAAGAATAATCTGAATAACAAAATAGTTATGACACAGTAAATCACATTCATGTAATAAATGAAGTTATAATGAGGACTAATGAGAAAAAATTGCTATTTTATATTTGATTTTAAATCATGAAACATGGTTGGTTCTATAAACATTTCTGTTAAAATTAAAAGTTTTATAACATCAATGCATATACTCAGAATAATGTCAAATTCTGAAGACTATTATTCAAAATAAAGCCATAGTGACTACAGTGCATAGTGATTAATACTAATCATGATATATTATAGGGTGATTTTATCTCATCAAATATTTTACAATAATTTATAGATAGTCCTTAAGTGAATTAAAATGTGAAGTTATAAATATATATGGATATTTACAAAAGACATCTAAATGTTGCAGATGATTTGCTTAATTTTCAAATAATTCAAAAGTGTTTTAGCAATGGTTATAAAAACTACCTGGTAAAAGGGAAAAAAGTAGGACAAAATTAATATTAGAATTAAACTCAGGTAGAGTCCTTTTAATATTATTGTGCACTACAAAAAGCTTTTGAATACATATTTGTTTATTTACAGATCTGAAACTTGGATTCTTAATAGAAAAGTAATATACAGAATTCAATTTGCGTTATGAAATATAGAAAAACATACATCATTAAGTAGGAATCAAAATGAAATATCTTAGTGAAATATTAATATTATTTGAAAAAATTAAGAATATGAAATAAAATTATACTAGATATATTAGAAGAGATAATAGATGTATAATTAAAATGTTAACTGGATTTCAAAATATCATAAAAGTTTTAGATAAAAGCATTGTGGAATAAATCACATATGCAGAATAAAAACTATGAATCCAAAAACTAGAATAAACTTGAAAAAATCTTTATTCTGATATGAATTTAAAATTATTAAAAATGGAGATAGTGATGATGATGTATAAACACATTGTATACACAAAGTGATGTTTTAATATATAGGTAAAGGATAATGGAAATCTTCAAGCAATCATTATATAATAGGTTTATTTTTTATTTTATTTCTTAAATATATTAATGTAGTCATATTTATTAGATAGAGACTTAAATTTTCTACAATTCTAAATAAAAATGTGAACTAATTAAGAAAGTTATTTCAATGAATAGTGAATGGCATTTGAGTGGATACGTTCTAAATACGAATATAAAAATGGCAGCATCTAATCTTACCTGCAATTATCACCAATAAAAATGATTTATGTTACGTTATTGGAAGAATATAATAAATTTATTTAGTTACTTTTTTGGAAATAATTTTTTTTTGTCAATAATTTTGGGCTAGTCTGTGTAAAAAAAAATGAAAATAATCAAAAAACTGTCATTTCAGTGAATAACAAAGTCATGCCTGAAAAAATTTTTGACCTGAATTTAAATGTGATATCTATTTATCTAAAAGTGCATATAAGATAAATGATTCTAGATGTCTCACAGTTAGTAAATATATAATTTAGGATTGGTCTATATAAAAAATAAAGGAAATCAATATTTATTTTTGTGAATAGCTATTGATACTGTCTATGATGTTTTCTATAACTGAATATGATATTTAGTTTATGTTATCATCACTTTGCACATTTTTCCTTTGAAGACAAACTAACTGGATTTCTCTTTTTTATGTATGTTTGTATATGCAGTTTATACTCTGTATAGGTAACCTAATTAATTTATTACTGAGTTATGTTTTAATGCGAATTTCCATTGTATTACTCTGTCCTATTATTTTGGAATCTTTTTTATTTTGTAAAATAAATAAACTATTTTTTATAATCATGACTGTTTTTATTATAAAAATAAAAGATTTAACTTTTTTTGTTTGTTTTTTTATATATAAAAAAATAAATTATCTAAATTTCATTAGTAATTTGCTAATTGCACTTTTTTATTCAGAATTTATTTTAATTCATGTTGTGTGCATAATTGTAATATTTAAAAAAGACGATTTTTTTTTCACCAATTCAATAAGGAAAATCATTTCCATTAAATTTTACTAAGTTTTGTTCATATATGCAAATGATTTTTTTTTATTTGCAAAAATTTAGATGTCTATAAATAAACATACACACTTATATACATTATTCTGAGAACAATAGGATTTTGAGAATTAGTGATGAGGATGAAGACATATTAAGATTTTTTCATTTAAACAATTAAAGTTGGTTAGATTCATGAAATAGTATATAAAATAGTAGTAGGAGGTCAAATTCTTGAAAATTAATGAGAGACTATATAATACTTTAATTTTTATAATTTATATTTATTAAGGAAAGCTAATCATGTAAGCTAATACAAAGTACTAAAACTACCACAAACATTTGGGCTTCCTATCCAGATTTGTTAACTTAAGTCTCAGTAATATACATATTGCTATTACTTAAATAAATGTAATGAACAACATAATTAATTCATGCTTACTTACAATAATAATGATAAATGAGATTAGGGTCTTAATAATTATTATTTAGAACATTAAAACAATAAGTTAACAATTTTACATATATTCACAGGTCACATACACAGACTAATAAATATATTATTTTATTTTTCTGTTACCTTAATGTACTACAAATGTGTATGACACATCATCTAATAAAAAAATATTTTCCTGTTCTAATGTCAGTTAATTACATGGCTGTAAATATTATAGTTTTTTAAGATTTTTTTTTTGTTGAAATTATTTTTATAAATGTTATACCAGGATGTTATGGATAATTCTTTACAGATATTTTCGAATAATTTGATATATACTTTCAGAGTAACAATAATTACACTTTTATTCTTAATTTATATTATATTGTCTTGGTAAATTATTATTTTAAATTTACTCTTCAGAAAATAAAGTTATTAATTATTATATATATAAAAAAATTAAGTTTGTTAACAGGGTTGTAAAAGCAATTGCCATGTATGTATGTATGTATATATATATATATAATTATACATGTGTGTATATATATTATGTGTATGTGTGTACAAATTGTTTAAATGCAATAAATATATTCACTTGCAAATTATAATTTATCAATATTATTATTTGATAAAAATTTAAAACAATTTATTGCACAATCATATATTTATTTTGTTAGAAAATAAAGATATCCTTTCTGAACATTTTTTTTTCATAGATTAGTTTTTGACTAAAAATAAAATAAACTATAATAGGTATCATTTTGATTATAATTTTATAAAAAATAAGACAAACTTATTAACAAAAGGCCTATATTTCAAAATTTATAAATGAAATTGACAATTTGTGAGTAATTTTAAAATTAATAAAGTTGAAAGTCTTTAAATTCTTTATATTTTAGAAAATTTTATAATAATGATTATATATTTTTAATTTTACTGTTTTTACTATATATTTGCTTTATAAAAAACATAATATTTGATCTTTAATATTGTATAAATCAAGATTTTATAAAAATTGCATTTTCAATTAAATGCATAACAAAATAATATACTACTTGTGGATTAAAAATATTAAGAACATTTTTTATTATATGATAGTTACTATATAATAAATAATATTTCAAGAGAATTTATATTTAGTAGTATATGCAGAATTGCACAGAATAGAAATGTTTCTTTAATATTAATGCAGGTTAAATACCATTATTCTGAAAAGCATGAATTCAAAAACTAATACTCAGTCAGAAATCATTTTAGGTCAGCCAATATGTGTGTAACAAAAAATATTCACAAAGTCTACAATTTTTGTAGAACACTCATTTATTTTAAATCAAAATGCATTTATCTATATGTAAATGCCTGCAATGCATATCCATTTTCAAATGTATTCAAAATACAAAGGCAAAAGTTTGCATTTCTATGCTAATATCTTTGCTTTATATTTTAAGCATATTTGATAATGGAAAAACAAAGACAGTAGTTTTCAATATTTGGTCATTTTTATAGCAGCTATAATGATAGAAAACATGTACAGGAATTTCAATTTATACAGAAAATCTCATACTTTAAAAATTTATTTATTATTTGTTCTCAACTATAAAAAAAAAATAACAGCAAAAGAAATTGCAATTCTACACTAAACATTGATATGCAAACATGACAATTAGTGAGAGCTTATAAAAAGGAAACAATTTGACACTATCAAATTTTTTGCTACAATATACAGTATAAGAAATAAGCTTCCCCTTTCCTTCAATTAATAATTTTCAATCAATATTCACTAATATATCATTTTGTATAAATTACATTTAAATTACACTAATGATTTAACCTTAACTTTATTCTATTTATTTTTTCTTTAATTTTTTCTATGCAATATTTATTAATAAATTATGTTTAATAAATTATGTTTTCATTAACTAATAAATTGTTTAATTTAAAATAATAAGTACAAGAACAATTTACTTGAGTTTTTTGTTTTTATACCATTATAATTATCTAAATAACAATGTTACGTATATAAAATCTCTTAAAGAGTCAAATATTAAAGATTTTAGAATAATGGTGTTTAACATATATATTATCAGTTTTTAAAATTTGGAATTGTAGTTTTTCTTTTTTTAACATTGTATTAGTATTTATGGATTATTTCTGTAATTTTTGTCCATATCTTATCAAATATTAAAAATCTATTTTGATATTAAATACTTTTAAATGTCAACACTTTTATAATGTTATTACATCTACATCTTTAAAAAATTTAGTTAATAAAATTATTATCAGATTTACAGTAAAAATTGTTACCTTTATTTTTCCTTGATTAATCCCATCATATTCTTCCAGCAAAAGTAACAATTCATTACTTTTTTGTGTGTTTCTGAGAGTTTATCTTTTAGGTGCACCTTTTTAAAAAAAATAAGTACAGGCTAATAGCAAGTACTTATGACAAGATAAAATCTGTCTACTAAATTGTGTCTTTTTTCACTAATCAATTATAATCATAACTATTATAGTATTTCACAATTCTTATAATTTCCTAAGAACCTCAGTAAGTGATGTCTTTTGGTATTCATCTTCTCAACATTTATTTATTCGCTAATCATAAATACTGATCCATTAATTCAAGAAATATATATTCTTACCTAACTATCACAAATAAAAAATTAATATATAACATCATAAATTTGTGCTTTATCTTATTAATAAAGTCTCTTGCCATTCAAACTGCATAGATTTTTTTATGTGAAATACTTTCATTAAATTTTCAACTTGATAAAAAATTATTTCGCTCTAACTTATACAAATTATAATGAAAAATTTAACTTGTAGTAATTAAAAAAACATTGATAATGTGTTTCTAATTTGGTGTATTAATGTTTTTATCACATCATATATATTTCTTACTGTAAATAATCCATCAAAATATTTTTTTGATATATACAGCTACATTCAGCAAGTAAGAACACATTTTGTTATACTCACACTAATTTATAAACAGAACATTTAAGTAAATATATACCTATAAATATTACCAACTTTATTTATTGATACAAAAAGAAATTTATTGTTAACTAAAGAAAGCCCATTAATTTCTCTTTGACTCTTTAAATTAATTGAACAGTAAAAAATCTCAATGCCCACTCTACATGCACATGTCATTATAACAGTAATTATTATGTGAGTATGCATGTCATAAATAAATGTGGATAATTTGCTCATCATAGTGAGTTTATTGTCTTTATACCTCTTAGTTTAAGTTGAAGAACATCACGGACTTTCTTATTGGTTGCTTGACAGAAATTTTTTGTAGGATAGATAAACTTGAATGTGAAGGACTTTTTACATAATTATAAACACAAATTATGGTTATTTCCAGGATTCTGTAATATTGTCAACAACACTATGGTTGGTAACTATTAGAAGAGGATCTTAACCAATCTCTTGATTGTAAGACCAGGCTTCAATTAGATGATGACTTTTCATTTAGCTACCTATAATTGCATATTTTCAATTTTTTGAATGAAGATTACATGAATTGGAAGAACAATCTAATATTAAATAAAACATTGTTAAACTATGTGAAATTAAAATAAAAGGTGAAGACATAATTAATTTAAAAGTGGGCATTATTTTACTATAAAAACAAATATTAAAGTACAAATAAAGTAGGAATACTCGAAATAAAAAAATTAAAAAATAACATTGTTGAAAGTGATAGCATGTAGTAGATAGAATGACAAGATTATTTATATTAATAAAAAATACCACATGTAGATAACTTAAGTTTATGTCTTCATAACAGAATTAGAATTTATCTCTCTCATGAAAACACTAGTAAGTTTACTTTAAAATATTTATTATTATTATTAATTCACTAAATGCACAACTCCTATAAATGTACTTGAATTAAAATAGATTAAATATTATTATATTCAGAAAATTAAAGAACATACAGATTGCTCTTTTGATCCTGCCTTCATATCGTGTTATAATATTGAAGAACATTTTTTAGATAAAATTTTCCAGTACATTATTGAATGGTAATAGATTTATATTTTATTTCCATATAGTAAATTTGGAAAAAATGTATACAAATAATTTAGTTGAAGCAATAACTTTTAACTTGTTTAATGTACATTCAGAATGCCCTTTAATAACCAATTTCACTTTTCTGATTAAAAAACTTTCAAGACAGTAAATGATTCAATTTCTCAAATTAGTAATTACCCCAACTAAAATTGTTGATTTTTAATTCCATTATTAATTGATAAAATACTTAAAATTTTTGATCATTAATATATTAAATCACAACATTGCATTCAAAACATCAAGATCATTCTAAGAATCCTATTTTGAACCAATAATAATGGCACAATCTCTGTAAGACTGTAAATCTAGAAGCTGAGAAAAGATAAAGAATGTTATGTATTATCTACAATATATGAAATCAGTGTCCTGACTTACATACAATTTATGATTAGATTTGCGATTGTTTCCACAGTTTTTGTTGTTTGTAACTAATGAGAGAAGATTATTGTGTGCTGTTAAGAGTGGCTGATTCAAGAGCAAAAGATTTCTGAATCAATTCTTAGCTTCATTTATCAATTTAATGAAATTAGCATTGCTAACCTGCTTCAGGATTTTTGAATATCTCATAATTTCCCAAGAAACCATTTATATGATTATTTATTAATAACTATTAAACCAAAATAATTATACATTGCATAGAAATATTATTAGTGACATCTTGAATCTGCTTTAAACCTGATGGAAATAGTGCTTGAACACATTATAATACATATATTGAAATGAATATATGAATATTTTAAACATTCTCCACATTCTCACTATAAAAATCTCTCCTTTTTCAAAGTCAATCACACATAATAAGCATCATAAGGATATAAAGGAGTTGAAGAAACATATATATATATATTTAATGAATCTAAAGAAAAGAAGTACAAACTATATCAAAAAGTACTTTGATCAATTCAAACACATTGTTACATATATAACAAATACACACACCTCACACAGAAATTCCAGCATTGTGGTTGAATGAACATAACAACTACATAAAAAACAATTACATTTTGCTGATATTTTTAAGAGAATATTTAATAATAATATTTCAATTACTAAAAGTAAATATTTAATTTTTTTTTAAATAGTATTGTTTTATTATTTATATTATATGTGTTTTCTTGAAGATTTGTGATGATATTTTAGTTATATTTATTGGACTATTTCCAACATCTAATATAAGTATTGAATGTCTTTAGAAAAATTTAATTTTATCTGAATATTCCAAATACCTTTAACTGTTAGTAATAGCATATAGGTTAGTAAGCAGGATGGCTCAGTTGGTTAGAGCATATAGTAAAATTCAGTATTCAGGATTTCCATGTTAGTGCAATCACAGGTCAGACCAGCAACACCTGAAGAAGAGAAGAAAATAATACCTATCAAAACATTGTGTATATACTAATTTGTGTGCTATTACTAACAGTTGAATGTATTTGTAATATTTAAATAAAATAAATTTTTCTAAAGATATTCAATACTTAATATTAGATAATGAAAATAATTCAATATATAAAAACAATTATATTAGATGTTAGATGTAGTTGGAGTGCTAATATCATCTCATGGTATTTCAATGAACTATAATTTTAGAAAAGTCAGTGAATGTAAATATACAATATATATATATATATATATATATATATATATATGTGTGTGTGTGTTGTGTATGCCTATTCTGAAAAGTAAGCTCTATTGATGTTTGCTGAAAAAGATAGCTTAAGAATCAATTGATATGATTCAATCCTAATACAAAAAAAAGAATCGTTTTAAAATTTTATTTTAGAATTTTTGATGATTAGCCACAAGCAGTTCTAAAACAGCCATGTATTTGCTTAAAAATAATTAAAAACATTTCATCATAGTATTAAAAATTGAAAGAAGAAGCTTGAGATCTGAGTAATGGAACTAATATTTTTTTATTAATTTTATATTTTTGAATAGTTTATTCTTATGCCATAATCTTCAGGCCCATCATTTTACTAAACTTTGAAATGTATTACTAAGACTTATGACTTTTTGAAATAAACTGGAAATATTACTGCTATCACTAAACACATAAAACTAAAAGGTGAGATGAATAAAAGTCATTCTCCCTGGAAACATAAAAATAAATTGTGAACTTCCAGAGAAAAGTGAAAACAAAGTAAATGGAAAATCACAGTTAAGATAATTTTGAAATCTTTAAACAAAATTTAAATTAAATTTGACCACAAAAGAAAATGTAAATTCATAGGTGTAATGCCAAATGATGATGCTCTTAAACATTTTCCAACTTTGAGAAATTTATGATGAAACCAAAACTAAAATTACTCATTCTAAGTAGCTGAATCCACCAGTCATTGCACAAAACAATTATAATTGAATTAACTAAAATTTAAGGAGATTTAAATACTCCAGATGTTCTTAACCATCTTAATTGAAAATGTAGTTATCAGTATAATTTCTCTTTTTGGAAGCAAGCATTTGTTCTAGTTTCATGTATTTTATATCTAATAGATATTAATAACTTAATGATATAATTATTTTGCTTGAATAATATTAATAATAAGGTAACTTTGTAATAAATGCAAACAAATATACAGCCATATCGTAAATGTATATGAGTAATGACTTCACAATTTTATCAAATTAAATGTCTAGAAATAGTAATGAGGATCATTTTCTGTAGTATTGCTTCTTATTAAAGCAATAAATTAGACTGGATACATATGCATATTCTAACCATAAATATAATGAGACTTTTAGATTTCTTATTTTAATACTGCAAAGATATAAAAACTAACTATATGGATTTGATTTGACAGAATATTATGTTTTAACCCACAATGATATACTTTTATATCACAATGCTTTGTTACATAACTGTAACATGACTTTTTAAGATATGATGTCTCAGTTTATTAATAGTCACCATAACTACATCTTCAAAAATCTCTCCAGATGCATCTGATAAGATATGAATGAGCAAAAAGCATTATGTATATTAATATTAGAGATAACCTCGATACTTATGGTTAAGAGAATTATTGTATATATTTCACATCCTGGAGTTTGTAAGCTTGTGCCACTGATGTGATTACTTTACTGGTGGTATTAAATAAAAAAATTGGTTATTGAATGATCACTCTTACCAAAACAAGAAGGATAAGATCATATCATATATTTATTAATTATGTAATTTTTAAAGCTATCATCCTGGTATCAGGGCTATATTTTTTCATGTCCTATGTATTTAAACAAGATGTCTTAAAATTGACTACAAAGTCATTTAATTCTGAAATTAATTATTGTGAAAAAAATGATAAAATATTATGTTTGTTATGTCTAGGAATACAATTTTTATATATCGTAAATATATATACATTCATCTACATACAAATAATATCTGAAGTGATAATAAAATAAATAAAATATCTTGTTAATTTCCCAAAGTGTGAGTATTTAAAATAAGCTTTTTTAAAAAAAACTTTACATTGTAATATAGCTTAATGATTAGGATAATCTTGTAATAAAGCATTCTTTATAACTTTTACATTATCATGCAGGCACATCAAAAAATATAGCAAAATCTCTTAAAATGAATTAATTAGATCATTGTAGTTTGCAATAATATACATATAATTAGGGAAAATCTATTTCAGGCCCATTTCCAAAACAAAACTTACCATCCAAACCAAACATTTATCAAGGAAAATCAAAAATATAAATGCAAAAATACATTATAAAATAATTACTATACATAGACTATATCATATTTTAAAGAAAACTAAATTCATCTTTCAAAGCATAAGATATAGGTTTACATTTTCTAATAAAAATTCAGAGGACTTCAAAACTTTCATATATCTGCACTACCATGCCTTGCAATGTTGTGCAATCTAGTTTTTCCGCCTAAATTGGGAGAACCATACTTTTCTGTCAATAAATTCATTCCCAGGAACAATATTTGTATTACATAATATCGCAAAAAAATCTTCAAGAAAATGCACAATCTTTTTACAAATGATCCCCCCATCGGTGCTATAATCTGCTATTTACTTTTGATTAATTCATATTAGCAAAACAAATTTTCATTAGTGTGTAAAGTTACAATGTAAACTGTTCTACCTGAAATCTTTTGCCCTATCTGTATACTTTTTAATATGTTAGTTTTTAAAAATAGTATATCTTGTTAATTTATTTCTTATGCAAAATATAAATCTTCAATTATTGTATAGCTTTCTTTTTAAGCAATGATCTTTTATTTCACTCCTATATAGATTATTTTTTAAATTCTATTTTATACCTATGATTGAAATTTATATTTGTACAAATGCAAAAAGAATTTAATTTTTTTTTAAAAATAAAGTTGAACAAATTATAAAAAAAAAGAAACACTTAATGCAAAAAGTTCACAGAATGTGACAATGACATCTAATATTTTAAATAATATGAAAAGCCTTACCTATAGGTTGCTATATCAACCAATAGCACTTGTTGTGACATATTTTTATTTCAACGAATGGTGTTCATCAATTTAATGATTCAGTGCTTAGCATTTAGTTATCCAATTTTTTTTACCAGTTTTTCATTTTGAACTTTTTTTTAAATTTGTCAACTTTATCAAATTTCAAACTCAGTTTTTATACATATATCTAAAATTATTACGTCTATGCAGCTAGAATAATATTTCCAGATAAAATATGTAAAACATTCTTATTTCTAAATATAAAAATAATTAAACAAATTAATTGTTGAAAAATTCTGTAATTCTAATGTTTGTTGTATATTTTTGCATTTATTCTATAAATCTTTATGAATTAAAATTTATCTATTTTTCTTAATTTATTTTACTACGGCATAAAATGTTGATTTCTTGAAGCGACTTATCTGTTAATACAATCAATAATTTTATTGTTTATATAAGTTAAATTTTTATTTATGTTTTAGTTGATATTTATTTTTAATTGTTTTAATGCTACTAATAAAGTGTTTTATTTTAAAATATCTATGTGCATTCCTCTGTTATAATAATATTTGAGGCCTTGATTTGACAAATGTATGTACATACATATATTGTATATATATGACTAAGTTAATTTTTATGATATATAGATAAAGCACAGACACATAGTAATTTAAATCATGCAGTTTATTTTAAAACCACATGTTTAGAAAAAAACAGCCTCCAATGTGACAGAGAATATATTCATCTGATTTAGCCCAGACCTGAAATGGAGCATGGATGGTATGGTTATATAGATGATTAAATGAAGAAGTGAGACATGCAATTAAATTTATGAAGAAAGGAAAGGCTCCAGGTAATGATGGAATTATAATTGATATATTATAAGAAGCAGGTAAAGAAATATTTTTTTTTAACAAAGTTATATACCAAATGTTCAAATGATAAAGATGTACCAGATGATTGGAAGAATGCAGTATTAATATTAATATTTAAAAAAGGTCATAAAGAAGATATTAGAAATTACAGACATGTCAGCCTTTTATCAGTTTTATACAAATTTTTTACCAAGATAATTACAACTCATCTACAGAGAACATTGGATTTCCACCAATCAAGAGAACAAGCTGGATTTAAAAGTCATTTTAGTGCAGTAGATTATATCCAGGTATTGAGAGAAGTTATAAAAAAAAAAAAATATGAGTTGCCATTATGCTTTGGTTTGTAGATTATAAAAAGGCATTTGATTCTGTAAATATTTCTTCAGTGATTAAAGCATTGGATCATCAAAGTATAGATCTCGGATATTGTCATTTTTAAAGAATATTTATAAAAATGAAACAGCAACAATTAGATTACATAATTATACTAGGAAAGTCAACATTGAGAAGGATGTAAGACAGGGTGACTCCATATCTCCAAAACTTTCCCAGCAGTGCTGCAAGAAGTATTTTTGAATTAAAATGGGAAACTAAAGGAGTCCAAGGAAATGGAGATTATTTAAGTCATTTAGATTTGCAGATGATGTAGTTGTTTTTGCAAATAATGCTTTAGAATTGCATGAAATGTTTCAGGAGTTATCAGATGAAAGTAGGAAAGTAGGACTAAAGATAAACATTAAAAAGACTATAGTAATGTTCAATGGATTTTCTCAGAATATGAAAATTAAGATTGATTATGATGAGTTAGAAGAAGTTAATAGCTACAAATACCTTGGTCCGATTATTAATATAGATGGAAACATAATGGTTGAAATTAATCATAAAATTAAACTTGGTTGGAGTGCTTTTGGTAGAAATAACTTGATACTAAAAGGAAATATGCCTATGTAGTTTGAAAAGGAGGTTTTTAATAAATGTGTTTTACCAGTTCTTACTTATGGATCTGAGACTTGGATACTTAATAGAAGAGCAATCCAGAGACTTCAAACCACTCAAATAACTATGGAGAGATGCATGTTATGAGTAACAAGAAGAGTTTGAAAATGCAATATATGGGTAAGAGAACAAACAGATGTTACTAACCTCATTGAAAAAATTAAAAGACTGAAATGGTTTGGACTGGACATATTGCTAGAAGAGATGATAATAGATGAACAATTGAAATCTTAAGCTGGATTCCAAGAGATTGTAAAAGACTCAGAAATAGATCACATGTGAGATGGATGAATAAAATAAAAAAGTGTGTAGGGTTGATGTGGAGAAAAGAAGCTAAAGATCGGAGATGGATTGAACTTGGGGAGATCTTCATCCTGCAGTAGATTGGTTGATGATGATAATGCTGATGATATAAATTAATTTAATTACATGACCATCATTAAGGTTCACTATCACAATTCAATTTTAATACAATGTTCAAATAAAATGAAATAATAAAATACTAGCAATAACTTTTAAAAAAAATTAAAAAATTTCATAATATGGTTTCATCTACAGGAACAATACCTTTATTTGCAATATAAAACTATTCACAATTCAATGATAAAATCAAATTACCTTAAATATTAAAATAAGTTTACATTAAATTGATGGCCTCAAATACAAGGTATTCAATCAAAAGGGACTCTATGATATATATATTTAATGATCTGTAGTAATCATTAACGTTAAAGTGAATGGTGTTAAAGACACGAAAGGAGAAAGTTCAGGTCAAATTGTAGTATATATATGCAAACACATTGTAATATAAATAACATTTCAAATACAAATGTTCAAATCAACTTTTAATAAATATATTTCATATTTCACCTTTTCAAATTAACGTATATTAGGATTATTAAAAGCATATTAAATAATTAAATGTAAGTCTTGTTTATGTTATAAGTTAATAATAAAATTCTAATCAAAAATAATAATAATAAAACAAATCTATATATATATGCTAAATAATTTTTGAATAAAACTTGGATTAGAAAATACATGATGCACAAATGTTTAAATTTTCCAAATTGTTTAATATATATATATATATATATATATGCTATTTTGTAAATGATTAAAATTCATTAATTCAAAAGTATATATATCATATTCAGAATAGAAATATATGTATGTATATATAATAATATAATCAAATAGCATTAATATATAATAATTTTAAAAACCAATAAATTCTCTTAACACCATCTACATTAAAATTAATATATATGGTGCTAGTTTTCATTGGCTTCTAAAATTATATATATAGAATTTAATCAACATAAGACTCCTTGGTTCGTGGACTTTTCCAGATTTGAAAAACCATTTAAATAATAAATGGCAAAAATGAAAGAAACTCTAAAATTATTATTATACAATATTCTACTAATTAAAAATAAAATTAAATAATATTTTATTAAATATATATTACCTTAAAATTTCAATAAAATTAAACTTTATGGTTTACTCCATATTGTTTTCATATAATATATTATTATATTAATTAAGCAACAATAAATTGTCTTTTATTAATGAGTATTGTTTAAAATGATTACTAGTTTACCAAAAAATTAAATTATTTGCTTATAGAAAATATTAGTTGTTTTTTATTATTATTGCTGGTGGTTGAATGATTATTAATTAGAGAAAAATTAAATTTACTTTTGCTGAGTTTGTAATGAATGTTGTTGCTTCCATATATTTCTGGAAAAATAATTGGTAAAACAAAATTCTATAGTAAATTATTAATAAATATTCAAAAAAATTATTAATTAAAAAAATAAAATTATTATTTATACTTTCTTGTAAAAAATGTTGCTTTTCATCAATTTTATAAAAACTATCATTTTTGAGTTCTCATCTTTTCTGATGCAATTTTTCTGTATTAAATAAAAATTAATTTCTGTTTGATGATAAATTTACATCGTTTATTTAAGTCACCAATGATTAAATTAATTTGTCAATAATGAAATATTTTTTCTCATTTTGCTTTTTTATATAGTAAAACTGTACAATTGACACAATACAGATAAAAATGCTTTATATATATATATATGTTCAATTTTATGTTGCAGCAATTTGGGAATGCACAATAAATCTCAGGATTCTCAATTTTTAACATCAGCAGATACATCTGTTCAATTTTATATTGCAACAATTTGGAAATACATGATAAATTTCAGGATTCCGAATTTTAACATTAATAGATGTAACTGTTTACTTTTATATTGCAACAATTTGGAATACACAATAAATTTTAGGATTCTCAAATTTTAACATTAGCAGACACAACTGTTCAATTTTACATTGCAACAATTCAGGAATACATGATAAATTTCAGGATTGCTAAATTTTACTGTTAGCAGACACTACTGTTCAATTTTATATTGCATGAATTTGAGAATATATAATAAATTTCAGGATTCCTGAATTTTAACATTAGCAGACACAATTGTTCAATTTTATATTGCAACAATTTGTGAATACATGATAAATTTCAGGATTCCTAAATTTTAACATTTATTTTAATATTAATGGATTTAAGTAACATTAAGATATTTTTTTCACTTGAAAAGAGTTAAATAATTAACCAAAAGTACTTCTTTAATAAATAATGGACATTTTATTTGTATATATATATAATGTAAAATAATATTTTAATACTCAACAAATATAATGATATGTGAAATTTGCCATGTCTATTTTGAATAATAAATAAACTGCTCTCTAAACAAAAAGATCTAAAATACTGTAAGAAGTGGTCCATTTTCTTATTGTAAAAAGTTATTAAACATGGCAATAAGACAACAGTTCAATTATTATTTAAAATAGATGTGGTAAATTTCATATGGCATTTTATTTTTTCAATATTAAAATATTATTTAACATTACATTCATGTCATATGTTTATTTATTAGAGTTTTAGAAATAAGTGTAATATCTCTGCTCTATAATCTTAATATCAGTTTTTTAAAAATCAATTTATAGTAAAATATATAGGCTGTTTTAAGGTTGCTCTCTGTGATTGTTCTAAGTAACTCTAAATAACAAGATCTGAAATATGGTAAGAAGCAATTCATTTTCTTAATATTATTGAATGTGGCTGCTATCCAGTTATTATTTAAAATAGACTTGGTATATTTTTATAACATTATATTTATCAATATATATATATATATATATAAATTGTTAGAGATCTTATTCTTAATAATAAAACATTGTATTGAACTGTTGAACTGATGTTTTCCATATACATGTTAAACTGAAGCAATTCTGATAGAATATATAATAATGCAAATGGCATAATATTATAACACTCATGATTATATTTTTGCTGTGACATGATAACTAATATAAAAAAATTATTGGTAATTAAAGTATCCAAATTATAAAGAATTCAAGCTTAACAATTTTGTGTGTGTGTGCAAGCAAAAATTGTATCTTAATTTTAGAAAAATTTGATGAGAGTTAAATAGTATGTTATTATTTTTATATAGTCTCTTGGAAGTTGGTATACATTTTTTTGTAGTGTTATAGCCTCATAAACTGTTTCTAAAGTAGTAGGTGTCACATAATATAATAAGTTTCAGTGTTGTGATATGGATTTTTTTGGAGATAAGTCTCTTCAATTCTCAAAATTTATTGGTATGACCATGCCAACAAATGAAACAATCTTTGCTTTTTAAGAATTAGAGATTAAATATGATTCTACTATTAGTATGCTTAAGATTGATATCAAGCATAGTAATGAATTTTTAATAAATGTTTTGTGTCTTCTTCCCTGGTTTCTTTTTTTTTTTTTAGAAATGGTTATGCATTATTTTTTGCTCAGAAAATAACAATGTTCAATCTTATTTTTTATTATGTTGATGCCATGTGAATGTCAGAATGTGATCAATCATCATAGATATTTGCAATACATGTCTGGTTTTACTAATCAGATATTATAATTTAATGTTGTCTAGAATATATGTTATATAAGACCATCTTGATCAAAAATTAATCTTCCAGTTTTATATAATCATACTAAAATTTAGTTATTCATTTTAACTTCTGTTTATGATACAGCATCTTCTATCAATATTTGACTTGTGTCCTCATGTATGTACTCTATATTTATTTTTAATTAATATCAGAAGAATGACTGATTTTATTCATTGTGTAAAACTTCTTTCATTGTAAAGTGAAAACCACAGTAATAACTTATAAATAATTTTATCCACATCTTACAAATATAACATTTCAATAATAATAATATATATTTCTAACACATTTATGATTAAAATATAAATAATTGTAAAACATATATTACATGTTAGCATTAATATAAATGTGACAATTTTTTATTATAGAAATTTAAAAATGTATTATATTTTCTGTATGAAGAGAGAGAGTACTTGGTATATAATGAATAGGACAAAAGTAATAACAGTAAAAGAAAAATAATAATGTTAGTAATTAATAATGTGTTAATTAAAAAATAAAAAACATTTTGATAATATATCTTATAATAGTACATTAGTAAAATAAACAAATAATCAAAAGATTTTATTGCTTGAGAATTTATAAAAAGTTTGAATGCCTAAAGTGCCAAAACTGAAATCAATTCAAGGATCAATGTTCCAGTATATGATATTTTTACCACTACCCTAAATCATATGGCCACTTGATGGTGTTTATATGACTATACATATATATATCATAGTCTAAATTTATTGTAATGATAATTTTAAAATGGTTATAAATTATAGCATACATATATTGGGATGTTTATTCTAAAACATTAATACACTCTTGAAGATATATATACTGAGATTTTATTTATACACATCTAGAGATACTTTTAATGATAAAAAATAGATATAATTATTGTTCAGCACCATCAAACCTGCACATTTGCAATACTTTATATATAATGGCAGTGTTTAAAATATCACTTATATTAATAGCATTACTTTATTATTTATAATCAAGGATAATAATTAATAAGTAAGAAAACAATCATTATCTTTATTTTTATTCAATAGAATAAATTGTACTCTTATATCAGCTCTTACAATATATATATCTATTTCATATATTTCTTGATTATCTTCTTCATAGGCATTGAGATTTTATTAATCAGTGACTATATGCTACATTAAAATAATAAACATAAACATTGTTAAACAGTTAATAAAAATAATTAAAAACAATAAATTAGTGAGTATAATAAATTACTTTTTTTAAGTACAACAAATTGATATTATAATTCATATTTAATATTTATTTACACATTAAATTAAAAATTCTACAAATAAAAGTTGATCTTTTATAAATGAGAAAGTTAAAATCTAAATAGGTGAAAGAACTTTACCTTTTTATTTGGAAATAAATTTAAATTAATGCTTTTTAAATTTATTTATGTTTATCATTTATCTTAATTATAATTACTAATGTTAATAATAGCTAAAGAAATTACAATGAGTTTGAATCACATATTATTAATTATTTATATATGTTATTGTTAAATATCCATGCATCAAGATGCACATTTGACATAAATAAATGACAATTTTATCTCAATGTAAAATGCATGCTCATTTTTTCATATAATCATCAATAGCATTATGTATTTATAGATGTTTATGATGTGGTAAAATGTCTTCCAATATATTTAATCACATTTACTTCATTAATAAATTCAATACTTACTTAATAACACTAATTATATCAGCATTGGAATAAATTTCAAATTTCTCTTTTAGTGAACATACATTATATAAAGTATTTAATCCATTAGTAAATTAAATATTTTTATAAATAATTAATTATTAAAAGGGTAAAAATAACTAGGAAAATCCATGTTATTTAATTAAAGTGTCCAGATGGTTGCCAGGCAACCAATAATTTTAAAACTGCTCCTTAATCTAGCTAACAATTTTAAAATTTTTAGTTACCTGGCAATAATCTGCTGGATATTTTATTCTAATTATAATATGAAATTTTCTAAGTTACTTTTACTGTTAACATTTATAAGCTATGTGTGTCTTGAGAACTTTATTCAGTAATAATAGTAAAAGTGTAATAAATATTTATTTCTACTACTGACACTGAATTCCATATAATACTAGGTATTAACACCCATAGATACCTATAGAGAAAATTATCTCTTAGGTAATTTTTAAAACCTATGTGCCAGAATTTATTTACAAAAAGTCTCCATCACTTATATTGTTTTGCTTTTTTGAGAAAGAAGCAAAATAATATAAAATTATCAGCAGATATAATATTTCCATGAAATGAATAGTGTGTTATATTTCCTCTTCTATTATTCACAAAATAATAGACATAATATAAATGTTAATGCAACTATCAATATTATAGCTTATTATATTAGTATAATATGTAAGGAATGCATCATTCTTTTTCTATGTAAATTCAGTGTTAAACATCTATGTCGTCAAGCATTGGTAGTTGAGTGGTCAGCATAGCTGCCTTACAAGCAGTTAACCCGGGTTTGCAGGTTCACTTCCCGGCCGATGCTTTGGTACATTAAAAAAAACATCTATGTTGTACTCAAAATAAAATAACCTCATCTGTGAGATTTAACCATATATGCTACAAATAAGCATATATTAATACTAGATATTTCCTGAAAAAAAAAATTTAATCAACAATATAAGTTTATATGATATTATTTTATAATAAATAAAATTCAGGTTTAACTAAATAAAAATATTTCATTAATTTATGTAAAAGATATACCTACATCATTTCAATTTTAATCTTTTATTTATATTTCAAAAAAACATAGTAGAGATTAATTTATTATCAAAATTATTAATGACTGTCTGTAATTAATTTTATATAGTAAGCAAATTATTCATGTTATGCTTTTGTGTCTTAAATATATTTTATTAAATATTTATTTAGAAATATTTTTTTAAAAAATTTTATTTTATTTTATACAGAGTAAAGCTTCATTTTTAGTGTTAACTAACAAATAATGTGTATATAAATATTTAAAATAGCAAGAAACATTTAATGCTCTGTTTCATTTGTAATGTTTTTTTTGTTTTGTTTTTATTTTTACTTGTAGAATAAAAGAATAACAATTATAATAAATAAAATGCAGACTAATTTTACCAGAAAAAAATCAATTTTAAATATCTTAACTTTATAATTAAATACATAAAAATTAAAAAATATATATTATTTTATGCTATTGAATTTTCATTTAATATAGAAGAACAAATAAAAACTTAAGTATAAACAACTATTTATAAAATTATATATAAATACTACAAGCATATTAAATTATCTTTAATTTTTAACATAGCTATTGTTTTAAAAAAATCTTTTTGAACGTCCATTCACGACTGACTCGTTTAGAGACTTTCAATGTTGGAAATATTAAACTCCATATTGGCATGTAGCACTTTATATAAGTAAAGATATACATAAAGTATTTTTTTACATTAGAATAACAAAATTTTAACACATATTTTATTAATTCTCAAAGATTCCAGCAATATTATTTCTGGAATAAAGTAGAAATAGGGCTTTAGTGATAAAGAAATAAAGTTTTATTTTACTTTTCAATGCAAATAATTTATATTTTAAAGATCGTTATTGGTTTGGTGATAATAGATGATGATTTAACATTTTGATTTTAACAATTTATGCTAGTTGTAGTCTGATAAAACATGCAATAAATCCTTATTGCTTACTTCCTCTTAGATTTGACACTCTGTCTCATATAAATTATCAATAAACAAATAAAAATTAAAATTTTCACATTACAATAGACTTTTAAGTCTAATTGGATTAAGTATTAAAATAAAATTATTGATGAAGTACCAAGTAAAGAAACGATGTCATTAATAAATGACCAAGTAAGACAAATTTGTATCCTCTGTTGCATATAATGTCTATCAAAACCTATTATATGATTAATAATTTTGATTAAAGATAATGTACTTATATGTAAGTTCAGATATTATTGTTTTGTCTACTTTTTCCACTTTGATTAATTTAATTTTTTTTTACAATATTAAATTTAAGTAATATTTATTTAAAATCAGAATTCATTAAAAATTTGAGCACCAAAAGTAATATATCTGAGTTGTAATCTATGAATCTCTGCCAGATAAGAAATAAAAAAAATGTAAGTATATTGTTTCTTTATGTCTCATGAATAGATTTCATAATCACCATCATTATTATTAGCAGCCACACATAAATGATTATGATCATTCTAATATTCCCCACTTACCCACCCCCAGAAAAGATAGTGAGCAAGACAAACATACAGACCTACATACTCTCTTTTAGATTCTACTTATGTATGTGCATAAAAAAGTTATTAGTGAATAAAAAATTAAATTTTTATTAATATTAAAAAGAAATATTAATTAAAATAAAGATTTACTCACGTAAATATGCTTGAAATATACCATTTGCACATGTTAATGTTTTTAAATACAGATTGACAGCAATTAAAATTTATAAGACAGAATTTTTCATAAAGAAAACTACTAGTGAGATATTTTTTACATTTAATAAAGGTATGAAAGCTCATGAAAATAATAGTCCAAAAGGTATTTATAAAATAGATTATTAATACTACCTGTGTGATAATAATGTTATAGTAGAATAGCAGTTTCTGTCTCTGTTCAATCACTTTTGGTGTTTGGACTTTCTACAAACTCTTGACCAAAGGAATCATTTGATTATTACACCTATGAAGAATCATCCCACCCACATATTGATAGAACAATCCATTACAACTATATAAATGTAGATAGCCCATATCGTGCTTTTTAATTTGGCCATCTTCTGAATAAACATTTTGGTATATCTGATTTTGAAGAATTATGTTTCAGGGTTGTTTTATGAAAATAACAGTAATTCATTTATAATAATGTAAATATTAAGATAATTAAAATAATTTTTTGAATAAAATAATTATATCTATTAAATATGCTAAGTGAATAATAAAACAAATTTGACAAGTAGTCAGGCATTTAACTTAAAATGAATAATGATATATTTCTTTGGAAATAATCAAGCATGTTGTTGTATCAGAAATAAAATTGTAAACAAAAGTGCAATATTTAGTAACATATATGATACTTCTACTTACAGGGATGATTTAGTCAAAAAAAAAACACACAAAAAAAAATAGTATTTATTTTTAATGTTATCTTTAAAAATAAAACTTTGTTCAGTATCTTTTCTTAATGAGTCAGCAGATGAGGAATGCATTTTTCAATTTTTTATTTAAATAGAAATAAACAGTGAAAAAATAAAAACTCATTAGCTATGGAATGTTCTTTAGTTTATGAGTTTGCCTTTTTTCCTCTCTATGAAGAATTTTAGAAATCAAGGTAGAAAAAAATCTATAATGGTCTATGAAAATTTTTCTTTTATTATAAGTTATAAATGGCATTAATACTGTTATTTTTATGGTGCATACTTTTTAAGGAACAGTTGCAAATGGGTTCAATAGCATGCTTAGCAACTGAAAAGAAAACTAGTATAAATTGTTTGAGAAATAGGATTTTCTTTCTATAATAGAAAAATACTGTAAGAAAATAAAGAGTTTGTTAGCAAAAGAATCTTGTTTTATTAGTCATTGAATTTTAATATAAAATGAAATTAAATTTCATAAATGCAAATTTAAACTATGAATAAAAGAAAAACAGAATAATTGGAAACTTTGACGTTTAGGTTTGAAAAAATATGTAAATAATTAGAAGAATTTAAAAAGTTAGATATACTAATACGTTATAAAAAAAAACATTTACTCTTTGTAGAAATTAATAAGAGGAATTTGACATATTCTTAGACATGCTGCAGTAATGAAATATATAATAAAGAAAACTAAAAAGATAAAAGAACAGAAAAAAGGGAAATGATTGATTATCTTTAAAAAATTGAGTAAGTAATACAGAGACATTAACAAATGAATAATTATAAATGTGTGCATAGATGAGTGCTTTCAAAAAAATTAGGCAAAAAACATTCCTATTCAGTTGTATTTCATAATGAACATATATAGGAATCATATTTAGCTAAGATTAACTCACTTTAGGCAAAGAACTATTCACTGATTTTTATACATTTATAACTCAAACTTTGTTGTTCAATTAATGATTAATGTAATAAACTAAGAGATTTACTAGGACAGTTCCAAACTGTAATTTTGAAGAGAAGGTAATAAACCATTTACACATGCACTGTACTGTTATATTCAATCAATGATGTTTTTGTTGAATGTTAGGAAACTCTCTATCCAAGGCACTAGATTAATGATTATGAAGATTATATATTTTCATTATTTCATTTTAATTAGAACTTATTTCTAGAATTAATTATTCTTACTTTTTACTGTAGTCAAAAATCATTCATCTTCACTCAAAACATTTACTGTTCATTTCTCTTTTTTTTTCAATTTGTTTTTATTGTTGCAAACTTAAGTTATTGATATACTAGGGATAGCATTAGTAATTTTTATTTTTTAAAATTTCAATTCATTGTGCAAAAAAAATTATTTTTTCATTTTTTTTTACTATTTTAAAATACGAATTTATTTCTACAGTACAGGCTTTTTCATACCTACACTTATATATGCAATATATAGAAGGTTCGAACTCAGACTTTCACATGACCCTCAACCATTCATGCTATCTACTTGATGATACACATGTTGAAAAGATAAATAATCACCAATATATATATATATATATATATTGTGCTAAACCAGCACTCATCAGTTGGTCCAGATTATCATCTCCAAACATATATACAATCAAGTCTCAGCTTATATTAAGATATCCAATCATCATATTTTAATGGACAGGCTTTAAATCACTCCACCCCACAACTCTTCAATCATACATTTCATTAAAAATCTGATGATGGAATGCTCAAAGTCCACCTTAGTACTAACCTTCTCATTCTACCCATGTTGACCACAAGTCAATCTGACCCCTCATTTACAGTACATAATCCATTTACATACATATACGAGGAATGGGCAGACCTTAAAGCACTTTATTTTGAAATACAAATTTATTTCTATAGTATAGGCTTTTTACTATCAATTTTTATGAAGAAGGGAAAAGCTTCAGATAATTATGAAGTTATAATCGATATCTTAAAAGAAGCAGGTGAAGAAATAAATATTTTTGACAAAGTTATATACCAAATGTATAAATGATAAAGATATACCTGATGATTGGAAAATGCAGTACAGTACTAATATTAATATTTAAAAAAGATGATAAAGAAAATATTAGAAATTACAGACCTATCAGTCTTTTGTCAGTTCTATACAAAAATTTTCCCAGGATAATTATAACTCATCTAAAGTGAACTTTGGATTTTATCAACCAAAGGAACAAACTGGATTTATAGATTATGAAAATGCATTTGATTTTCTAAACATTTTTTTCAGTAATTAAAACATTGGATCTTCAATATACAGGATATTGTCATATTCTGAAGAATAGTTATAAAAATGCAACAACAATTAGACTATATAATAATACAAAAAAGGTTAATATTGAAAAGGATATATGACAAGGTGGTTCCATACCTCCAAAAATTTTTATGGTAATTTTGCAAGAAATATTTTGTGAATTAAAATTGGAAGCTAAGTAAATAAAAGTAAATGGAGGTTTAAATCATCTAAATTTTGCAAATGGTGTACTTGTTTTTGAAAATAGTGATTTAGAGCTTCAAGGAATTTTGCAAAAGTTATCAGATGTGAAAGTAAGAATGTTGGTCTAAAGATAAATGTTAAAAGACAAAGTAATGTTTAATGGATTTTCTCAAAAAAACAAAATAAAGAATGATAATGATGAGTTAGATAAAGTCAACTACAAATATTTGGTCAAATTATTACTACAGATAGAAACATAATGGATGAAATTAATCATAGAATTAAACTTGGTTGAAATGCTTTTGGTGAAAATAAATTAATATTGAAAGAAAATATGCCTATGTATTTGAAAAGGAAAGTTTTTAACAAATGTGTTTTATCAGTTCTAACTTATGGATCTGAGATTTGGGTATTTAGTAGAAGAGCAATACAGAGACCTCAGACAACTCAAAGAAGTATGGAAAGATGCATGTTAGAAGTAACAAGAAGACATTAAAAATGAAATATATGGGTGAGAGAACAAACAAGTGTTACTGAAATAATTGAAAGAATTAGTTGACTGAAGTGGAGTTGAGTGGGACCTATTTATGAAAGAGAGATAATAGATGGACAGTTAAAATCTTTAACAGGATTTCAAGAGATTGTAGTAAAAATCCAAGAAAAAAATGACATGAGAGATGAATGGATGAAATAAGGAAAAGTGTTTTGTGTGATGTGAAAAAGATAGGCTAGACATTGAAAAAGTTGGATTGAACTTGCAGAGATCCCCATCTTGTAGTGGATCAATAATGGCTGAAATGATGATGATAGTGATTCATTTTAATTACTTAGTACCACTAATTTATTTTTGACATTAGTTTTAATGTAAAATATCTTTAAAAACAGAATTAACAATAAACATGTTATTTTTTATAAATAACTTATTTTGTTTTTGTTTTCTATTCATTCTTCACAATATTTATTGTCATATTCCAAGTTGGGCATTGAAGTCTCTATTTCTTTATATAATATCGTATATTTCTTCATTTTACACAGTGTATTGCTAGATAGAGACTCTGACTTAAATGATTTGGAAATTACATTTATTTAAAAGCTAAACTATGCATGCAAAACACAAATGTCATTGAGTTTAAAAATTCTAGTTATATATGATTTATTATTTTTAACATTATTTTTTTTATAATATTAGTAAGTGTTTGCTTTTCTTATTTTTCTTTTACCACTCCCCTCTTTCAAACTTACAATATATTATTTTATTTTCAATTCCTACTCTCTTAATTTATGTTTCAATTGTTATAAAGAATAACTACATATATATATCTTTAATTTCCAGTATCTTTGGATATTTTATATTGCAGGAATGGACAACACTTGCTACCTGATCATAACTAGCAAAAAAAAATTTTCCCATCAATCCTTTACTTAAAATTTTTTTATTCCACTCACAAAATAATTTTATGCTTTGGTAAGTTAAATACAACTTTTTATATTATATAATATTTAAATACAAATATAATTTATATACTTGGGGTTTAGATATAATAATATAAAGGATTTGAATACAGACTTTCAAGCTGCTTTAGGCTAGCCACTTTATCTCATACAACCAACATACATGACCACATGTATGAAAAAGATAAATGATTTACCAATATATATAGTTCATATTGAATCAGCACTCATCAGTTGGTCCAAATCATCATTTCTCACACACATATATAGGTCAGTGCTCAGTTTATATTAAGACAGCTAATCTTCAAACTTTAATAGACAGGCTTTAATCTATTTCACCCCCACCCCCAATTCTTCAGCCATCCATACCATTTATAATCTGATGGAACACCAAATCTTTTGTTGTTGTCATTATTATTGCCATGTTGACTTTAAGTCGCTCCTCATATATAGGCCCTTAATATGTCCATATATATATATATATAGAAGAGGGATGATCAGGATACATGCTGAATTTGTAATCTTTGAATACAAATATAATTTATGTACTTAGGGTTTATATGTAATATAAATAATTGTACAAATCCTCTAATCCTTTATATTACATACAATCTGTAAGTACATAAATTGTATTTGTATTCAAATATTACAAATTCAGCATTATCCTGCCTGTCCCTCTTCTGTTATTTTAATATAGGGTCCTCCTATACATGAAGGGTGAGAGCATCAATAAAAGATTTGGTGTTCCATTATCAGATTGGTATGGGTGGCTGAAGAGTTGGAGAATCGAGTGGACTAAAGCCTGTATATTGAAAATTGAAGATTTATTATCTTAATATAAATCAAGCACTGATTGAATAGATGTATGGGAGATGATCTGGACTAACTGATGATTGTTGGATCAGCATGAAATATATATATATATATATATATTAGAAATTATGTTTTTCACATGTGTATCGTCATGTGTATTGGTAATATGAGATAGAGTGGATAACCTAAGAGAGATTGAAAGTCTGTGTTCAAATCCTCTATAGATAGATAGGTAGGTAGGTAGCAAGGTAGATAGATAGGTAGGGAGGTAGGTAGGAGGGGGATATAGCAAGGTAGGTAGGTAGGTAGGTAGGTAGGTAGGTAGATAGATAGATAGATAGATAGATAGATAGATAGATAGATAGATAGATAGATAGATAGATAGATAGATAGATAGATAGATAGATAGATAGATAGATAGATAGATAGATAGATAGATAGATAGATAGATAAATAGATAGATAGATAGATAGATAGATAGATAGATAGATAGATAGATAGATAGATAGATAGATAGATAGATAGATAGATAGATAGATAGATAGATAGATAGATAGATAGATAGATAGATAGATGATAGATAGATAGATAGATAGATAGATAGATAGATAGATAGATAGATAGATGATAGATAGATAGATAGATGAGATAGATAGATAGATAGATAGATAGATAGATAGATAGATAGATAGATAGATAGATAGATAGATAGATAGATAGATAGATAGATAGATAGATAGATAGATAGATAGATAGATAGATAGATAGATAGATAGATAGATAGATAGATAGATAGATAGATAGATAGATAGATAGATATCATTCCTTAATGAATGCATTATTTCTGTTCTAATTTATGCAGAAAAAAATTGGATCCCAATTAAATTATTGCAACATAATAGAAACCCTACCTCTAACCTATAAATAGAAGGAATAATGAAGACTATAAAGATGAAGAAAATATTTATAACTTGCATAGTACTGAATGTCTTTTAATATAATCATACATTATATAAACATAAAGATAAAATAGCTAAATACATTGTGAAAAGAAATAATATAATATGAATTCAAGTTTTACTAAAAGAAAACCCAAGAATACAAAAATTATAAAAAAAAATTTTTATCATATTAAGACAAAACTGAAAAATACATTTGAATAAAAAAAAAAATTAAAAAAACTCATACATTTTCACTTAGCACTACAGTGACAAAATCTGCAGATGATGATAATGCAATGAGCATAGTTTTAAATATCTGATTGAGTACAGTGGGACAGCCATATTCACAACACTTGGTTTCATGATTATTCTTGGATAACATAAATCAGTTAATGGTAAAAAATACTATATGTTTTTAACATTTATATATGCTATAGAAATAAACATGTATATATAATATTATATGTATCTATATTATAAATTAATTTTAAAATTATGTAAAATTTTATATCAATAAAAACAACTAACAAAAAAATAACTTATGCGTATGTAATATATAAATACAGACACTTTTAACAATACTGCATTGTTCATAACAACATTGCTAGATATTATATACATCTGAATGTTAATTAGACAATAAAAGTAGATTTAAAAAGTAGTGTAATGTTTTTAAATATATATTGTATCTGATAAAATTTGAATCAAATTTATATATGTGAAGCAATATTTTAAAAATTAATATTTTTAATTTAAATATAATAAAATAAATAAATCAATAAATAAATTTATTGGGTACAAGTATCAATGCCCATACACAGTGCTGGATGGCACTGGTGCTACTCAAAAACAGTTAAAGATACTGTTTCTGAGGCACCCTGTATTGTCTTGTAGTGTGTTATGCTCATTTCTCGCAATTCACACTTGGTCTAAGCACCCTGTTCATACTCTAAAAGTGATGACTATTGAGCCTGCACTATCATATCATTTGAGGGGGTGTAGATTTGAAGTCAGCGTAGCATTTGCAATGTTATTTAATTAAGTATTATATTACATTCAAAGGATGTAGTACAAGGTCCAACAAATTTTAAAACTATCACAGTGTTGTAAACTGACTTTGGAAGGTTTTAAAATTGGGGGAAGTTTTGTTAGAAGCACGACTTCTGAATTACTCATGCTAGTCACAATATCTATACAAGACCAACCCAAAATGTTCAAAATGCATACATGTAGTTGTTTGATTGCTTACGTGAAGTTAAAAATGTTACGAGGAAAAATTTTTCCTTTTTTGTTTTTGTTTTTGGATGATTCCAAAATTGTACTTTACTTATTGAAGAACAAAAAAAGGCCAAGAAACTGAACATTATTTAATATTTCATTATTAGAAAAGAAGGTCATAACGAATGAGTTTTTTGTTTAATAAGATTTCTGGAAATGGGGGAGGGGTATCAAAGACATTTCCCTTTGTTAAATAAAAGAAAAGGAATTGATTTTGTAAAGATATTTTCTAGAATAAAATATTTAAAAGGTCATAAATAATGGCTTTGTTATTGTCACTATTAAAAAAAATACATTTAATTTTAAAAAACGTGGTAGCCATATTTTTCATTCTTAAAATCAATGAAAAAATTAAAAACGCATATACTTATTTTAAAGATATTTTGGATTTAGTTTTTAAAAAAGATCAATCGTTGACTTAAAAATCATTTGTTAAAAACGGTCATGACTTTGTTCTTGTCATTCTGCTTCTTAAAAAAAGTCAGTTACTTGTTAAAATGTCATGGCCAGGTAACGTTATATTTCAGTATTTTTCATTAGCACCAGTGCCATACAGCAATATGTATGGCCATTGATACTTGTGCCATTTATTGTTTTATTTATTCATTTATTTATTTGTGATGAAAATTAATGATCTATAGATTTTTAAAAGTACAATAATTGATAAAATGATTTTTTGTAATTTCATAGATATTTTCTTATTAAAATGAGCAGCTATATACACTTAACAAAATGAAATCCTTTTTTATGATCAAAATACTAAGTTAAATTAACATTTTTTTTTTTCTAAACATTTTATTATATATTTTTCCAAACTGTAAATGAATTAATAACTTTTGAGAGAATGGATATTTTAGTCTCACTGAATATGTATTTTTCTGAAACCACATTGAAAATTTTCTACATGCAAAAAAAATTTTTACTGCTAGAATTGTGATTGAATTATGTCCATTTAAAAACAACTACATTACATTAAAATAAGTCAGCAACATTAATTAAACTTTAGTCATGATGAAAAAGTCTCATTAATATATTAATAAATTTATATAAATTATTAAAAATAATTTATTAGAAATTATAGTTATATTTTCTTAAGTTGTTTTCAGAATTTTATTCAAAAATATGCTAATGCAGTGGATTTATCAGAATTTCAATCTTCAATTTAATTTTATTTTTGTAATAGGTAAATAAGCTTAATTTTTTTTTTCAATATAATAATAATAATAATAATAATAATAATAATAATAATAATAATAATAATAATAATAATAATAATAATAATAATAATAATAATAATAATAATAATAATAATAATAATAATAATAATAATAATAATAATAATAATAATAATAATAATAATAATAATAATAATAATAATAATAATAATAATAATAATAATAATAATAATAATAATAATAATAATAATAATAATAATAATAATAATAATAATGTCGAAGGAGGAGAAGAAAGAGGAGGGTGGAGGAGGTGGAATAGAAAGAGAAAAAAGAGAAGACAAGGACAAAGATAATAATAACGATTTTATATATTATTTTGATAGATGATTCTAAGTATAAATCTTTGCTGAAATTAAAGTATTAAATATAAAGTTATTGGGAAAATATTATTAGATAATGAATAAAATTAAAATGATTAAATTATTTTTATAAGATTTGAAATATTAAAACAAAATTAAAATATTATATAAGGTTATTACTCATATTAAATGTTATAAAAATATACATTCTCTTGACAGATACTCCAATAAGAACATTTTAAATAAATACAGAATTTTTAAATCCCAAAAAATGAATCTTTAGAAACTGCATATTCCAATATTATCGCTGGTAACATTAAAATATTCTTAGAAAGAGCAGCCAATGTTATTTTTATCACAAATGTTTTTAAAAGATATATATATATATAAATTTTTCTAAAGACATTCAATACTTATATTATATTATGGAAATAGTCCAATATATGAATGCAATTAAAACACCATCATCACAAACCTTCAGAAAAACAATATGGATTTTATCTTTAACAAAAGTAATATTGTCATTTCTCATTAAAATTTAAAACTAAATTAATCTCTTTTTACTATAGTTATTGTTCATATCGGCCTTTCAAGCCAATTGGCTTGAAAGGCCGATATGAATGTAATTACAATTATATACAGACGCTATAAAAATAAATGCTTATTTATAGTTATTATTATTATTATTATTATTATTATTATTATTATTATTATTATTATTTAAAAAACTGTCATTTCATCAGGTGTTTGGGTGTCATGTAATATTCAAGCATAACGAACAAATAGTTTAAACATAAATAGTACCATTAATTGATTTCCTAAGTATTTTTGGCTTTGAAACTTCACCCTCCCCCGTTATTATTTAATTTTGTTTTATTTTATGTTCAACTCTTCCATATATATTTGACAAATTAATTTGGAAACTAGCCACAATATGAGATATTAAAAAATCCCGAATTGATTTAATAATTACTAACCTATCTAGAAGAGGAGGTTATATTCTAAGCTTTATATCCTCTAAAGTTATATAATTATTAAACTGCTTTTTACTGTTTATGCATGCGTTATCAATTTAATCAAAATTATAGAGAGAACAAATGTATAGTAATCTTTATTTCAAAATCTGAAATTCTGCAAAAACTGCATTTAACTTCGATTTTACCACAAATATCTTCATATTCTTTTATCACTGGTGGCCATTTTAAAGCGTGCCACTTTAAAAAAAAAAAAAAAGTAGTTATGCTAATTTGATCACATATTTTGAAGGATTAATATATATACAATATTTATAGTTTTGTAAATATTATTCTTATTTCTTTCTATCATTTTTTTTTAATATTTATAGCTAGTTTTCTAATTAATTTTGACTTTATATGTGTAGATATGAATAGATTTTGATGTTGGTTTTTTTTTTTTTGCAAATCTATAGTTATTGATTTATTTCTTTACATTTTTAAATAAAATACTGTGAAATCATTTTGCGATTAGGTTTAATACTGAAATAAAGAAAACCCAGTTTTCATATTGATTGAAGAGCTTTTTATTATTATCATTATCGCTAATGAAAAAAAAATACAGGAAAAGAAAGGTCATTTGAAACTATTAATAGAAACGCTTGCATCATTTAATTTTCTGCTTATAGTTTTTCATAAACAAGTAAACAAAACAAAACTGAAGATGCTGAGTTTTTTATATTTCATTTTATATTTATTACCTTTAGTAAAATCTTTTTTTTTTTTTTTGCTGCACTTGTTTTTCAGTGATGTTTCAATTAATGTATGATGAAAAGATTTTTTTAAAAAAATAATTGTGAATGTCAGTTGTAAATAATTCTTTCGATTTTCGTGTACAATTATTTTCATGGAGATATTTTTTTTAATAACTCCAAAATTTAATATCGAAAATTTGATATGCAAAACCGAACTTCTATCTACACATGCAGCTATTATATCTCATTCGGTAATTATTACACGTATTTTATTTCTATTACAGATTTAGAATATTTATTTAAACTTATCTTCTGGGATGCCGGTTATTAATATTAGAAAGTCTCCTGGAAATGAGCATTGTTATAAATCAACAAAATATTTGTCACTGCTTTTCACATAGCTTTCAATATTTACTGCTCAGTCATTATGATTACGAGATCATTAATATATAAAATAATTGTATTTAGTGTATGGATTTTTAGACAACTGGTGGCCTTCTCCTTCAATTCTGCCACCATCGTCATAAATTTGGCAGTCATTAACTATGTGGTAGCTTTATTTGCTCATACTTTTATATGCCTACATTTACATAGATTAATGGCTGATAAATTTCAAAATTCCATTTATGAACCAGATGAACACAATAATCATGAGTTATCCTGAATTTCTTGATGAGAGTTTGCATCCAGGAAGATCAATCCTAGCTGGCTTTAAATAAAAATTATTTAAAATCTCATAAGAATTCCATTTTTTATGCTATAATTCTTTGATTATAGATTCTTGGTTGAATATTCAAAAAGTAATCATGATTCAAGTCTTGGATGGAGAAAGTATATCTCAAATTATTGCAAAACTCTATCTACTCAACAGTTTTTTTGGATATTTTCTGTGAAGCAATTTTTCTTCTGATATCAGATAGAGAAATATATAAAAGAACAGAAACCCATTGAAAAGAAGTAAACTTAAATGTGCCAGTAAATAATATTTCTCATGATAATATTTGAACAATGTGACAACTTTTTCTCTGAACAGGAGTAGAATATTTACCAAAGAAATATGTTAATACTAAGGATACTGTCCATACAATATTTCATCACTCCCAAGCTGTACTTCATTACAAACTCAAGCAGTGCTTGTCAAAATTTTAAGGAACTTATTTCTAGAAATTAATTTTGAATTGATCTTAGATAAATGAGAAAAATATTAAGTTATGATTGAGATTACTCCTAAATAGTATGGAGTAAGTTCAAATTTCAGACTATTGTAAAAAGTTTCAATTTTTTTTATTTCCTTATTGAAAGACTTTTACATTTCAAAAAGGATCTCTTTTTAAAACTTAAAGCAATATTATCAGCATAAGGTGAGAGAACCAAATCATGTCTTAGTCTATTCCTTCGAATCTACTACAATAACTATTTTGTGTCATTTGAATTTTTCTATCAAAGATCATTTTGGCAAGTAAATTAATAGTTTTTCTGCATTTAAAAATTGTAGAAACTTTTTAAAAGTCTACTTTTTTTAATACAATCATAAGCTGAGGTTAGATCAATAAAGATAACACCAGTATTTTATTTTGAATGCCATTTTCATTGTGAGTTGTTAAAGATAAAACATGTTCATGGCAGCATCTTTCTGACTGAAATCCATCCTACTATATAGAAAGTTGAACTCTCAACTATTGGTCAACATTATTATTAAAATAATTATTTTAAAAAGCTTTTAGAGAACACTTTTTTAGATCATTTTGGCATTGTTTGATTTTAAGACTGCTATGGTTTTGCTTATATGCCAAATTTTTGCAATGTTTCCTCTAAGAATAATGATACTGATTAATTCTGCTAATCACACTTTGGCTTTAGGAATAAATTGTTTAGAAACTCTGAAAGAATGCTATCTTCTTTTGGAACCTTTTTGTATTTAAAACAATCAGGAGCAGAATTGAGTTCACCAACATTGACAAGTTTTATAGGATCAATTTTATAGAATCGTAAAAGAAATGCTTACAATTCTACCCTAATAATGCTTTTCCTCATTCTATTCATCTTAGATTTAGAAATCTGGTATATAAGATTGGCAAACTGATGAGCAATGAGAATAGTGGTTTTTAGTAGTAGTTTTAGAAGTACAACAAGCTTTCATAAAAGTGTCCAGTTCATATGATTAGATCATACAATGTTTTGTTTTTTCACAATTTCTCTTCATCTTTTAACCAGTTATTTTACAGTTAATCAGCAGTTTCCAGATCTTCAGTAGGTTAAAAAAATAGCTGTAAAGAGCCATCTACTTTTATTTCAACTTGAAATGATTTTCTTGTAATATTTATGAAGGATGGACTCACTAGAGACTATTATTAATAGTTTGTTAATCCTGTCAAACAATGAGTTAGAGAAAATCTATTAACATTTAGTTTTTTTTAATTTTCCATCTCAGAACAGGATAGTTTTCAACTATAGAAGTGCAGACTCCAAGAGCAATTAGACTTAATTTGCATTGGCTATGAAAAAAGTGGTCTAAAGTCAATAATTCAGGAGGTAATGGTGAGCTATTTTAAATTAAAACAAAATGTAAATCAGGAGTTGTTTTTGTTCCCATCTACCTGAATAGAATGTTTCTCCTTGTTGATAACATGCTTGATCCTAAATTTTATAATTGCAAAGATTACTATAATGATTGAAATTTTCTATAAATACAATAGAAATAGGAAGATCTGAAAGTAGAAGGTAGAATCAATTTGGAATCAGAGGGAAAGGGACAGAAATATTACATATTCAAAAATTATCTATCCAAGTGATGTTTGCAATACTATTTCTGCTACCTTCAATAAAAGTTGTTCACTTGATAAGATAATTTGAAACTAAAATAGCTATACCTGTTTAGAGTACTTTCTATCAGTAATCAATATAAATCCATGAATTTTTAAAAAATATGTATTATTAGAAAAATGAAATTACATCAATGTTGTACTGAATGGTTAATTTGTAGAGAATCTATATTTTTGATTTTTATATACCCATAATGTTAAGTTACCCATAATTTTATTGGGTTTCACTCTGTAAAGGATATATTTGGTACTTGAGATGTTCCATGATTGCTCCATAAAGTAAACATTTTGTATTTTAAAAACCTAGGTCCTTTGCCTCTGTGGTCCTTACACATTTATCTCTCATAATACTGCCAATGTTCATATTAATAATCTTATTGTGTATAACAGGCTATCCTAATCAGGAGTTTGTCAAGAGGAAGCTTTATTTTCATATTGAGACATTAGTTTCACATTCAAATGCATGCTATTTGAAAAATGGATCATGGAAATGACTCAACTATCCAGTTCATTATCTCTTTATATTGTAGTGTCAGACTTTGAAGCATAAGATCCTCATATTGAAACTGTAAATATGTTTCTACATATGTGTGTTTCATCTGTTGCTAATTATATAATTAATAACACAGGTTTGAACCCAACCTATATGTAATTAGCACTAGTATCTAGGTGATAGCATATATATATATATATATATATGAATTTAAATGGATCTTTACTAAATTTAAATATTTTATGGAAAATTAATTATTAAAAAAACATTTATTTTTCTTTTATAAATTATCAAGAAATTTTAAGTTCTTTTACATATTTAATTTATATATATATATATGAAAAACAAAAAACACAGGTTAAAAACTTGCATACGCTTGTATTTATGACAATAGATGGCATTATACTCGCTCTGATGTTTATGTAAACAAACGCTTGAAGGTGTTTTTGGTATAACGCCATCTATTGTCATATATATATATAGGATAGATAAATAATCTTATATATTGTAAATAAAAAATTTTATAATTTATATAAAATAAAATCGACATTTAAGAGTCACAATGCAATCAGTAGATCTTGAGATTTTAGCAAATCATTATATCTTTCTTTAAAAATGTATAAAATGTTATAAATACTAAAGATTCTTTAATTAAATTTTACTTTGCTTATTGATTAGTATTTCCATACCATATATGGAAATGTAGGTCAATTTAAGATATAACCAAATATAGTGAATTTGAAACAATAGCTAGCCAAAATTTGATCAGATTAAAATCTAAACAAAAATGTAATGGAAACAAAAGATTATGTCCCATTTCTAGAGATGTGAAAAATGGATAAAATATCTTGCCTCAAGGCAGCATTCTTTAAATAGTTGCATTAAGTATAAATAGCTACATTTTTGACTATCTGATATATTTGTTCTAAGTCTTATCTCGGAGTGCTACCGTACTTCATGTCTGTTTAATTGGTGAAATAAGTAATGTTGGGGTAAAACAAGAGACCATTGATTTCCCATACCTCTGGGAATCTTATCTCCAATTCACTATGCTGGAGATTGAAACAGCTGGGCTGAATATGTGTTTTGTTCAAAAAAGATGCTCACCTGAAAGTGAACTTTAAATCTCTACCAATGCCTGTTTCCACCCAAACCAATTTACGATCATGATCCACAAATCACCTGTGTCACATCATCAAGTTGGCCAAGGTAACAAAATATCTACATTGCCATCAACTAGTGAAATCTTAATTAGTCTAATTCTTATTTAAAACTATATTGTAAGCCTTTTTTTAAATTTTAATTCTTAAAATATCTTTTGTAAAATGTTAAATAATGTCTATACAATTTATTCTAATACTGTATTAAGTTATTAAATGTTGGTGCAGCAAATTAGATTGAATCTTATTTTCTTTTAATTTGTGATTTTGATTTATTTTAATATGCTAAGTTGGTATCCAACCCAGCAAGTATATTTAAACTTCACTGCTTATAGTTGTTCCTGTTAAATAGTTGGAGGCATAAATTTCCTTTAAGGTTAATTATTACAAACTCGCTTGGTTTTATACTAATTGTTTTATATAATGATGTTTACTTTTAAATGGCAGGTAATGCTTTAATGCCTGTACTTATCTATCCTCATTAATTATAAAGTAAATCCTTACCTAATGAGTGAAAAATGTTTTACCAATTTATTTAATTAAATCTCATCAGAAGTGAATCTAATATTCAATGTATTATCTGCATATGTGTGACCTATAATTTATTTTATGTAATTAATATGTACAATTGCATGTGCATTGATCACTTATAGAAATATAAGGAGATATTTTAAAAGTGTGGGAGAAAGCAATCTATCCCTTTTAGTCTTTATATTCTGACCCATTTTACATGTTCTAAGGCATTAGTTAATCACCCGGGGATGGTTTGTGTATAGGTATCCCATTACATTAGATAGCATATTATTTTAAACAAGTATTAATTAGTTTATCATAGCCATTAGTGGTACAAACTATCTATATTTTAAGCATTATTGAAGTATTGTTACAATCGTTTAACTCATTGATTTTCTTGTTTTTCCATGCACCTTGAGATCTTCAGCATGCCTGGATCCAATCCTCATTATCCCTCACAAAGTAGGTGGTTTTCCTACTAGGGATCTCTTTTAGGCACTTTTAATGATGCATGTATGGGAAAATACAGATAAATCGTCCCACCATGCTACCTTGTGCCACTATTTTTCAGAGATAGGTTCTCTGCCATCATGCAGACATATTCTTACTCTTGTGCCACTATTCTTCAGAGCTGTGTCCTTGGCCATCATGCAAACATAGTCTCACCTTTGTGAAAATATAACAGAGCCACCTCATTCATCTATATGATTGTAAAATATAAATGTAATACTGCCTTTATTATTGTTAATTTATTTATATACTTGCAATGCTATCTGTAAGCTATAAGTGTATGCTTTTCACCACCATTCTATTTAATTCTCTATGTCAGATTATATAATAGCAGCTTATTTTAGGCTGAACCATATTATTCCCACCCATTTGAGAGATATCCTAAAACTAAGAGAAATGTGATCATGCACCCTCTTAAAATCACACATCATAAACTTTTACTTATATGTATAATGTTATAATAAAATCGATTAGGGTGAATTTGTAATAATTTAAATAAGGATTAAGCTACAATGTATTATTGATTATCAAATTAATTTATTCCATAACCTTGGCATATTAACCACACATACCAATTTTATATTTATATATTAACCACACAAACCAATTTTATATATTAATCACGCAAATCAAATTTATATATTAACCACATTGTAATGTATAAACCTAATATGTATGTTCATTTGTTTAATTTGTAATAATAATTGTGAGTCATTCTACACACATATATTTTGCTTTATTTATAATCATTAAACTACATATTATAAATTTATGTTATATCATTTCTCTGTATTATCATACTTGTCATTCATTGCCTGAATCTCTAGTCTTAATTATTTGATTAGGTTATATTGTTTCCTAATTGAATGAAATTTTCTTTAGTCTTATTAATTGAATCCCTTCTATTCAATGTTTCCTTGAATATTATTAAGCATCTGAATATCAGTTAATATTAAGCAAGAGTCTGCATCATTTTATATTCCATAAAAATTATTAATTAATCATTTAAGTGATTTCCAAGTCTCTATGCTCACCCTGTTCTCATTGCTAGAACCAAAGTCAATAAGAAACTTGTAGTATCCTCAAAAGGATTGTTCATTTAGTCTACAGTCACAGACTCTGCAGCACAGGCAATGTTTAGTATGGTTCCTGACTTATGTATCTTGTACATGCTAGATTGGTGTGCTTTTGCTTGGATTCTAGGTCTTATTGAATGAACACTCAATTTTGGCCCATACAATATCAAGTTCTGATGCCTATAGTACTGGAACTTCCAAACTCCTAAACAATAAACATCAAAAGTAAATGCTTTTTATCTTGATACATCATCACTATATTCTTAACACTTTTTTTACAATTATTTTTCAAATATTGAAAATAGCCATATTTTTATCCTATAATTTCCTTTTCCTTTCTTTAACTGTATCCCTTACAGTATTAGCCAATATAACTATTCTAATAACATCCTCTTAGTAATGAACTTTTGAAGCCAGTTTATCAACACTGATATGTGTGAACTCAATTGTGATCATATTGGACTATTCTGCTATCACAAATACTTGTAAAAAACTTTTTAATTCTCTTACTTTTATTGTATTATTTTAATGTATGCACCAACATTTCTATCTCTTTCATATATATATAAACATATCTAGAAATAATGCAAATACCTGACAAAATATAAATTTTAATAACACTGAGTGAAACATTCATTATTTTGTCAGTATACCACATACAAAATACATATAATCACCCTTCAGAATATATTGAACTACATAGAGATGGGACTATATTTTGGATGGTTTATGAATACTGAAGTGCTGCTTATTGTTTATGTTTGTGAAAATTTACTTAAAATAATATTGAGAGTAATTTTGTAAATAATTTTTATTCTGAAATCTATAATTTTACAATAGCTGAGAGTATAAAAGAAAATGATTAGATAACATTGCCAATATAATCATTTAATTTTGACTTCACCACAAATGTCATCCTATATTAACATAAATTGCTGACAATATTCTAATACAGTTGATGCTGAGAGATTGTTTTCCAAATGTATATCTAGATATGATTAGTCACTTCTTTCATGTGATATGATAATCAGGTAATGGATGCTTCATACACTGTAATTTAAGTTTATATATATATATATATATATATATATATATATATATATATATATATATATATATATATATATATATATATATATATATATATATATATAATGCTCACACAAAATTATTTAGCCATTAAACTGATTTTCAAACATGCATTCATAGATTCATATGTTAATCAAACTATCATCTTATAGCTTACTATAAACTGCATTATATAATTGTAATTCTTTTATCACTTGCAAACAATTATATCTAACATAATTATGTGAAATAAGTAGTGCATATTTTATGTTATTATATTGTATAGAAGAATAAACCTAATCTGATCACTGAATAAGGCAATAATTGTAGCATCTTGAGATTGCTATAACTAATAATCTCTCTGATAAAGGTCTCGATTTTATGTCTAATTTGGAGTTATTATATATATATATATATTATAATATATATGCTTATTTTCAATCAGTAGTTTGAATTATTTGTTCTTCCAATAGACATTTGATTGACTTCTCATTATTGTTGACCTTATGTAAAATAATTTCTTCTTAGACAAATACAGAAGTGTCTTGAATGGATCATATGCCCAAAGACTTTGTTAACTTGGTTAAACATTAATTGTTTCTAAAAGCCCTCATCAAATAGAATCTCTGTTACTGATTATATATTAGCACAATTTACTTTAGATCTATTGCAACATGCAAGTCATTCTCTTAGTATAGAATATTGAGAACTTCTGAATGTGTTTGCACAGTCCAATACTCCTTATTGACATATTACAATAGAAACTAAGTTCAGAATATTGTAATTGGTATAGTCATATAATAGCTATTTATAACTTATGCTTTCTAAAAATAGTTCTAAACTTATTTGGTGGATTATTGTTTTTATTGCAGATGATAAATATAAGTTAGTGAAATCACATGATGTTTTATTCAGAAAAAGCTAAATATTAAGACATATTTTCCACTATGCAATAGCTATAGCAATGTTATTTTTTTGTCCCAAAATAAAATTATTAAGTTAGTTTAATGATACCAAGAGCTAAATAAAAATTGTGAGTAGGTAAAAAATACTCTCTAATTTCATTTATGAACTAATAGTATTATTTAGATAAATCATTTTTAAATACTTTATTAAATAATTAATAATTAGGCAAAACTAAGAACAAATATGTAATGTAGTAATTGTAATTGTAATAATAGAAGTTTAATTATCTTAAAAAATTAAACAGTAATAAACAAATTGATTGATTAATTACTACTTTAATGATGTAATATATATAATTTCAAATTAAAATTTTAATATTGTGTAATATAAGGTATCAGAATATGTACAATAATAATCATTTCTAACAGTATTGAATTTTTTAGACAATAGTGCCATCAAGTGCAAGCCTTTATAAACAATGGATGCAGGAAGATTTGGTGGCATTACTGTATGAAGAGGTTGCTATTGTTATTATCAGCCTGTATAAGCATATGAAATTGTAATCATATGATGTTCTTTTCAATAATAATTTATACACAATATATAATGATTACATCTTGATGAAAAAAAATTGTACACTAACATGATTATATTAATATTCTGTTTGTCGTTTGGCTAGAATGTATTATGTGAACATGACTGTTATATCACTACTTAATTGGGTAAATTAAAGAAAGTTTGTATAGTTTGTGAGATACTCAGAACTTGTTTTACATGGTTATAATGTTTTATATAAGCATAAGTTTAAAATTGCCTAGTCTAAAAGGCAGAGTTGGTTAGAGTTGAGAAACAGGAAGAGGTAGTGAGATTAATGACCAGGTGTCATCAAAGGCTTTACTGGAGACAAGAAGCTGATCACGTTTCTTGACTTTATTGAGCATTTGATAAAACAATGGTATGGCTTGTGGGGTTGATAATTCCATGAGTATTTTGCATCTTACAATCCATATGGCATAAAGGACAAAGGTGGAATGTCTTATTATTGAAAATATTCCATTACGAATGGTGTTTTCAAGTGAGAGACAGTTTTTATGTTGGAGTTGATGATGATCATATCTTTCAGTGTTTTAAGTCTTGGGCATTGGTATATAATATGCTCTATGGTTTCATCTTCTTGGGAGCATAGACCACATATTGGGTCAATGCTAGAAAGTCCTCTTCAGTGGTGAAGAAACCAATTCATGGGAAGTGCATTAAGATTATTTTTAATGATGAAGTCAAGGAATTTGGGTTCCAGATTCCATCTTTTGAAGTATGTAATTAGTCTTTGGTTGGTTATATTTAGACTGGTTTTAACAGACTCTTGATTAGAGTTGATTAGGCTGCACGCTTTCCATAGGATGATTTGATGGTTGAATAATCATTTCTTCAGATATTAAAAATAAAGCTAATTAATGGTTTTAAAACTCTAGTAATCTGAGCAGAAAATTAATATCACAGTCAGTTTGATCATGATATCCAAGATTTATCATGTGCTATAGGTTTTATATTTTAAATATTTTAATCTGCCAGAAGTTATATATTTTTATATTATTTTAAATGCATTCACTTGAATGTTTTAGACAAGCATACAAATACAACAAACTATTACAATCATTTAAAGTGCTACCAAGAGTTGATTAGCAAGATAAAAATATTAATTTCATCTTAATTAACCTTATAATGACTTAATATTTTTTATTCTTTAAAAACATAGAATAGAAAGTTGTGGAGAATAATATTTAAATTAAAGAACCTGGTATTTTAATTATGCATATGTCAACAATTTACAATTTGATTCATTTTGAAAATTTATACTAGTTTGTTGGATTCTTAAATGTAATAAAACACTACACTTTACTATAGATAGTATGCTTTAAAACATATACACATTCTAACCTCTGATGGATTATAATGCTTGGCAACATAATGCCTAAAGCATCATGAGAGTTTTAAAGTTGTAAATTACCATTATTTATATTATCTGATACTTTGATTATTCTTGTATATATATGGGTTTTTATTATATATATGCAATGAATTCCTTAATTTCCATTGTATGTGCATTTACTCAGTTTTTACTTTTATTATCTGCTTTCTTTGTTTCTGAAATCATGCTATAAAAATACATTATTTTTTTAAAGATCCGCCATTTTTTGAACTGTCATATCTATTTGCATTCATTGTTAACAAAAAAATAATTCCAATGCAATATTTGACCACATGAATGTATCGATAGTTTTTTCTAAATTAGAAATGGCATTTTTTTTTATTTTATGTTAACAAAAAATAACAGTCATGTCTTCTTTCTCTTTTTAATTCTTATAATTGAGAGACAATTTAACTTCATTTTCATTCTTTTTTGCTTTTGTTAAATCATTCTTTAAAAAGAAAGATTTTTGTTTTGTTTGGTATGCTTTTCTTTTAAAAGTAAGATTTTTTTAGAGATCAATTAAAGCATAAAAATTTATTTATTTATTAAAAAATAGTCTAATTTAATTAATCACTTTAATTAAATTAACTCTGTTTTTAAACAGAATTGTTGGAATGTTAACAGACATATATATACTATATTTATTTCAGATCAAATTTCAAAGTTAAAAATTGTCAATAATATTGTCATAACTATAAAATTTCAATCAATTTTAAACAAAATTGATAATAAACAACTTTAAAAATAAATAAAATTTATTTAAAATATTCCATCAGTTTTCATTCTTTAGAGAAACTTATCAAGATGTCTTCTTTTAGTATTTACATGGGAATCTATTCTATAAAAACTCTATCTAATGAATATCATTTAAATTGTAGTACATTAAAAACATTAAAAGTAAAGTATATATGTATATAAAGATTAATAAATAAATACAAGCTTATTACTATCTAATTTTTCATTATACAAATCAAATCTAAAAAAAAAATATTAGATGATCAGAAACTTTAAAAGGATAGTTAAAATGTCATTTTTTATAGGTTTCTTTTATACACTGAAAAATTAAATAGTAAGAACATTGTATTTATTTATTAATCTATATATATATTACTTTTAATGTTTTTTAGTATTACAATTTGAACAATGTTCACTGGATGGAGTTGCCATAGAATAGTCTTTTGTCATGCGATTATTAAAAAGAAACATTTTGAATTTTTTTAAATTTATTTATTGTTAATTTTATTTTTTAAATTAACATTTTAAACTGTACTTTATATACATAAATAATTTTGCAAATAAGTATGGAATATTTTAAATAATAATATATGAACTGCATTTAAATCTAAAAATTAAATTATGTAATAGTATTTAAGCAATCAATTGTTTTTATTTATAATTTTTAATATGCTTTTTGTATTGCTTTTATGGGTCTGTCATCTACTTTTTTTGGTTTTTTGAAAAATGATGAATCGAGTGCTTAATATTACTTGACTTTTATAAAGATATATATTTCTCTCAGCTCATAAAATTAACCTCAACTATCTGCAATTATTAAATTTGATATAGTAAGATTCACTGAGTGAGGGAATCACTCTTTAATTCAAACATTTACTCTCTTTTAACTTTTAAATATTCTTATGTATGTGGAATGCATATATTATAATAATATATACATAAAATAATTGACTCAAATATTTTTTTAATTATAATAATTTTTCATTCTGACTAAAAAATTTAATAACATTAATAAACGGATGAATTAGAAAAAAAAGGTAATATTTATCAATAAAATGGTTTATAAAATGTTTCCAAATGAAATTAATTAATAATTTAAAAACTATAAATAAGTACAGTTTTTTCTCAATTTTAATAATAATTTTTCTTTAAATACTAGCCTATCTTTTATCTTATAATCAACTCTTTCTATCTGACTATGATTTTGCAATGGGATATTTTATGTAGTGTTGCAATCGGGCTTTTAGTGAATCACTCACAACTACTCTTTCTGTAGCATTCATTTACTACACATATGAGAATAAAAACTGAAAGTAAAATATATATTCATTAATAATAATTTCAGCAATAAATATCTATATGTTAGCATCATTTAAAGAAAGAAGAAGTTGAGGCTTCAAGCAAAGAGAAAGCTGAGATTTCAGTAAAAAAAAAAAAGGTTCTTCATTAAACACTTGGTTGTGCTTGCAAAATCATGACACTTAATTAAATCTGGAAATTGAAAACTGTCAGTTTACATTATAATTTATTTATTTTTCTAAAATCAAATTAGTTATTTGTTTTTGATGGGTATGTAATCTTTAGGTGCAGACTATATCTATTTTTTTTTGTTTTTGTAAGAAAATTAAGGCAAGCACAAAAGTATTCATATTAAAGGAAAATTATAGCGATCATGTTTTTTAAATTATAAATTGAATTTTTGATTTTCAAAAATTATTTTAATATTTGCATACATTTTTTATTTAAACATGCAATATTAATTTAAATTTGCTTGATTATAAAGTTTATTCATTTGAGAAATGTTTATTTTGCTGCAGAGACTAAAAGTAAATCCTTTGTTTTGGTTATTATTTCATTTTATTGCTCATTTTCATTTATTTGTAAAGTTAATATATTTAAGATTATTTTTTGTTTCTAATGTTAATATTCTAATACAGGAGTGCCCAACCTTTAATTTGACGGGAGCCAGTTGAGAATTTAAAAAAATTTGGGGAGCCACAATTATATATTACATTTTTCATATTACATTTATAAACATAATTCACAAACTAAAAAAAAAAAAAACTGGTGTAATATGTTAAAAAGAAAAATGTAAATACATTTTATTTATATATTAAAAATTTGGTAACATACATATAAATTACAATTACAGGAAAAGTATATTTTAATTATTTTATTTAATGTGAAACCTGACACTGCATATCGTTATCGTTTGGATTGTAAAAATGTTGGTTTTTTAATGTGTGCATGTGGCGTCAAGGAACATAAAATATTTTATCAATTTTTCTTTAAAAGTGCAATACGAGCCACATTAAACGGTTGTGCTAGCCACATGTGACTCGCGAGCTACGGGTTGGGCATCCCTGTTCTAATAAATAAATTGAAATATACAATTTATGAAAAGTAGGAAAAAGTGTAAAAATCTATCAGTTTTTTGCTATAACATATTTAGCAAGATGATATGCAAACAGTTACAATGCTATATAATCTATTTTTGTCTTTATGATATATTATCATTTTCTTAGGATAGCTTTGATTTGGTTTTGAAGCAGCATTTATTTATCAAAAACTTTAATTGACCAAAAATTGAATTATTGCGAGTTCAACTACATGTGCCTGCAATCTTTCAAACTATCGATCTTGGATTTACTGGGATCATTTATAATTTAAATTCTTTATATTACATTATTGCACAAACTATCACATTATTTAATATGGACAAAAACTAAATTTTTGGATTGTTTCTTCTATTTAAGTTATGGACTGGTTTATATACAATCACAGTCCTTTTTTATCATATAGTTCAAAATAAAATGCATTATCTCACATTCCAATCAAACATTTTTCACTTTTATTACATTTAAATACTTCATTAACTGAAACTATAAAGATAAAAACTATATTCAACCAACCAATCTGTTTTTTTTTTAATAAAAAAAAATACATTTTAGAATAATAATTAAAAAACATCTCTAACCTACTCTATGTAATGATTCTTTTAAATTAGTAATCAAAAGCATAAAAATCACAACTTTTAAAAGATAACCGATTTTAATTTTTTCTTTAACTATTTCTTGTTTTAATATATTTAAAATAAAATTACATACTCTAATTTTGAATACATAAGATTGGTTTTGTGCTACTATTTAAACTTATATATATATATCCTATTTTATTCCAAATTTCCCTAAATTCCTTTTTTTTTTATTCATACACTAAAATTTATATATATTGTTAATGAAAATTTAATGATATCTAACTAGTCATTTTCATATTTTATTTCCTTTTTATTTTTTTTATTCTTTTTATTTTTCATAATTTTATTAAAAGATAAACTATCATATAATAAATACTCTTTACCTCAAAACAAATAATATGAACACTACTTCTTTCATTTTATATTTCCATGATTTTTTTTTTTGTATCAAAAACATTCACTCCTAATTTTTAATATATATAAATGTTCTTCCAGATTTGTAATACCTTTCTTTCCATAATAGAGGACATAAACTTTTGAAATTTGGATCATTCAGGTTTTTCTTTCATCTCCACTGCTATTTTCTACCATAGAATTTTTTATCATCATTTCTTTGATATGATTATCTGCTCCTTTGATTACTTTTGAACATTTCCCCCCATAAACTTTCAGGAATATACTTCTTTTATTTTTCATCCTTTGATTAGATATTTTAAATATCCAATTGGGCTCTTATATATATTATTATTTTTCCTGGAGTATGAATTATTATTTATTTACTTTTGATCCTTTTAGTCACAAACTTCCAGCAATATACTTTCTTAGATAAATACAATGACTTTATTATTTTTTTGCCAAAAGTTTTATTCATCTTCATGATCAATCTGAAAAGCTATTTGAATTCAAGTCTTCCCTATCACCTTTTTATTGGTTAAATGTTTGAACCATAATATCTCTCCTTTTTCCAAAGTTTCAGCTATATCTTTTTTTTCATATTATAAACTTTTTAATGCAATATAAAATCCATAAACTAAACTTTCTATCCTTGAAAATTTCCAAAAGTTCTAAAAGTTTGTCTTAGCTTCTAGTTGCATATGTAATACTCTAGTTGTCAAATAGAGAACATTATCCTCTATAACAGGGGTCCCCAACCCTATGCCCGTGGGCACCATGGTGCCCACAGACCATTTTACGTGTGCCCGCTGCTATCCTAACATGATAAAAAATTATTTAGCTGATACAAATAAATTTAATTTTTAAAATTTCTTATAAATTATTGTATTATACTGTAATCAAATTGTAGGGCACATTATACTTTTACAGTGTAAAAATATAAACGTTAATTATATGTTAAAATTTTATTTTTGAAATAAATATTTTTTGGTACATTATGTGTATTATTAACAATATCCAACTACATGAATAAACATTTATTTTATAACGTCTTGCGTGCGATTATAATTACGATAGAATGACAGCCTGTTAAGCTAATTGCGCAGACGCTGTGAGAATGTTATTAATAAATGAATACCTTCGAACAACCACATGATATAGTATTTGTGTAAGAGTAAAAAGGAATCCCACTCTTACACAAATACTATATCATGTGGTTGTTCGAAGGTATTCATTTATTAATAACATTCTCACAGCGTCTGTGCAATTAGCTTAACAGGCTCCCACTCTTACACAAATACTATATCATGTGGTTGTTCGAAGGTATTCATTTATTAATAACATTCTCACAGCGTCTGCGCAATTAGCTTAACAGGCTGTCATTCTATCGCAATATCCAACTATAAATTTGCATTGAAAAAATAAATGGTGCTCACCATCTGGTTGAAAAAAATAAATGGTGCCCGCCACCTGGCCGGTATTATAGAATGTGCTCTTAAGTGCAAAAAGATTGGGGACCCCTGCTCTATAAAATTAAATTTATCATAGCAAAAATTTCTAGATTCTGTTAGACACTTTACTCTTTTGTTTTATTAAAAAGGATATGATCAATTTTCACTTTGAAATCTATTTATTTTTGAATCTGTGTATGATGAACATAATTATGAATATATAAATTGATCTTCCACTACTATTTACATAGACATTTTTTTTTCATACACAATAAAATTTCTATATATTTGCTTGTCTTTTTGTTAAACAATGAAATATCATATAACAATTGATTTAATCTTAATGTGAGGATATTACTCATAAATATTAATCTGATACTGCTGCTTAGTGCATATAAAATATAGATTACTGAAAGAAGCAAAAAAAAAAAAGAATGACTTGGATATGGATGTGGTAAAAATAAAATTAAAAAGGTTTTTATATAAGATTATCATTAAAATCACTTTAAAAATTTAAATTAAAAAGTTATTACTAAAAAAAATTATAAAGTAAAGAAAAAATATCAGTCATAATAATACTCCATTGGATTATTCAGATCTATATTATTTGGTTTCATCTCTCCCATTATGAATAGTACTGAACCCTATATATGCTTTCAACATATGTATATAGTGCAGATATTTTAAATACATATATGCATATACATAACACAATTTAATCTAAAAGTTACAGTGTAGTACATATCTTAAGACAGCAACAAAAATATATTCAATACAATATGACATATAATAAAATTTACAGTAATTATAAAATTTTAAATGTACTATTTACAATGAAATAGCAACAAAAATAATTAATAAAAAAAGTAATAATGCAATTATGAAAAATCAGTGGAGTAATCAGTGAGAAAAAGTGTATTAATCATGAGTATGAACTGTGCATGTATGTGAAGATTTATCTACTCAGTTATTTTTTAAAAAACTTACAGTATTTCTTCATTTTTTATGATGAAAATTGGCAATTTTAAAATGAAGAGAATCAAACTGTAGATCTTTTACTAATGTGTTAGGTTACTCATTTATTTCAGATCTTGAAACACTAAATAATACAACCTGCAGAAATGTTTGAAGCAAAATTTGATAAAGTTTCTCCATTTTTCTTCTATATAAATGCTTTTTAATTCATTGAAACATTCTTGAAGAGGGATAATATATTTGTGAGTAATGAAGCATTTAATCCAAAAGCTACATTTACAATTTTATATCTTTACATTATGTTCAATCTGAAACACTTCATTTATTTTTTCCAATGACCATGCTATTGATATTTCTCTTTATTTTTTCTTTGTCTTATGATAATGATACTCAATCATCTCTTATAATTCCCTATCATTAAAACTTCAGTGTAATCTTTAAAATGACCTGTGACTCTATCAGTCATGTCTACAGATTTCACTTTTCCCGAGTTCTTGTAATATCTAAATCATTTTTAAAATTTCCCATAAATCCCTGGGAAGTCTTTAAAGTCATTAACAATCTTCAACTTGCATTAAGAATGTTAGGTTTCAGTCAATCCATTAATATTTTTTTATGTTATTGCATTCACAATTGGTGAATGATTTTTAACATTTTATCAATTGAGCATTTGAGTTGACACTAAGGTTTCCATAAATCTGACCACATTCTTGGCAAGCTTATGTGATGATGTCACTAAATGATACCGTGATCAAGATGTTGAAATATTAAAATGGAAAATATAATCTTCACATTTTCATCTTTACTAAATTAAGCATACCCAAGTGTGTTGTCTACCATCATTAGGATTATCCATGTGAATCCTTTCTGTTTCAGTATTTTTTAATTTCAATGCTAAAACACACTCACAAATATTTCCTAAATAAAGTAACTGTAATTCAAGTTTTTTGTTGTATTTTTATAGCACACATGTATATGAATTTTATTCTTGTTTCTGAAAACATGGTGATTTTTAAACCTGCAAGTATTTTTGGCTTGATCATATGACCTGCAGCATAGTCAAAGAATAATCTATTTTTCCATATCTTAAAGTCATTTGTCTATTTTATTATATATTTGCTTTAGCATCCTCTTCCAAGTCAATTCAGTTTCATCATAATTAAGCATTTGTTTTAGAAGATTTTGTTTTTGTTTAGTTTTTTCTTTCAATTTTATAAAATATAGTTACAGTTTTATTATAAACAAATGTACTTGACTATCTACTAAAGCATTTTTTTGGTTTATATCTTAATCCATCTAAAAATTTAACCTTTTTAGCCTTCATTAAAAAATATCAAATTTTGTGGGTAAAACTTTAGCAATTTCAGGTGAAAAATAATACTTGCTTGAATTTGTTTTTTTTTTTTTTGTTTGTTTGTTTTTTTATGATTTTATGAATAGATGACTTGTTCTTACTATCTAACCAATGAGCTTCTGCAAGTAATTTTTTTGTAATTAAATCAATGTGTTAGTTTATTATATAAAGTGAGTATTTTAAAAGGTTCTTTTAGGCACAACAGAATTGCTCTGTCACAAACATTGTGCTTTGAAGCCTTTCTAATGAAGGTCAAATTTACAAAAACATAATACAAACAGAAAAACCACATGCTATATCTTCAAAGAGATGCAAGGGTATGACTGAATAATCACATGAGATTAAGTGAATGTGCAAAACTGTAAGTGGGTTTTATAGGACAATAAAATGGTTATCATATACATTAGTAACATATATGTAAAAAAAAATACCCATTTCTAGTTAATTAATATTTTAAATATTCTATTTTTTTTAATTGTAAATAAATTAAACAGCAATTTTTGAATTGTTGAATGTAGGAGTTCTACTGCAATACTAATTTACTTTGTTATGAATTTTTTTGACAATGACTTTAAAATTCTATTTTTAAATTAGTATTTAAACATTCTCAAATTATTTCATTTTAGATATATTCAGGGTAGTAGGAAATATATATATTAAAATTATTTAAAATAAGATAGCTATGCTTATCTACAGAAGAAATCTAAATAGAGAGATTTGAATAAAGGCAATAATTCTACTTCTGGATGTTAATAATGAAATATAAACCCAATTTAAAAATAAAATTGTAAAACTTTTATCAAAATAAAAAATCAAAACAAAATATATTATCATTATTATTGCATCATTGATATTTTTGAGCCAAGCTTGGGGTAGGAAACTTTATTATGATTATTTGTAATTCTGACTATCAGAGCTCCTAAAAATTTATGAACTATTAAAAAAAAACAATATACAGATGAGTATTGACAAAGTAATGCCATTTATAATTCAGGACTTTTGTTATTTTTTAATTTGATGCAGATTCACATATTTTAATCATCAGTGACAGTGACTATGCCATATGATTTTTGTAATTGCTAATCTTAATAGTATGTTATTGTTTTTGGAAAATGCTGTTTTGTCCATTCATTGTCATCTTTTATGCTGCATTTAAAATTGGTCATTGGTTTGTTATTTGTATGTCCCTTCATGGTCTCTAGTATTGTAACTGCTTTGGCTTTGGTGAACAATGTGATTGCATTTGGAAGACATGTATTTATAATAAAATGACACTTAAATTATTACATATTTTTTTATCAAATTATAGTACTGTATTTAAATATTTTTTATTAAACTTTAGTGTTAGCTTATTTATTTTCAAACTTCATATTTTTTTTTTTCTTTTATAATAATAATCATAGTATTCATACTATAATTTTGTATAAACTTTTCACATATGCTATTTATTTATTCTATTCAACCAGAGCAGTTCTTTTTTCTAACTTTTATTAAAACATTAAAATTATAATATAAATCAAAATTCAGATTTTTTTTTCTATTTGCAATAGAAATGAATTAACCATCTGTTTTTATTTTAAGATGTAATTTTCTCCCTTACTTTTTATATTATTACTAGGGGAGAAAAAAATTTAATAGTCGTATCATATTGAAATATTAATTTTTCTTCATTCCTGATATATCTATTATTGATTTGAATCTTATATGAATTAAAGTTTGTATATATATATTAATAGTAATTAGAATTCAAATAACCCATTATAATATATATATATATATATATATATTGTAAATATCAATAGGTCGATATTTATATTTTAAAAATTTGTTATTCGTTATTAAAAAAAAAAATCTCTTTAAGTTGAAGTTTACATATGAAATATTTAAATTTTTCTTTTATGTTTATTAAATATAGTTATTATTTGAAGTTATTATTTTATTTATATATATTGATAGTACATCGTTATAAATATTTAATTATTGAAATAAATAAGGACATATAAATTGTTGATTAAAAAAAAAAAAAGTATTTTATTTGCAATGATTACTAAATGTAATAAATAATTATTTATGTATATTTTAAAAGATGTTAAATTTTCGATTTGATACTTTTTATATGTATACTTGATATTTTATTTTTATTTTGATGTTAATTGTTGTAAAAGAGAACATATATATATAACATGAGTTTTAAAATAGCATCTGCTGGCATGAAACCACGCGACAATAATAAGGAAGCCATTATTAGGATTATTGCTTATTAAAAATGGGATATAGAACAAACAACTGAAGGATAGAATTTTATTACATTTTATTTCTTTAAAGTTTACCATTTTTAAAATACTGAAGTAACGTATATATTTTGTAATAAACATATAAATTATGACGGGGTAACAAGGATATATCGCAGCTAGGGCTGCATCATCATCATCGCTTTCATATATTCTAAAGCAATTTTTCAATGGAACAACTAAAATTTCAACGTATAAATTTCATCGCGTCTGGAATTAAAAGCTGGCATAGCTATCTTAAATGTATTATCGTCAATTTAATTCTAATCCGGAAGTAATTGTAATTGAAGTACTGGATTTAACATTTTAATAAAATATGCATATATTCAAGAATTAATAATCCTCTTTAATGAAATCGTTTCTCGTTCTTTTAATAGAATGCATTCTAAAAATAAAATAATAAAATATACAGATGAAAAAACTCATGGACTAAATTAATTCTTAAAAGGACAATTAACTAAGTGAACTTTTAAAAAGGTATTTAATAATTTTATATATATAAGTGATGTGTGGATATATATATTTTTGAGATTGATATATTTTTTTTTTTTGTTTATTTTTTTTTTCATTGTAAAATGTAACGTTTGTGAATGATTAATTTAAGCGTCTTATTCTATTATAACATTAAACGTATAACAGATGATGTTTAAGATAAATATTTAAATAATTTTAAAATCTGAAAATATAATTTATAAGTTGAGGTACTATATATTAATTATTATCTTTATATTATAACTATTAGGCAGAAATATGTCTTTATATATTCATTGTTTATATTAATATTGAAACATTAATATTATTTAAAGTCAAACGATAACATAAAATAAAGATGTGCTATTTATTTTTATAAATAATGCCTTTGTAATTATTTAAAGATCTCATTGATTAGTATGATTTTAGATTTGTTTTATATAAAGTTAGCTGGGAGGGCAATTTAAACAATTTATTAAAATATAATTGGAACAAGTTTATTTTTCTTCATTCTTTAATATAAATGGAATAACTCATATACATTTCATTATATTTAACTTGCTTAATTATGAGCTACCATATAGTTTCCATTGCATTATTTATATAACCGGGATAATTTTGTCTTTCTTCAATTTAAATGGAATATAGCAAGTACGATCCATTACATTTGGCTTACCCAAACATGGGTTACCTTAAGTTCCATTACATTTAGAGCATCCAAGTAAGGCTCTGAATTATAGGTTCCATTACATTTGGCTAGTCCAATCGTGGGGCTGCTACATATACGTTTCCATTACATTTGGCGCCCAACGTGGGGCTAGAAATAAGCTAATTAGGGCTTGAAATACCCCACATACTTGAGATTAAGATGTCTAGTATATATATTAATATGAGATGTATAATTTAAAGAAAGAGAAGCATTTTTGTGTGTTTAATTTTTTATATATAAATGGAAATATTTTAGCCTTATGTTTAGATGGTGATGGTTAATATTATTGTATTTTTTTTTTAGTGATGAAAGATAAATATAGTCATGAAGCAGTTTAATTTCAATTTAAAAAGTATATTGATGGTGTTGAATTATAGTATAATAATTTTGTACATATTTGAAAAGTTTGAGTTGTAGAAAATCTATAATTTTGAAGGTTGGATGGGATATTTGATTGTTGGAGTTTGGTTGGTTCTGTTGCAGGTATTGATGTTGAGTGGGGAGTTTTGTCATTGTCTTGAGGGTGTGATGCATTCATGTCACTTGTGATTGATTAGTCTCATTCATTGCTCCAACCCAAATCTTGATGTTTATTATTATTTATCATGAAGCAGTTAACAGTAGTCCTGCCATGATTTTATCTTTAAAACTCCAGAGAGAGTAAGATATAATTATTTTAATATAAGTATAATATTTGCCTCTAAGTCTCCCAAAGATGAGCAAGGAAATATTTATAAATAATAGCCCCTAAGACTTAAATATAAGCAGGGTAGTGTAATGGTGTTCTAAGAAAAATTATTATGGGTTGTAGTAGATAGGATAGAATGAAATGTGATAGTCATCTAAGTGTTCATGAAACATTGTATGCTTTAGGAGTAATGATTGAATTCTTTTATCTGCATCAGAGTTGTGAAGTGCTAATCGGTCTTTTGGTTGTCAATATCTGTCGGATCTTTGGAGGAATAGATAAGTATATAACTTAAATATATAACACCAAACTTAGGGACTAAATTAATTGATTATTGTTTGTAACAAATAATCTATTACATTGATTATCAATTAGGGTTTGAAAACAAGTACATTAATATTTTTTTTTCTTCTTTGTAAGTGACTTTTAAACATGAAATTCAATTAGTGAATATTTGTTAGTAGTAAACTGCATTAGTACAATTTTAGTAAAATATTTCGAGCACAAAAGTTAATAATAAGTGAAGTGAATATTTTTTTTTATGTGTATAAAATGGTATTAAGTATTAAAGTTCAGAAAATTTATAGGTATCGATTTAAGTATTTTATATTTAACTACCATTATTTTGAATGAGAAAGTTGTCTCACTATATTATCAAATTAGTTATTTTAAGGCATGTGAACATTTAGTTGTAGTTTAAATATTTCAAGGTTATATTGAATTTGATATGAAGTATCCACATTTTAATATAGTATAAGTGTAGAATATTTATTATCATTAAATATAAATAAATGTTATTTAGTGATATCAGGTATTACTCTCTGCATATATATATTTTAGAGAAATTTGTTGATGTTATGGTGATAGATAAGATTTTTTTTTTTTAAGCCAAGAAGTTCATGAGTTCAAATAAGTAAAATTTAGATTGTCAGATAGCTATTATATATTATAAGATTAAAAAGGCTTGTATTTTTAGTTAAAAAATTGCTTGTTGGAATAATGATTGGAGATGGTGAGCCCTTGATCTGTGATAGTTACTATATAGAAATAAATATATATATATATCTTAGATTTTATTTTATGAGTATATAATATTGTATTATTAATAATAATGGATAACAATAGTAATAAAATGCCAGTTAATGGTGATTTTGACTTAAAAGATTTTTTGGAAAAACTTAAAGCTGAATTAAATACCAAATATGATGAACTTAAAGCTGAGATGAAAACAAATTCTGAGAGACTAGAGTCTAAATATGATAAACTAGAGGCTATGATAAAAACCAACTCTAATGAATCAAAAGATCTTAAAGCTGAGATAAAAACCAACTCTAATGAATTAAAAGATGAACTTAGAGCTGAGATAAAAACCAATCATGAGAAACTGATGAACGCATTAACAAGCAACTCTGATGAATTTAAAGCTGGGTTGAAAACCAATGCTGATGATCTTTCTAAAGAATTAAAAGTTGCATCAAAAACTCTGGTAGATGATAGTGTTACGAGTATAGACACAAAAGTTGATGAAGAACTGAAAGAATTAAATGTGTCTGACAAAATCTGTAGTAAAAATCTTGAATTAGTTGATGAAAATTTTGAAGAATACAAAGAACCCATTGAAGGGATTAGTAAAAATATAAAAGAAAATGAAGAGGATGTTAAAATGGTTGATAAAGATAATGAATTATATGGTAAAATTTTAAAAGAACCTCAAGAGTCTTTTGAATTAATTTATAATGATAATGTAAGAGAGAGTAAGTTGTTTGAAGAAGTAGTTGAAAGAAAGACTATAAAGAAACCTAAAATTTTTGATGAATACTATAGTAAGGATAAAAGAATTGATGAATCTGTAGAAATAAAATTAAATTCTTTAGGTGAAAAATTACTAAAGATTACGGATAATACCAGTAATAAATTTAAAGATAAAATACAAAATCTAGTTCAAAAATGTACCATTAATTGTGGAAACGTTTATACAAAAATTAATATTTACAAAGAAGTATTCTTTACAAGAATTAACAATATAATATGTAATGTAAATTTTATGGAAGTAGAAATTGATCCAAATGGAGATTTAGGCAAAGTCAAAATAAAACTTAAATTCAGAAGTAAAGAGAAAATTAAAATAGATTTTCTTGAGATAATTTATACCAGTAAAAATATGAAGAAAATTAAAGTAAAATTCAAAGAAATGAGTAGAGATAAGTTTAAAATAAATTATCTTAAAAGAAGTATAGATTTTATAAAAGATATTGGAAAAGCTAAAGTTAAACTTAAAGTTATAGAAGGAATGATAGATAATATTGGTTTTCTTAGAGAAAATATAACTAAGGAAAGAAATTTAAGTAAACCTAAAGTTAAACTGAAAATAATTAATATAATAATGTTATTATTGTAAAACAAAATGATTTTCAAGAGTTCTTTAATGTTGAAATTATATCACACTGATTTGCGATTTTTAAAGGATTATTTAGAAAATTTGAATGAATACCATTCAAAATTATCCAGAGAATTGTTTTTTTTAATTGAACCTAGAATAAGTAAAATAAAGACTTACTCAAGTCGATGATGTTTATCAAGATAGTCAAAGGAAAAGTAAGATTATCTGATAAAATAGCAACTATTATTGATAAAGTTAAGAGTTATGTTAGTGCTTATGATCAAGTTACTATTTATGTAAAGGATATAGATGTAGAATCTAAGGAGTTCATAGCAAAATCTTTAGATACTTATCTCAAAATTATTCAAAAGCAATTGAGTTATACCAAAATGCTATATGAAAATCTTGTAAATTAGGGCAAACTTTTTCACAAAGTTTAACATACTGGAAATTCTTTACAGGAAGAATTGAAAAGGCACTTTTGATTATTATATATTTTTTTAAAAAAATTTGGACAAATATCTAGATGATCTGAGAGATAGATATAAATAAATGAATGTGGTTATTAATAAGAAAAATAATATTCTTTAAACCATGTTAGTCCTTAGAAAGATTACAAATTTGAGAAGTTTTTCGATATTTCATAATTAATTAGTTATTTGCAAAGACATTTTTTTTTTCGGTGGATTTGAGGGAATTGTAAATATCAATAGGTCGATATTTATATTTTAAAAATTTGTTATTTGTTATTAAAAAAAAAATCTCTTTAAGTTGAAGTTTACATATGAAATATTTAAATTTTTCTTTTATGTTTATTAAATATAGTTATTATTTGAAGTTATTATTTTATTTATATATATTGATAGTACATCGTTATAAATATTTAATTATTGAAATAAATAAGGACATATAAATTGTTGATTAAAAAAAAAAAAAAGTATTTTATTTGCAATGATTACTAAATGTAATAAATAATTATTTATGTATATTTTAAAAGATGTTAAATTTTCGATTTGATACTTTTTATATGTATACTTGATATTTTATTTTTATTTTGATGTTAATTGTTGTAAAAGAGAACATATATATATAACATGAGTTTTAAAATAGCATCTGCTGGCATGAAACCACGCGACAATAATAAGGAAGCCATTATTAGGATTATTGCTTATTAAAAATGGGATATAGAACAAACAACTGAAGGATAGAATTTTATTACATTTTATTTCTTTAAAGTTTACCATTTTTAAAATACTGAAGTAACGTATATATTTTGTAATAAACATATAAATTATGACGGGGTAATAAGGATATATCGCAGCTAGGGCTGCATCATCATCATCGCTTTCATATATTCTAAAGCAATTTTTCAATGGAACAACTAAAATTTCAACGTATAAATTTCATCGCGTCTGGAATTAAAAGCTGGCATAGCTATCTTAAATGTATTATCGTCAATTTAATTCTAATCCGGAAGTAATTGTAATTGAAGTACTGGATTTAACATTTTAATAAAATATGCATATATTCAAGAATTAATAATCCTCTTTAATGAAATCGTTTCGTCGTTCTTTTAATAGAATGCATTCTAAAAATAAAATAATAAAATATACAGATGAAAAAACTCATGGACTAAATTAATTCTTAAAAGGACAATTAACTAAGTGAACTTTTAAAAAGGTATTTAATAATTTTATATATATAAGTGATGTGTGGATATATATTTTTGAGATTGATATATTTTTTTTTTTTTTGTTTATTTTATTTTTCATTGTAAAATGTAACGTTTGTGAATGATCAATTTAAGCGTCTTATTCTATTATAACATTAAACGTATAACAGATGATGTTTAAGATAAATATTTAAATAATTTTAAAATCTGAAAATATAATTTATAAGTTGAGGTACTATATATTAATTATTATCTTTATATTATAACTATTAGGCAGAAATATGTCTTTATATATTCATTGTTTATATTAATATTGAAACATTAATATTATTTAAAGTCAAACGATAACATAAAATAAAGATGTGCTATTTATTTTTATAAATAATGCCTTTGTAATTATTTAAAGATCTCATTGATTAGTATGATTTTAGATTTGTTTTATATAAAGCTAGCTGGGAGGGCAATTTAAACAATTTATTAAAATATAATTGGAACAAGTTTATTTTTCTTCATTCTTTAATATAAATGGAATAACTCATATACATTTCATTATATTTAACTTGCTTAATTATGAGCTACCATATAGTTTCCATTGCATTATTTATATAACCGGGATAATTTTGTCTTTCTTCAATTTAAATGGAATATAGCAAGTACGATCCATTACATTTGGCTTACCCAAACATGGGTTACCTTAAGTTCCATTACATTTAGAGCATCCAAGTAAGGCTCTGAATTATAGGTTCCATTACATTTGGCTAGTCCAATCCTGGGGCTGCTACATATACGTTTCCATTACAATATATATATATATATATATCATTGGACTCCATAGAATAAGAATAAGTATTTGGAAACAGACGCTGGCATTAATGGCATTAACAAAATTATTAAAAGCGTTATCTATTCTAAAAAGTCCTAGCATTGTATATAGATGAAAAACATCCTAATGCTACAAAACAGAATCAGTTTTTCTACATTGGTTGTCATCACATTATCAAGATGCTTCAGGGCACGAGACCAAAAAAAATAGCATTTAGTTATTGCAAAGTAATACTGCAAAGTATCAAAAGTAATAAAATAATTTAAATAATAATAATAAAAGATATATAAAAAAAATTCTAAAGGAAAGTCACTTTTTATGTCAGCATGTTAAATGTGATTTACACTTCTAGAGTAAATCTACAAAACTTTAGAATGACTTATTTTTCACAGCGCATTGGCAATGTAAACAATAAATAGTAGAGGTATTAATTGAAAAGATAAAATGAGGAGAATACTTTTTATCAAAAAAATAATATTTAAAAATAAAAAAATTAATTACTTATTAATTTTTAATTTACTTTAATAATTAAAAGTAATGGAAAGGATGAAAGGTTTGTACTGTTATTGTATAGAATCAAAAGCATTTTAAACATACTATCTTTTAGATAAATATCAGCTACAAATTATATAAATTTAAACTCTAATTTTCACCTATTAAATTTATGAGATTCTCAAAACATTAAAAAACTGATTGATAAAAAAATTATTGTATATTAGATCTCATTATCATAAGGAATATTGTGTAGATATATTTTAAAACAGAAATAATTAGTAAGTTTTTATGAATTAATTTCCCTTTTTATTGCTAGTTTCATTTTTCAAATAGCCAAATTATTGACAAATAACAAAGTCATACCCAGTAATGTAAGATTTCAGTTTAATAGTAACATTATTGCTAAGACCAGGTTTGAAACAGGATAACAAATTATTCATGAATAAACAATTTGATTTAAAAAGATTAATAAAAAATATACATCTTGTTTTAAAGAATAACTAGATAAATTGGGAAGAAAATTGATCTAAATAATTTGGAAAAGTTTGATTTAATCAGAAAAATTTAAGTGGATGTTAAAAGACACGGGGGTAGTAGCAAAGAAAAGTACAAAAGCTAAAATTAAACATGATAATTTTTTTGAGATAACTGATAGAAAACTTCAAAGAGCAGCCATAAAAAATAATTAGCAATATTATAACAACATTTGAAAGATATGAAAAGTATAATCAAAAGCAAAACTCAGAAATTCACAAATTTGAAAGTGTTATCTTTGACTAATTTTTCTGGGAAATGCTATCAAAATATCAAATGATGATAAAAGTATTATTATCTAGAGTTTATTGATTAATAGTAGATAGTTCAGAAAAAGGATGAATAAAACTGCTATTAGAAACATATTAAAAAATGCAAATAGGAAAATTATAATCTTTTTTTTTTTTAAAAAAGGAATATATATACATAGCTATGTTTATACAACAACTATGATTTTTTTATACAGTTTTAGATATTTAGAAAAAGCGCCAATAGTAAAATATTAAGTCAAATGAACTTTGAGGTCAGAAAGAAAAGCCTCTGAAAGAAACATTATTGCTTTAAAATTTACTGGAAGTCAAATAAATTATCAAAAAAAAATTCAGAAAAAATTATGTTTAACAATTTAGAAGGTCACACAGTCATCTAGAGAATATTAGCAATAATTTCAGGACTATAGCAAAAAAAGTTGTGCCAACATTACAAATTGCACAATGCCTTAATTATTTTATAGTCATCAGCATGGAAACATTTAATCAGAAGAATTCAGAAAAATTGCTGATGTCATATTTTTTGTGTTTGTGCAATTATCTAATAAAATATTTTACTATTTTTTTTTAAATTTGTAAATTCATATTATTTTAATACATTGATGTTTTAATTTTTAAAAAAATCAAAAGAAGCAGTATAATTGAGTAGAGGAGTATAAAAAGAATTTTAGCAGTACTTTTTTTTTTTTTAGATTAACTTCTTTTTTTATTATGAGTGCAGATATTTTTGGAATAACTAAAAACTTTTTTTTTAAAAAATTTGTTAAAATTTGTAATTATTTTTAAATAAAATTTGTGTAATAATTATAAAAATCAAGAATATACATTATTACATTATTATTTTATGTATATATATATTTTGTTTTTAAAAATAAAAAGAAATAACTTCTAATGTAATGTTAACAAAGAAAATCACAACAGTTTGCTTAAACCACTTTATGATATTTATAATTCATATACCATTGCAGATGCCATATTAGAATAAATTGAGATATTTTAAAAAATAAAAATTAATTATATTTTAAAGGGAATTTGATAGATTTATCAGAGCTTAATATTTTTTCATTAGCATTTTAAAAACAAATTTCAATTAAAAAGTAATTTGTTCATTTTATAAGAGTAGTTCTTTTCCATTATCAGTTTAATAATAGTGTCAATTCAGAGAAAATGTGTTGGGCTCTTTCAGGAACAAAAGTGCTTCATCAATAGATGCATTATGTCACCATAATAATTAGTAAAATTTATACAGCAATAAAAATGTTTAGATTTTTTAATCATTCCATTGGGAAAAATATGTTCTAGTTTTAAGTTTTTATTTAACTATAAGAGGATTATTTTTTTACTTAGACTTGTGAAAATATTTAGAAATATACTACATATATACTCTGCCATTGTGCTCAACTGAACATACTGGTGCTGTGTCACCCTAATAATTAATAAAATTTATATGTAAATGAAAATATTTCATTTTCCAAATCACTTTTATTTAAATATCCCAATTTATATTTAAAAAATGACACATTACTATTAATAATTTATTTAACTCTCTTGTGTTATGCCAGCATTCTGACAGATTTCTTTGTTCTTATTTACTTTAAGGTTTCAAGTTTCATTTTAATATTAAACCATTATTATTTATCATAATATAATAAATTTGATGTAATTTGATAGATATTTTTGTTTAGAAATTAAATAAATTTTTAAAAAATCACATCTCATTTTTGGAATTATTTTAAAAATTAGATTTTAATCAAAACAAAGTGTTGTTTCATCATCAAATTTCAGATGGAGCAGATTCAATTTGCAAAATGAATAAAATCTTCTTTGTTTGATGTTTTTTTAAAAATCTGAATGAATTATTTTCAACCTTTTCTTTGACAATTAATTTTATTGGCCGAGTGAAATAAAACTCAAAACTTTTAATTGGTCAATTCACAAACTCAGTCATAAAAATATATTCATCTTTTAATATTATATTCACATTAGTTTCGTTTGTAAAAAGTATATTAATAATTTGTCAGGTTATGAAAGTGAACAAAAGTTTTTTCAAAAATAAATTTTTATTTATAATTATAAAAATATTCTATAGCAGCAAATCTAAAATGAATGTTAGTAACCAACTAAAAAGTGTTGCTGACATCAGTGATTTCTTTCTCAATTTTACATTGCAGAAAAGTAAATAATTTTTACTAAAATCTTAAATATTTTTACTAAAATCTTAAATATTTTTCTAAAATAATTTTATTTTTACCATATTTTATCAAAATAATTTATAACATGTCAAAAAATACTTTTAAAATGGTCTAAAATGTTCATCTATCACTTTCAAAATGAAACAAAAGAAATTGTAGTGATAAAAATTATTGACAAGTGGTTTTCTTTGTTCTCAATAGTTGAGAGCCAATCAACACTTAAAACAAACTGCTTCCTCCTATTGTTAGACCTTTGACATCAGTTTTATTGATTTTTTACTTGTAAAATAATTCAAGAGAGGGCAGAATCTTATGGAACTTTTTATAACCTTTCAAATGACAGTAAAATCTTCATCGTAGCGTTAAAAACGACGGAATTTGAGCAACTTGAAGCTGGCTCTGTTTTTGATCAGAGAACTTTGTCAAAAGGTTAATATCTAATAAGTCTATCAATTTATGCTTTAACTACTTCCGGTTTGTCGGCGTCATTTGCGCCCTTCGGTGCTCATTTGATGATGTGCTATTTTCTTTCTTTGCTGATGTAAAAAGTATAATGATGACGTCGAAGAAAATATGGCCGTTTTTAGCTATATATGTTAGCTTTCAAACGATCTTTATTTCAAAAAAATCGGTCAAAATTTAGATTTTTGGCTAATTTTTTAATCAACCACAGTATTTAATTTTTTTGTTTTTTGGTAATTTTTGTACTTATCACGAAACGATAAAAGACATAAAATGTTTTATGGCTGCAAGTGAAGTTTTCTTCGGTATTATTCTCAAACAAGGCTTACAACAGACTAAGAACGTAATTATTCGTAAGTAAAATTTTTTAATTTTTTTTTTAATTTTTTGAAAAAATATATTTTTTATTAATTTTAGTTTGTAATTAGTGTGTGCTAATTTGTAGTTATATATTTATTTATTTATGCTCATATACAATTCATATCTATCGAAAAATTGGTGTGTGTGTAATTATATATTTATGGTCGTATAGAATTCATATTTATCATAATTTTCTAAAGGTAGTTTGTAATACATTTATTTATGCTCACATAGAATTCATATTTATCGAAAAATTAGTGTGATTTAGTTTGTAATTATATATTTACTCATATAGAATTCATATCGTAATTAACTTATTAGTATATAATTCATATCGTAATTTTCTAAAGTTCTATGTACACTAATCCTCTTATTTTTATAAAAATAATGATTTTCAAAAAGTATACTTTTTGAAAACCATTAATTATGTTTATATTATATGGTTTACAAGCAATGAGTTATAAGACTAATAAACAAATGTATACAGACAGACATTGCATACACAAACATATAATCCAATTCTGATTCTTGTTTATGTTTATGCTTGATCATGCTTTGCTTTTACTATATGTTTCATAACATTATTTTCAAGTCTATAGACTATATGCAAATAAATTATATCTGTGATACAATAAATATAACAAGATAGCATCACTTCTGTACATAAAAAATATAAACATCACTTGTGCACTGCATAAAGAATATAAACATCATTGGTGATCACAATGAATATAAACATCACTATTGTACACACAAAAAATATAAAATGAAGAGATAAAACTCATTTTATCAGTGATATAGAAAGTAGCCTACAATTTCTAGTTTTAGACAGACAAGAAGCCAATTGCTATGATGATTTCTTTTGTATCTTTTATTAGGATGAATCTTTTTCTTTAAAGACGCCTTTGACATTTAGAACATTTGGGGTACAAGATAAAAATGAACAAGTCATATCCGACTTTGTTTGGAGATTGTGAAGCTGTGGATTATCTCAGGTAAGACATATTATACATGTTTAGAAAGATAATTTTGTAAGGAATAGAAAGAAATTATCACTGAAGATGAATTTTGAATTTTAGTTAATGTTAATTTCCAAATTATGAACAAACAATAAAATAATAATTATTTCGAATGTGAAAATTTCTTTTTTTTCCTTATTTTTTATATAGTTATCACTATTTATTTTATGCTTATTGTTTTTCTTAATTTTTCTAGTTTCTAGCAATGTAATTGTTTTTGTTCTAACATAATTAAAACTGAAGTTATTATGAAAATTGTGTCTCAGGCCATTATTTTAAAAAGTTCAATATGGCGGCTTGAAGCTGAAGTAGTTAAAAGTTTAATTTTTTTTTTATAATTTTTACGATATCACTAAATATTATAACAGTCTAATTAGTGTTGAAATTTCTAGACAGTTGTATTTTCCATGACCATAATCTCCATGGTAACAATATTCAGAAAAATATATTTTTTTATATTTAAAAATAAAACATTTCTGTAAAAAATAAATATGTAATACATTTTTGATTTCCAATAGCTATTATCCAATTACTATACAAAAATGATCATAAACATTCCAAAAAGTCAAGTTTTTAGACCATCGTAATATTTCCTCAAAGTAATCTCACAATATTTGAGATTGTAACACATAATAGGCACCCATCATCATATACATTAAAGATTCATTTATTCTATTAATCTGCCATCTTTTGAATTTTTTAAATTAAAATATTTGAAAAAATATATGTGAATTTTAAAGCTGTAAAAAAAAGGTTTGCAAAATTTCTCAGTATAGAGTGAAAAACACAAGTACAGTTTCTTAATTTCATGTCTGAGAAAGTTTCATAATTAAAAATGCAATGGTTAAAAATAAAATTATTTAAAAAGTCATTTTATAATAATTATGGTACTTCTGAAATATGTTATACAACAGTTGTATTTTATAAATAACAATATAGTATGTTTAGTTTAGTACAGTAATAGAGTGTTGAACATTAAAATACGGGATTCCAGAAACAATTCCAGTGCTGTTCCAAAAAAAATGTTTAAATACTTATATTATCTTCTTTTTTAAAATATATATATATATATATTATGATTTATTAATGTTATGGACTGTTGTGGCATTTGTTAACTATTCAAATACTCATAGCTAATCTATAATATTACCCAAAATACATGACAATCCAAATCCAAAGAAAGCAGTATTAATAAAAAATATTTTAAAAAAAGAATATTTTAGTGCACATTTCATTAAAACTCTCTTATCATTTAATGCCACTGTGTTGACTATAACACCATTTGAAATGTCTTCAAAATAATCACTCTATTGAGAAAGATTCTTAAAAAAATGTTATCTATTCTAATGGAACAAACCAATAGTTTGATTTTTTTAAGTTATAAATATAATATAACATTAAACAAATTGCAAGATGGCTTATATCAATTTATCAAATAAACAATGTATGTATGACATTTTTTCCCCCTTAAATAAATGTAATGTAAATTTTATCCCCAAAATATCAGATTGTATAACATGTGTATAACAATTTATAATATGTACAAAGTAATTAAGTTATTTTGCTCAAATAATGAGCACATAAAATTTAAATTATAAAATAGTGTAAATATTCTATTATCAAACAAATATTTAAGAAAATAACTTAGTTACTAGAAAACAAACAAGATATGCATGAGCGATTCTGAATGAAACAAAAAGTAACAAACTATAATTATTTATTATCAAATTAATTAACATGCTGTTTTGAGTTGACCTAATTAAAGCTAATAATTAATTATCACATGAAAAATTCATATGTTATTTTATGCCATCAAAGTCATGAGAATTAATATGTAATAAAAAGTGGAAGTAATTATAATTTTTTAATGTTCTACTGTTTCTATGTCACTTATTAACAAAAATATATAGAATTTCATTATGTTTTATTTATAATTTTATTTCATGGGACTGGAAACACAATAATTTAATTTTATCAAAAATGTCTCTATTATACATGCAGTGATTTTCCATCTATTGTTTTTTTTCCATATGTCATAGCATCGGCTGGAACGCGAACCCACAACCGTCTGCAACCAACTACTTGCTTGCATGGCAGTTGCGATGACCTCTCGGCTAACAACACTTTATTGTGATCTCATTTTTCCAATATTTGCAAAGCTCAAATATGAATTTTTAGAATTTTTTTAATTTTCTAATGCATATTAATATCTAATCACATTAAGTTTATAAATTCTGATATAGAGTAATGTTTTAATACTAAAATCAAAAACTGAAAGCTTACAAAAAATCTCACATGGAAGAACAATTAAATCTGGTGATATACAGAAGTTTTAAAAAAAAACATTCAGTTCAGATTAGAAATTTGCATGGAAAGAAAATTTATAAATGTAATAAAAAGTTCTAGAAATAGAAACAGTATTACTATTTAGATAATTAAAAAAAATTAAAGAATATTAGAAAAAAAAGTTAAATACACATTACTACTTATAATGAAGTTATAATTTGATTCCTATTGCCAAATCATCCATTTAATTTAGTATTATCAATTATCTTCCAAATAATAATCTCATATATCAAACCAGACCACATTCTTTGAACTTTTCTATTCCATGCTTTATTTTTCAAACACTCATTGCAATTATTCTTTTTAATATTACCAAACAATTTTTTTCTCTACTACCCTTTTTCTCATACTTTTTAAATTATATTTCTGATTTTTACTTTACCTCTAAATTACAATCATGATAGTTCCCCTCGGGGTTTTTTCCAAAAAATATAACCTCCCCACCCATGTACTCATTTCAGCATTTTTATATTTTTGATTTTATTTTACCAGTTTACTCGTTCAATTTTCCTCTCAATTCATGTGAAGCCTCCAAGTTTTTCTTTTCACTTTTCTAATTATGCATGTTTCAACTCTTTATGAATTAATTAATATTCCATAACAAATCTCTTATTTACATATACCCATAATAGAAAGTTATTTAGCCATTGTAATTCTCTGACTCATTATCTATCAATCCACTTATTTATCTATCTATCTGTCTGTCTGTCTCTATCTCTTCCACATTTTTATTGCTATTTCTTTACCAGTCACCCAAATTTTGTTCTATAATTTATTGTCCAATATTTGTTTCTAAATTTATCTTTTCTCTAATTCTTTTAATTATTTTAGTTTCATTAACAGTTATTTTTATCCTAAACTTTCTACATGTTTTCTCAATCCTGTATAAACTTTAAGAGTTCATTTTGACTATCACTATAATATCGTTAGCAAATCTGACAATAGATTTTTTATTCCAATATTAATTCTTATCAAAGCAACATTTGTTAATAATTTATCGATCTAAATAGATAATTTAACCTAAATAAAATGTAATCATTTATTAATAAGTAGATAGAATAGAGAAGAAAAAACGCACCAGAATGCATTTGTGTGTGTTTTAATAGTAAATTTTCTACTCGTATATCATAAGTTTTAGAAATAAATTTTATCGGGAAATGAGTAACTGTTTATTAAATTTGTGATATAACTCTAAAATTAAGATGCTAAAATGGAATGTGTTAATACATTTGGTAAGCAATGGCAAGTCATTTCCAATGATAAACAAGACGTAATGAGTTTTTTGCAGTACTCTGTTGCCTATCTACCTTTGGCGGAAAGTTTTTAATACCTATACGTAAATATAAGTATCAAAGGTTTTTCTTTTTTAAAAAAATAGTAATTTATTATTTTTCAAAAATATTTTACAACTTTTATTTGTTGCTTTAATTTTAAATGCATAAATTTTGAAATGGAAATTAACTATATTCTGATTTTTAAAGTTATTATTTTGTAATGTATAAATCAAAGTCCAAACTATTTTTAACGCATTTAAATCTCTTTTACCAAATGCCGATTGAGCAATCAAGATAGTTGGGTACTTCGATCACGCTAGTGATTCACGTGATCATCTTTGGTGGTCGTTTACTCTCATCAGCTGCTTAGAATAATTTATTCTAACATCTTTTATTTATTGCTACAAATGACACGAATTTACTATTTTTTTTTAATTTTATTTAGATTAAAAATTATATTTTATAAATTATTGATATGATGCTATAAATTTTTAACTATTTTTTATTATAAAATGTTTTTTTATTTTATTTCATAGCTATTTACTTTCTTTAAAAAATGTAGGTTTTATGTCTTAAAGCGGGAAATCTTTTATATATTAACGACCATGCTTTCATCAGACTCAGATTAAATGACCACTTCTGCTAGATAATAGCAAAGGTCATTTTTAAAAGGACCACTGAAGTGAAACTAAAAATGGCAGATCTTAGAACAATAGACAATCGATTGGAGAGGTGGAATAAAGAACAAAGAAGATTACAGAAAAGTCACTTTTTCAGTTAATTAAACAACAAATATTATGTTGTAAGAATGCTTGAGGTAACTTAAAATAAAGTACAATTTAAGGTAATTGTTAACAAATTACTATAAACTTTTCCAACAAAAGATAGAAATTCCAGTTTAAATGACACAAGTGTTACTATAATGACTTGCTTAAAGGACCGCATGCTGATACAGAAATTCAATAGATAAAATATAATGCTGTCACGTATAGTGTTTATATTCTTTTAGAAACTGAACTTTTGTTGAAGTAGTATAACTAACTATATATTTTTTTATATTAATTTTCTAAAATTATTATTAAACATTAAATCATTCACATTTTATCATCATCATCGTCATTTGATACCTCCAACTTTATTACGTTACTCTCTAAATATTTATAATCATTCTCTTTTTTTAAACTCTTCTATTATTTTTTTTCTCTTTCTCATAAGTTCATCATCCCTATCTATATAACACTTTCTTTACAATTTCTCTGCCTTTAATTTCATGCTCTCTCCCCCCCCCCCCACTTTTAAACTCTCCAGTATACATTTTTAATCTTATTTTAATATATTTATTTTGGAAAAAAAGAAAGAATACTTTAATTAATATGAATAGGTGAATATTTCACCTTGTTTCAAGTTTTTAAATACATTATTACACATAGATCACTTTACAATACTGTTCTGTTAATTTTGTCATCATATTGATTTTAATATTTGCAGTTAATTTATTTTTTGCTGTGCCAAAAAAATTAAAATGTCTTAGTCAACGATAGATAACTCCCGCAGCCATGAATTAAAAATTACCTTGATTTTTTTTTTCTTCTTATGAATATTCCCATACAACTAACAAATGTAAGATTTTTTTTTAATTCAATAGAGATCTGCATTTTCTAAGATTTTTATAACGAACTTTTTGCCAAAGGATTGACTTAATATAAATAAAATTGGAAAAAAAAATCATTACAATAACCTATGTTTAAATCAGGAATTCTGGTTTGGAATCATCCCCCTCCCCCCCGTTAATAAAAAATTTAATTAGCCACCTCCATAAAACTAAATTTTTAATAACACAAAAATTGCCACCAGGCAAAACAGTGAAAATGTCAACCTGCTGAAGAATTAAGGATGCGGAATTTTATCATAATTTGACAAGTAATTACCAAAATATATCAGCAGTGATTAGATTACATGGTGATTAAAGAAGATAACATTGAGAAGGATCTATAATAGGTTGATTCAATATGTCAAAACTTTTACAGCAGTTTTACAAAAAGTATTTTGAGGATTAAAATTAAGAGAATAAAAGAAAGGGAAATTTTTTGAATTGTCTATGTCAGGAATGCCCAACCCTTAGCTCGCGAGTCACATGTGGCTCGCGTAACTGTTTGATGTGGCTCGAATTGCACTCTTCAAAAAAATTGATAAAATATTTTATGTTCCTTGATGGCACATGCACACACTAAAAAATAAACATTTTTACAATACAAACAATAACGATATGCAGTGTCAGGTTTCACATTAAATAAAATATATTTTTCCTGTAATTGTAATTTATATGTATGTTACCAAATTTTTAATAAATAAAATGTATTTACATTTTTTTTTCTTTTTAACATATTACACCATTTTTTTTTTTTTTTGCTGTACACGTTTGGTTTGGTGCTATATATATATATTGTGTTTAGTGCTCTTGTATATATTGTTGTTTTTATCGAGAAAGATCCTTGTAGACGTTTGGTTTGGTGCTGTATATATATTGTGTTTAGTGCTGGAAATAGTTTTTATCGAGATAGATCCATGTACACGTATATATTTTGCTATATATATCGATGTTTAGTACTGTAAACAGTTGTTTTTATCCGTGTACACGTATATATTTTGCTGTATATATATATTGATGTTTAGTGCTGTAAATAGTTGTTTTTATCGAGATAGATTCGTGTACACATATATATTTTGCTGTATATATTGATGTTTTCATCGAGAAAGATCCGTGTACACGTTATTTTGCCCACATTAGAAACGGTGGATTGATACCAATGTGAATAGGCCATCCCCCCCCCACCTATCTCCCTACATTGCAGGTTTAGTACCCAAGTACCATGTTTATAAATGTAATATGAAAAATGTAATATATAATTGTGGCTCCCCAAATTTTTTTAAATTCTCAACTGGCTCGCGTCAAGTTAAAGGTTGGGCACCGGTTTTTTTTTTTCAAATAATGATTCAGAGTTTCAAGATAATGAAGTAAGAATTATCAAATCAAAGTAAAGAAGCAGAACTAAAGATAAATGATAAAATAAAATAATGTTCAATAAATTTTTTCAAAGAAAATAAAAATTAATAACCATGAAATAAAAAAAATTAACAAATTTAAATATCCTGATGAGAATAACTAATGCAGATGGAAACCTAATGAATGAAATTAATCATAGAATTAAATTTGACTGGGATGCTTTTAGTAGAAATAATTTGATATTAAAAGCCTATGTGTTTATTTTTATTAAATGTTTTACCAGTTTTTATTTATCGATCTCAGATTTGGAGACAGAAAAATAACACAAAGACTAAAGATCATTCAATAAAGTATGGAGAGATGTATATTGAGATATAAAGAAGCGATCAAAAATGAAATATATGAATGAGAGAACAAACCAATATTGCTGTCATCATTGAAAGAATAAAACAGCTGAAATAAAGATTGACTGGACATATTACTGGAATAGATGATAGTAAATGAATAGTTGAAGTTATAAACCTGATCCTTAGAAGCTGTAAAAACAGAAATAAAGAGCAAAGATTGTTGTGGGGAGAAAAAACTATTAGAGAATTGGATTAAATTTGTAAAAACTTTGATCCTGCAATAGATTGATAATGATTGGAAATGATAATGATGATGCACTATCATAATATAAAAAATAGTTCATGATTGACAGGAAACATGACATTAAAAAAATCACCATGAGTGTTATTTAAAACAATCAAAGTTCTAAGAATAATTATTAACTGCAATACATGAAATTATTTAATGTTTTTCTGCCATCTGTTCCATATCTAAGATATTGGTCGACCTATTGAAAAATTAGGCTGGTATAACTTATATATCAAATTTCAAGCAATTCTCTTGAATTTAGATATATTAAATCTCAGTTTTAAAATATTATTTTAACTTGAAAAATATCAAAACTTAACAAATAAACAAACTGATTTTTCAAATTCAATAAAAGCTTTTAAAAATAAATATATATACTAAATTTAATAAATGTATATTTTTAAATTTCAATTAGAACAAAAAGTGAATTTATGCAATTACTATGATTATTTTGAAAATAAAGGCTCTTAAAACATATCCACAGTCTTTTGCTAAATTTTAATTGGAATTAATAAATCAATTCAAGTTTTTAACATCTATATATAAATGAGTGCTACAAATATTTACAATTGAACCACTTTAAGACAAATAATTGCAGCACTATAATCAATTCAAAAGATATAGAACGGTTAAAAATTAATCTCGGTTCTACTTCTTATGTTGCTTAACAGCTACAATGTGTGATATAGCTTGTATTTGTTTTTTTAAAAAAATTTCTAATATATATAATTTCTAATAAAAAATGTTTGTAGAAAAATAAAATATTTTATTGCAGTTTTTATACATCTAAATACAGTGAGTAATATAAATTAATTTTAAAAATAATAATGTTTTTAAAATATTATCAATAATATAAAAAGAGTACATAATTTTACCTATATGTGTGTGTGTTTCACAGCCTACAGATATAAATGATATATTATCCAGCTTCATCAGTATATAATTTATTGTAATAGTAATAATCAGCTATTAAGTTAATGCACATGCGCTTTGTGAATTTTTAACTATAAGTGAATACCCTCACTTCCAAACACAAGATAAAAATTTTGTGAAAAGATAGAATGAATCCATCTATTCTTTCTACCCAAATGTTTATGTATGGGAAAATCTTAAGCATTTGGGAATGAGAGCATGAAGAAGCAATCACTTTAAATTATCTTTACTATGCCTGAATGAATGACATTTGTGAAATTTGATTATTATTATTACAGTTTATAAAAACATCATGCTATATAAAATAAATATCTCATTTATATATGTTTAATTTCAACTAAAGAATGGTGTATTGTAAGTTCTAGTAAATTTCACAAGCATAATTCATTCAGGCATAGTAAAAGTAATTTGAAGTGATTGCTTAACATCTTCATGCTCTCATTTCCAAATGCTTAAGATTTTCCCATACTTAAATGTTTGGGTTGAAAAGATAGATGGATTCATTCTATCTTTTCACAAAGACTTTATCTTGTGTTTGGAAAATAGTTCAAAACCCACAAAGTGCATTAGCTTAATGTCTGATTATTACTATTACAGTTTATAAAAACAACATGCTATATAAAATAAATATCTCATTTATATAATTTATTGTATTAATATATTGATGTTTTGACTGGGTTACACCAGCTATCAATTAGTTATTATTATTGTCAATACTTTTAAAACTTCTTGTATGGCTCAGATATATAAATAACACATTTATCATCTGGAACATAGTAAAGATAAATTATATTTCTTCTCACATATAAATAATATCCATCCTCATATTAAATTTACAATGGAAACAGATACTAATAAAAACATCCCTTACTTGATATACTTGTCCACAAGAAATAAAATAATCTTTTATTTTTTCTATTTTTAGAAAACCTATATACAAAGACACATACCTACAATTTTTCATCACATCATCATCCACTTCAGATATTTTCTGTAGCCAAAACTCTTTTCATTAGAGCAATTAATCATTCAGATAAATCATATCTGAAGAAGTAAATTATGTAAGTAATTTTTTTATTAGCTAATAGATAATAATAAAACTATACACCAAACCTTAATTCAAGTCCAAAACAATCAAAGAGAACCAAAACAACTGTTAGAGTTTATATTCTTTATATAAAAAGAATACAGACAATATTTTGATGTATTCCAAAATGCTATAATATAAAAATAGTACATTCTATTTACCAAAAATTAATAACATTCTATCCAAACCTAAGAACTCGACTCTTTTTGAAACCCATAGTTTATGAAATTTCATGTATCATTTGTAAAGCTTCTTATGTGGATATGAGTAATAATTGTATCAGTAGTAAAAGAAATGAACATACTAATGCAGATAAGCAACAACCAGCATCAGTATTCTCATGCCATGCCAAGAATATAGGTAATAATAAAATTCTACCCAGATGTGACACTACTGTTATCAATATAAGATTAGATAAGCCACAGATCCTTAAGAGATCATATTACATCAATGTACATGATGATACATGGAAATTACCTTCTATTTAAAATATTAAAAAAAACACACACACTCACACACACACATTAAATAATTTCTTTGTTTTAATTTTTTTATATATACCTGTTTTTTTTTATTGGAGGAGCTTTCAATTTTGTTATATGTCAATGCCTCATCAACCATTTTTATAGTATTCATTATCCAGTTGGTAGGCATTGTGACTCAGCTGAAACGTCAATATATTCATACAACAAATCTTACACTGATATACCAGATAATATATATATATATATATGCATGTGAGTCTTATGATTGCAGGCTTCTCATATTACAGTACATATAAAAAGTTCTTTAAATTTAAATATGCACTTTATAAACATCAGTTATTATAATAAATTTTCCAGACTAGCAATACACCATATATATGTACATTATAATAAACTGAACAGGAAGTAACTTTCAATTCATTTTATTGTAAATAAGCAGCTCAGAAAAGAGGCCCTAAGAATTATAAAATTGGAATATATCAATACAATAATATTAACATATATATTAATCATATTAATATATATTATAATACTATTTACGTCAATAATATTAGTCTCCATGCATTAGTGTCATTCAGTGCAAGCCAGAGTAATCAATGGATGCCAGAAGTCTTGTGTATAAAATTCCTATCTAGTGCCTACTCATCCAATATTCCCAGATTAGTTTCTAGCTTGTGGCTTTTGTCAGTGAGGAGCCTTGGATCTGAGAACAATGCATCTAAATCTTAGGTAGGTGCAGTGCTCTCAAATCTAAGGTTCCTCACTGACAAAATCCACAAGCTAGAAACTAATTGAGTATATTAGATGAGTAGGCACTAGACAGGGATTTTATGCACAAACCTTCTAGCATCCATTGATTATTCTGGAGTGCACTGAATATCTCTAATGTATGGAGAGTTTGTCCTGTTTTAATAACACTTATGAGCAAGCATAAGAAAAGATGATCATGTGATGTTTAGTGGTTTAATAATATTAATGTGACATCATATTTATTTTGTATTTAAACAGCATACAGTATATAAAAAATATATCGATTCCTACAAGCAAGCTATTCTAGTTGCAATCTTTGCAAAGAACAGTTAATAAAGTATTTCAAAATAAGTATATAAATGATTCATGACAATAAGAATTAAAAGTTGAAACCCTAAATGAAATTTTTATGATTGCATATCCTAGAAATATATTGTCATGTATTTGTTTAAATAAATTGGCATCTCTATTATTAATCACAAATCATTCAACTTCTTTATATTAATATATTTGTTTTAAAAATTTTGTAAATATTTTTTTTAATATTTGATTCATTGTATAAATTACAAATAATAGATCCATAATCCATCATATCTTAACTTTTTATAATTTCTTATCAATACGATATTATATTGCTCATTTCAGCAAACAAATTATTTTTGTAGTCAAGCATTGGTGGCCTTGTGGTTAGCATAGCTGCCTTACAAGCAGCTGGCCCAGGTTCACTTCCCAATCAACACTTTGACATATATATATATATATATATATATATATATATATATATATATATATATATATATATATATATATATATATATATATATATTTGTACATTCAATAATCATTGAGGATAACCATGTTAACTTATTTGCTGTAATTCTTTTTAGTGCTCAGTTCTATGCTCACTCTTTATATCCTTTCAAGAAATAACATATGACCAAACATTCTATCATTATGTAAGTTTACAGAATAGAAAAAATTATTATAAATTTTTGAATCTAGTAACTATTCTATTAACTTGGATGAAGTCTATGTTTATGTAAATCATCTTTCAGAATAAACAGGTTTGGTTGATATCCTTACTTAAATATCTTATAAAGAATCAACAGACAACCAAGTTTTAAAGAAAAATTACTAAAAGTCTCAGGTCTAACCTTATATCCATCTTTGGATAGAAATGATTTGATACTTGATTATGAAAATAATGTGGTTTTTTATAATTGATAAAAATATATTAATTTCTGTAACATTTTTATATAATTTCTAGACAGTAATCTGTCAAAAAATTGTTCTTGTGGCAAATAACATGAAGACATTTTTATTTTTATTTTACTGAATTTCCTATTAAATTCTTGAGGATATATAATTTCTAGTCATTTATAAAAAAAATTAACTTATGATCACTGACACAATTAAAAATAAAGTTAAAAGTGATCATGAAGTATTTTAATTTACAAAACACAGACTGAGCAATATGTTCACCAATACCATTTCAAAAAGGAAATTAACATTTGTATTTGACAGTTCTTGGTATAACATCAACAACTTCATGGTATCAGTGATTAAGTTTTTGTGTTGAAATTTGGGCATTCCCATTCAGTGAATTGTTACAAACATTGAGATATTTAAGCTTTAACTGAATTGGGCTATTTCTTATTTTGCATCCTAGCCCCAATTTATTAAGACAACTTTTCAAAAAAACTTAAATAAAGATTTCTAGTATTCTATAATACAAATGCAATTTTTGATTCAATGTCTACATTCTTAATAAAATTTGGTAAATGTGATTGCAAATCCAAAACAGATCAGAATCATGCATAATAATATGGATGCCAGAATATTACTCAAAATTCAAACTTATTGTAGGGAATCAGCATAATAGAGCATATGTTAGTGATTAGATGTGTATTTATGTTAGTTACTGATGATTTTCTCAAAGCAACATTTCTGTTTATAAGATGTGCAAGTTGAATACTATTATTGACAAAAAAAAGTAATATCAACCAATATATTGATAATACAGTAAAACATATTACTGATGAATGTCAATTATTTTTCAACAAAAGATCATTTTTTTTATTATTGGAACTAGTTTACATGTGAATTCCCAGAATTTAAGAATTTTTCTTTTTTTCTGCGAAAGTCCCAGGAAAATGTTTTTCATAGCCTAAAACTTAAATAAATATGCAAATGTAAAACAAATAATAATGAAGCATTTTGGATACCAGTTATACTATTACTAATTTTAAGAGCACCTAAATAACTTTTATTACTGTAAATATGTAACATTTAGAATTATAATCAGATCACAGAACATTCTTGTTCTAATACATTACTCAGAATTATTTGTACAAACTCATAACAAATCATTTGAATAAACTTACAAATATAATTTTACTTTTCATTTATCAATGCCCATTCATTTAGTCTGATAGAAGGATAATTTCTTATTTATAGGATCTCCAACTATATATATATGAAAGGGTATTCACGGAATCATCTTCTGGTAGCCAAATCTACTATAAGACATGCTTCTGCTTCTAGATATCCACTTGTAGAGATCCTTCTGCACAAATTTGCAAAATATTATGTGAAATTGTGGGCATACACAGCACATTTTTTTGTAAAGTGTGTTTCGTGTATTTGTTGATTTTTATAATAGCTAAAAAATTGGAACAATGTGAAATTTTGTTTTCTTTTAGATAAAATGACAGGAAAAACAGTTGTAATGTTTGAAAGAGCTTGTAAACAAGTTGTTCTCTGCATGTGATTTAATACATGTGTTAAATTTACCATATTTTAAAAAAGCATGGTGAGTGAAGTCGAGTTTCAAGGTAATGCTGGGTTTCTTTGAATGGGGGGAGGATGAAAATGGTGATTGTTCATTCAGATTTTGTTCATATTGATCAGGGATTTGAAATCTACAAGTTCTGAAACTTTTGTGTGATGCAGTAAAATATAAACATCCCATTTTGTGGCAAAGTGAGGAGTGCAGGTTTCATCATGACAGCATGACTAGTGCATTGAGTGTAAACAATTTTTAATTAAATTCAGCATGACCCAACTTACCCATCAGCCACATTCATTTGATTTTGCTCTGTGTGACTTCTTTTTGATCTCTCAAATGAAAAAAAAAAAATTTTTTTTTTTGGCAGACTTAAAAATGATGGGGGAAAAATGATGGAGGTATAAAACATATCATTTCTGCAATTGTTTTCTGTATTATATATAAAACTTTCAAAATAAGCTCTTAATAAGCTTTGAGAATATTCCCAATCCCAGACTGTTTTCTGCTACTGGTGTCCTCAGTGAGGTGCTAGGATATTCAAGCCTTAGATTAAAAATACCAGGATAAGCGCAGCACTTTATCTAATGTATAACTATTAAGTAGAAAATCTGAAATTTTCTGACATCTATATGTCTTGCAATCCAGCTATCTAACTTAAATAGCCATATGGGATTGAACTAAGTTCAGATACATCATATATTAATAGCTTTAGCAATATAAAATCACCAAAGCCTTAATAGCAAAAAATAAAATTACAAAAAAAAATCAAATCCGATATCACATGACCTAATTTAATAGCTTGTATTTACAAATGTTATAAATGTTTCTGTACTACTTCAAAAAGCGAACAACAAATAGCAATGCATTGCATTAAATAAACTATATTTTGAAAATGATTCAATTTGCAACACCTAAAAATAAATATACAATTTTTTTATTAGAAAATTCCGGTTATTTTTGGGTCTCCCCTTATAATGTAAATAAATCAACATTGATATCCAAAAAGGCTGAAACTTATTGTTAGTTGTGATCTTAGTTAATAAATTATTTAAAATACCACATAGTTATATTATTTCAGTTATACACTTCCATTAAATAAAGAAAAACTTGAATTTTAGCACTATTTGAGCTTTCTTTATTTAAACAGGGATTGTGGCTGGAATAATATACTATGAAGTATTTCAAATACTTTATATAGATTTCAGCTAATGGTGTGCATCATTCTATTTTAAATTAAGTATTACTAATTTTAATCATTCAAATAACTTTTTACTATTTAAAAAAAAATAACATTTAGGATTATAATCATATTACTGACATTCTTGTTCTAATACATTAAGCTGGTTGGTTAATTTGTGAACTAAGATCACTACTAATAATAAGTTTCCACTTTTTCAGATATCATTTTTGATTTCTTACATTATTTGTGGTTGGAGGTCAGATTAAAAAGGAATTCTCTTTTTATGACACTAAATGAATGGGCAATGATATATGAAAAATAAAATTCTATTTGCAAATTTATTAAAATGATTCACAATGAGTCTACTTACAAATAATTCTGAGTATCATATTAAAACAAAAATGTTCTGTTGAAAGTTTTACTATGTATGCTGCTGCAATGACTTTCTACACATATTTTGCAAATGAAACGCCAATTAATAAAAGACCAAATTATGATATACAATGAATATATGTGTACTAATATAATTGCAAAACAATAATAAAATAATTGCTAAAATGTTACATTATGATTATTTTGTTTGCAGTTATATTTATACAATTAATATATTTACTGTGTATTGTAATTTAAATTTTTATTGATTAGTCTTTTATTTGCAAAATGTGTCATTTGATTGTAAATAATGACTACAGCAGATCATCCATTAAATCAGCACTATTTTCTATGTATCCAACATTTCTTGCAAATATAGTATATAATATTGTTACATATTTTAATTTATCAGTCATTGTGACTGAATAGATTTGAATATTAATAAATATATTAAAAAATTATAGTTTATACATTGTCTTTCAGAAATTTTAAATCATCACATTCAATAAGTACAAACTTTTCAAAAATTATTATGGAAACCAAAATTATTATTTTTATATTTAAATTTTTGTACAATAAACAAAAAAATTTTCTTTATAATTTATTTTCTCTTTTATATCTATATGTATTAGCACTTTGAAATACATTCTTTAACCTTGTTTTCTTTGATAAGTTTGTTTTAATTTGATTTAGAATTAAATCTTTGAGTCTTTATTTATCTATGAACACTATTCACCAACAACAGGAAATATAAGGTTCTGTTTTTCAATTTTACATAAATTATGTAGTACTTTTTCCCCAAATCCCAAGAATTTCTTGGAAAAAGAAAACCTTAGTTGGAACCCAGGTTTGTGTTAAATCTTTGACGCCTAAACAATATAAAATACTTATATATTAAATAAGTATTATCAGAAACATTTATTTTGCTAAAAACAAAAATTATCAGAGATTATAAACACTTCTACTCGATGTTACAATAATAATGATTTCTAATAGATCTACTGTGTTTTGTGTGTGTGTGTGTGCTTTGTTTTTAAAAATGTTCAAAAATAAAAAAAATGAAAAATATATTATAATCTTTTCATATAAATAAATTTATAAACAATAATTTTTTTATTTTTTTATTAATGTATAACAGCACTTTAAGTATGTTATTTTAGAAAAAAGTGAGACATGCATCGTTTTTAAAATAGCTTTCAGCTGCATATTATAATTTGAATCTTAAAAAGTATATACGATTTCAAAGCTTTTAAATGATTGAAATTTTTTTAATTGTGTTTTTAACTATCGATGTACTTAATTATAATACTGTGAAAAGAGGAATAGAATCTGAAAAATCATATTCTCTTTGCAAATTAGGATGTTGACTGCCAATTATTTAATATCTTATAGTAGACTGTGTCTTTGAGAACATCCACTACGGTTACAGATAACTAGTTTTAAGAGATTTGTTTTTAAATGTTAACTCTGAGATAGTTAACCATAAAATATAAATATGACTAATGTTGATATAAAATAACAATAATAATCTTCTTATCAGAAAATAAAAATTTATTAACAAAATAAATAATAAGCAATGAATCAGAGAAACTGAATATTTTAGACATGGTATGGTTGAACAAATAAACATTTCACATTATTTATCTATTTTGTTGAAAAAAATAAAACATTATTTTTAAAAAATTAAATATTTATTATTCTTTTATTTACAAAATCATAAAAGATATAGAGTTATTGGCTTTGTTTAATTTTTTAACAAATTTTATTTCCCATGATGTCATCTATGGAACTTTTATTTTTATTAGAATAAATACATTAATTTATTCATGTATAAATGTTATTTATTCATTTATAAAGATCTCGGAGTGATATAATAAGTTATCTTATAGTTTGTTTGGATGAAGATTGAGCTTTCTCAAAGTATGACTTTTTTTTTTTTTGTTAATCTTTTTCTTTAAAAAAAGCATGATTTCATTAGGAAAAATTAGGTGAGGTTTTTAAAATGTCTGAAAAAGGATTATTCAAATACCTTTTTCCATCTTTAGAAATTACTATAATATTTGCAAAATAATTTTATGAATTTATGTTTTAGACATCAAAGAGAATATTTTTAAATAGATAATATTAAGATAATGTTATAATTGTTTTGCTGGGTTTTTTAAAAAATATATATATATTCAAAGTAATTTGATGCTCACATTAAACATCAATATTTTGATTAAATTATTTTGGAAATAGATCATTTCTCTTGAAGAAAAAAACTATTAAAAAAAGAACTTTTTTACTTTTGTTTATCATTTACAAACATATTATATCAGGATATCTTTATCTGCCACCACAGCATAGATGTCATCTAAACATACTTTTAAACAAGATAAAACAACTGAAACTCTAATTTAAGAGTATTGGCCTGAAAAATATCTGTACGGCCACTGGGGAACTCTGAAATAATAACTCAACCTATAGAAAGAACAATGAGAAATAAACACACAAGAACTAGTGACTGATCAAAGCATTGGCCTTATAAACAAGAAAACTCAGAAATAGGAAAAAATATAAACCAGTTTATGCAATATAATCATACAACTTAATTAGTTTAGCTAAAGCATGAAATGATTTCATCACAATATGAAGAGTTATGACATTATTATCAGCAATGTAATCATATGCCAATTCAGTAACCCTAAAGTTATTTATTGAAACATAATTATATTTGTATTTTGTGCGTGTATGTATAAGCTGATTTGATACACTTTGGCTTTTGAATTTTTAAATTCATTTTATTTTAATTTTTTCTATCAAATTTCATTTTATTAATTTACCTTAATTTAACGATGAAATCTATATTGATTTTCACTTTAACTTATTGCTTTTTTAATTTTATTTTAACTGTCTTCCTTCAGCTTTTTTATTTATTTTAAAATTATTAGTAATATCTATACCAGGTTGTATGAATATAAGATTGGTGAAAGTTAATCATATGTCAATGGTAAAAAAATTTGATTTTGAACTTATACTTCCTTATATTGATAATAAAAATTATATTAAAAGGTAAAATGCTATTCATGTGATTTTTAAGAGTTTAGCATAATTTAATAATAATAATAAAAATAATTTTAAAAAATAGAAACAGAAATAAAATATTTGAGCACAAACTTGAATCTTTTACTTTAAGCATTAAAAATGAATATAACAAAAGCCAAATTTACTACAAGAAGAAAGAACTATTATTAAACAATACTGAAAAAACTAATTTTTAAACAAAAGAAAAAATTTAAAAGAGTTTGCTGGTCCCTTATAAATACAGGGAATTTGAATCAGACTTTCAAGTACCCATCAACTATTTACATTATCTCATACCACTGATATACATGTAGAAAAGATAAATAATCACCAATATACATATTTAATGCTAAACCAGCACTCATCAGTTGGTCCAGATTATCATCTCTCACATACATATATATATAATCAGTGTTCAGTTTATAATAAGATAGCAAATCTTCATACTTTAATGAATCTACTCCAACTCGTCAGCCATCCATACCACTGAAAATCTGATGTTAAAAAGCTCAAGTCCCATGCTGATGCCAATATTATTGCCATGCCCATGTTGACCTCAAGTCACTCTGACTCCACATGTATAGGACTTTATTCATTTAAATACATAGAAATTATTTATATAACATGTTGACTATTGCAAATGTTTTGTTTTTTTTTACTTTTCTTCTATTTTAAAACAAAACTTTTCATTTTGTGATTTAAAATTTTATATATTAATCCAAATTTTTATTTCTTTATTTTACTCATACTAATGTTGTATTTTGTATGACCATCTTAAAATATTTATTTCTCTTCCCATAATGTAACTAAATATTTTTTATTCTTTCTATTTTTACCATTTCAAAGTCATTTCATCTGAACTTTTTATTATAAATAAAGATTGCTGTAGATCTACCACTTTATGAAAATATTTCTTGTCCACTAATGATTAATAAAAACAGTTATCAAGAAGGAATAGTAAGAATAGCTTATAATTAACCAGATTAATTACTAATCTAATTTAATAAATTCTTGCGAAAAAATAAAAAAAATTATTAATAATCATAAATTTGATTGCTGTCTGAATTCATTATGACTCATCTCTACTAAAAATAAATAAATTATCGGTGCCTTGCATTAGAAACATTTCCAATAAGTAGGACAATTTGTTCTTTATATACATTTAAAAACATTTCTAATAATATGACAATTTGTTCTTTATATATATATCACTTTTACACATAGACACATCATATTTATGGCTTTATTACACAGCTTACGTTTTTTACAGCAAATATATTTATCACAGCATAACAAGTTTTTGACTTTACCTTCATCCAGAATTAATTTAGAGCCTATATTTAAACATGTCAACATATAGCCTCTCAGTCAAAACAATTTTTTGTTTATGTATATATACATTTACGTATATGCAAGATGCTTCAATTTATAAATATATAGTCTTCAAGTGAAAGATTCTGTAATTATACCAAAACAAAATATAAACATTTATATTACCAAACTCATTTTTCACTCATATTTTAAACAAATTATTGAAATAATTAATTTTAAATGTTATGAAAACAGAAAAGAAGTATTACTTTTTTAATTCTACATTATTCAAGTAGTTATTTTAAATACAGCAAATCTACAGGGGAATCTATCAAGATGAAATATTGAAGTCTACTTCTATACTTCCATTTATTAATTTTCTAATAGTATTAGCAAACTCTCACTACAGTAGTGCCATCTAGTGCAAGCCTTAATATTCACTAGATGCAAGAAGTTTGGTGCACTACTGTATGGAGAGTTTGTTACTGTTATTAACAACTTGTATAAGCATTGAAAATTGTGATCATGTGATATTTTGAGGTTTTTATTAATTTGCTGTTAACTTTAATATATAATTATTTTTAGTCATATATAGATCTAAAAGTATTATAATAATAATCAAATAGAAGATGAATACTATATTTAGATGTCTTTGGATGCTGAAAAATGAATTGTTTATTTAAAATTGTATGTTCTGTATCTAAATCCACATGAATAAATATAGTTTCAATTCATTAAATCAATGGTATACATTGGCTAAAGAACCTTATGACATAATGATTAGAACACATGCTCATGAAATGGGGTTCTAATGTATTAAAGGTAAAACATGGGGATTATTTTAGATTCCAAACTGTCTTAGGATTTTTTCCCACAGATATCCATCTATAGCCAATACAGTTAACCATAAATTACTTGTTAGTAAATAAAGATCTGACTATAGTTAGTTAGAAAATTTACTGAAATCCTCATGACCTATCATTCATAAAGTGCAGTGAATAATGTCATTTTATTCATTATTTTTTTTAAAAGAGGTCTCTAGTCAAGTATTGGTGGTCGAGTGGTCAGCACAGCCGCCTTACAAACAGTTGTCCTGAGTTTTCAGGTTCGCTTTCCCACCAATGCTTTGACCCATGAGAGAAAAAAAATAAGAGGTATCTAAATGAAAAATTTTACCCTTTACCTACATATTGAGTCACTTTTGACTTGTTGCTTTTTAACAATACTAATGTGACTATATTATGTTTTTTTAGTGAAAATAAGATTGTGATATTATGTGACAACACTTGGTATCATTGGTTATAATAAGTCTTTAGCTGGTTGAGGCATAGGGCTTGAGTATGTTTGTTTGCACATAATCAACAAAATGTTAATGTTTAACTCTCTTTTAATTTTTACAAACTGTAATCACAAGATATTGCTATGAACTGGTAACAAGGGAATTAAAATAGTGATAGTAAATTTTGACATTGTCATTAAAAATGAAAAGAAAATAGCTTTAAACAATCATGTAAAACAAAGTGTGGTTAAAAAAAGATTATGGTCAAACAAAGATAAGAAAACATATTTAATTGCTCTCAAAAAGTTGTTGAAGATACAAATAAATGAAATTTCAAGTTCATTTCCCAAAATTGCTGGTGACAATGATTGACATTCAGAAGATAATAATAAAAAAAATCAGCTAAAACATAAATCTTGTCTAAAGAAAAAAAAAGAAAACTAATGAAAATTCTGACATTTTTTCTACATTTTATATAAAAAGAATTTAATCTTTAAAAATACTCTAAATTATTATGAACAAAAAGGTATTACCATTGATTAGAGTACAGATATCAAAATTTACATATTAGGACATTATGATAATACAATACTTGCCATTTAATCGTACCATTATATACTTAATTAATAAAAAATATTACTATGCTTATTTTATGATTGTTATTAACTTGAAACTTTATATTTTTCTAATATTTTAAATGTCCTGTTGATTAATCTTATCATGAAATACAAGGTTATTAGCCAGTGTAGTTAATAGAAAGAAGCTTGTTTTATTATGTGACAAATTTGCATATTTTGTGTACTTTATTTGTCTTAGCAAATAGAGGATATTTTACAATGGGGAAAACTACATGCAAATAGATAGATAGATAGATAGATAGATAGATAGATAGATAGATAGATAGATAGATAGATAGATAGATAGATAGATAGATAGATAGATAGATAGATAGATAGATAGATAGATAGATAGATAGATAGATAGATAGATAGATAGATAGATAGATAGATAGATAGATAGATAGATAGATAGATAGATAGATAGATAGATAGATAGATAGATAGATAGATAGATAGATAGATAGATAGATAGATAGATGGATGGATGGATGGATGGATGGATGGATGGATGGATGGATGGATGGATGGATGGATGGATGGATGGATGGATGGATGGATAGATAGATAGGCAGGCAGGCAGGCAGACAGACAGACAGACAGGTAGGTAGGTAGGTAGATAGAGAGGCAGACAGACAGGTAGGTAGGTAGATAGGTAAGGTAGATTGATAGATAGACAGACAGACAAACAACAAAAATATTTTTATATACAAAAGATAAAAGATAACTTTTATTTCTGATATTTATCGTAATTGGTAATTGCTCAAACAGAATCTAGTAACTGTCCAAGCAATATCTCAATTCTTGCCCGATTGAGTTATTATCTGATAGATTCCTTTATCAATTTACTTTTGAATTGTTTATTCTCAGATAAGTATTTTTTATTTATTTATTTTTCAACAATTTACAATAACTATTTTTAAATGTGTAGCAAAAATATACTAATTCCATATTTAATTTTATTATTTGTGCTAGGTAAATAACAAAAGTTTTACTTCTATTACCTAGCATACTTATCATAATGCGAAAATGAATTCCCTTTAGCAATATATATGTTAAATTTGATTAATGTAGTGCTTTTTTATTTTATTTATCTTTAGTACTGCTTTTTATTTATGTGTGTATACATATGCATTTAAAATTATTGATTTGATTTGTCAAAGTTTTGTAGAAATGAATTGTGATATAATACATTCAGTACAAATTACTATACTGAGTAGAAGCACAATATGGAAGTTTTTTTTTTTTCGATCAAAATATTCACATTAAATAATTAATTATGACTACTGATTGCTATGATAAATGCATATATTCATAAGATTGCTATAACACACGCATGTATTCATAACTGTTTTATTAGTTATACATCAATATTATTAAATTACTTTCAATGATATATCTATCAAATGAAAATTAAAATTATATTCAAAGTTCTACCCTTCCCAAGAAGAAACGATCAAACAACTTCTTAGAAATGCCAAAGAGAATGAAACATTTCATTATATTTATATCATAGTATATTTGTACCACAGATCATTTAAATTTATAGTAAAATCTTAGTTTATATACACCTTAACATTTTTGTGATGAGTAGTTTAACTATGCAATGATTCATAGATGATACTATTGGAAAGAGAGAACAGCCATCTTTTTCTTGAGACACATTGTGAATGTGTGCATGCATGCTTACTCCTCATTTTAGCATTTGAAAAAGAATAGTCTTCATGGACTCATCATGAAATTACAAAATAACTTATTAACTTTTTTGCAAGACAAACTGCAGGATAACTTGCCAAATGGTTATTAAGCTTAGAATTTGGATTATGATTTTTACTTTACTTAAATATGTTGTTTATGGTTAAAATATAAAAGAGAATAAAAATAAAGCAGCATTAGATTAATAAGAATGGCATAGAAAAAAATAGAATTACCAAAAAGTTTATTTATTTATAGCAAGTATCAATTATATAATCAATTTATTTTGTTTATTCACTGTTTCAGTTATTTTTCTTGGCTATTTTAGAATAAGTTTCTGAATCTATTTATGTGTCTCATTATTTGTATTCTGGTTTCATAAATTGAAAGAGAAATCTCTATCATGACCAATTAATGCAAACCCAAGAGGAAAATTCATTAAGATTTATTGTTTTTATGACTTTATCCAGAAAATCCAAGAGCTTGCAAGTAGTTAATAAAATATATAGTTGTCAATCTAATATCTATTCTAAATAGCTGCACATTAGTTGGCATAAATTCACAATTTTAAATTGTTTATGTTTCAAATCATTGGTTTTGAATAATAAGTAGGGCAAAAAGTAGTTATCCAGAGGATAAATTGCAAATTTGGGTCAAATAATTAGAAAAAATTATAGGAATCTATACTACCAATTCATATCCACTAATATTACTCATTGCATACAATTTAAAAGAGTGGTGCTGTTAGTAATTAATTAAGAAAGCTTATGAAAAAGCAATGGTCAATATTATAAAAGAATAATGTTTATGGAGATTCAAAAGAAATTTGTGATTTAATGCTTTACATTTTAGAAAGGGAGATTTATATTCAGAATTATATAATATTGCCTCCTGCTTTATTAAACAGGAAGTGATCAGCTGGTTAAAATGATTTTCAAAAGTACAAACATTAATGGATAAGTTTGATATTGCAGGAAAATGAAACTTGGATGAAGATTAGTAGGTAAAATGGATACATTAAGGTGGGGTTTGTAACAAACACTAAAATAAATAACAAAGCTAATAGATTATTCAACTTACACAATATTTTATATGTTGTTAGATATTCCTGTGCAATTTAAGATAGACAATTTTTTTAATTTAATAATATTTTTTAAAAATGATTTGTATTAAGTTTCTTAGTTAAATGGTATTAAAGGGGATTTGAACCTAGATTTAAAAGCTCCTGTGGATTCCAGATGTAGGGAGCTTTTAAGTCTAGATTCAAAACACCTTTAATTACATCTAGATTAATTATATACACTATATCTGTATTTCAATACTAAATAATATTGTAAAAATATTGTATTCTATTATAATAATTATATTTTCATGGTTATATGATAAAATTAAAATATTTTTACATCATACTATTTATTAGTCTTATTCTTGACAAGGATGAATGTAATTTCTTCAAAACATCAGTAATTTAACCAAAAAAATTAATACATGGTATAACCCAAAAAAGATTTTAATTTCATTATATTCTATTATTTATATGAAAAAAATGAGGGATTTATGTGAATATATTAGTAGGGTTGAATTAAAAAATTCTCCATAAGTTCCTAAACTATTTTTATGAATGATATGATCAAGATTAGTAGGATTCATAGGAATGAGTGCAAACATGTAAGATTATATATTTTTATCTCTTAAAAGGGATTTTATTCAAGAAAATTACAAATAATATATGGGATATACTTGGTTACATTGTAAATAAATGTTAATTACATTGATAAATAATTATTAATTACATTGGTATATATCTCATTATAAATTAGAATATGAAAGACTAAGTATATGCAAACATGTCTGATTGTCTAATTTTTTGTTATTTGGTCAAATTTGTATCTAAATGCAATGGGATGTTGTCTAGTGTTGTAATTATAATTCTTAATGCATCTTGTACACCACAATGCATATTGCATAAAAGTAGTACTATGGATATCTATATAACAATCATTTGAAAAAGATTCTATGGTTGTTTACAGATAGTATTCTTTTTTTAATTGAGTTGATATAGACTTTGGTAATGTTTAGTACAGACAAATCAAAAGTGCTTTTGATCCTTCTTTTCTCAGGGCATAATCCATATATGCCATCAGTGTTACAGTTTCTTTGATATTTGCAGAACTTCAAAGTTTGACAATGGCCACATGTTGGACTACTTCAATCATCCAATAATAAGTATTGAATGTCTTTAGAAAAAATTAACTTTATTCAAATATTCCAACTGTTAGTAATAGCAGACAGGTTAGTATAGCACAACATTTGAGAGGTATTATTATTCTCTCTTCTTCAGGTTTTTGCTGGTCTGACTAGTGATAGTACTAGCAAATGAATCAAACCTGGACTCTTAAATTCTTGAATATTTAATTTTAATATAACATTTTAATCAACTAACCCATCGTGCCAAAGGCAACAGTCAGCAGAAATTTCATATACTTATGTATGAGGTTCCTCCTGATTCCTCCACCTTTTCCTAAGTGCAAAGTTGATTAGTGATTTCCATAGATTATATATTTCCACACTAGGTTGACTTATGGGGTTATTTACCATTGTCAGGTGGCAGCTTTTTTGAATTTTCTTCTTGTACCTTTTCCTATCCAATATTTTTGTATTTTTTTCAAGTGAATATATGTTTATTGGTATATACATGGTTCAATACCTTACATACATCTGTTTTCTCTCTTCTAATCAACAATTTCTGCTATTGCAATCATTTTTCAATGGAACAACTGGTATTATCAATATGAATGTGAATATGGATGAATGTATATTTGTAAGACAGTCATCCCATTGACAAGAAATTGCAAGATGACAAACTAACAAAAGAGAGAAAACAGATGTATCAAGATATCAGACCATGTAGGTACCAATGAGCATATGTTCACTTAGGAAAATACAAAAATATTAGATAGGAAAAGGTACAAAAAAAATTTTTAAATAGCTGCTCACATTACAATGGTGAATAACCCCACAAGTCAACCTAGTGTGACTATACATACTGTAAGGGAAACACTAATCAACTTTGCATTTATGAAAAAGTAGAGAAATCAGAAAGAACATACATAAGTATATGAAATTTTTAGTGACTGTTCTTTGGCAGCATGGTTCAATTGATTAAAGTATTATCATAAAATTCAGTATTCAAAAATCTAAGGATATAGGTTTGATTCCTGTGCTATTACTGTCACCGTTCAGACCAGCAACACCTAAAGAAGAGAGGAGAATAATATCTCTCAAAACTTTATGCATAGAATATTATGTATGCTATTACTAACAGTTAAATTTAGTTGGACTATTTAAATAAAGTTACATTTTTCTAAACACATTCAGTACTTAATATAAATATAACTAAATTGCCATTATCACAAGCCAACATTCACCATATGTTTTAATTTAGGGAGGAAATCAAAATATTTAGGTACAAGTGATTAATGTTTGAAGCTTCATAAAATTTGTTTGTTATTTAGATCCAGAATTGGGAAAATTTTGTCTTCCTCCATGTTTGGATATAATGCTACAAAAACTTTCCAGTTTGTTTTGTGTGAATTTGTTAAGACTTATTATTGTCATAATTGATTCTAAGATAAATCTTTTGAGTAAGAAGACGGTTTGTCTTTTGGTGTGACAGTGAGCTTTATTTCAATATTAAGAAATTTTTTTAATCAAGGATGATATCTAGTTGTTTATTCTATGTACTCTAAATATGTGTATTGAATGCAGTCCTAGCCCATTGAGATGAGTATATAAAATTGCGGCTGTTATTTCTTTCTTATAGCAATCTCCTACATAATAAATAGATTTTTATACTAAAAGATCGTGTAAAGATTATTATAGGATTACTTTTGAATATAGTGACAGGTATGGTTTGAAAATGATGATATTATGTTTCCTATTGTATTTGTCAATTTATCCTAGATCTGTCTGTATATTGCCATGTAACTTTGGTAGAAAGAAAATCCTAGGAATATTCATCCTGAAGCACTTGAATAGGAATTTTCCCCATGTATGATCAAGTACATTATTTGTCTAAATTAAATTCCAATTTGAATGGAACTGTGTAATCATTTATTATATTTATTAATGTTAGAATTTGTTTTTATTTTGTTTTATTTTTTAATATTATGTATGTTTTATTTGCAAAATTTTATATATAAATGTCTCTGCAAGCATTACAATTTTCTAATTATAAATTAATAAAAACTTAATCAGAAATAGCAAAAAAGTAAACATTCTAAAGGTTATTAGATTTTAAAATAGTATATGAGATATTAACAAGTGATAATATTTTAGAATAAAATATTCTATTCAAGATTAATTTGGGTGTCATCAAGTAAACATGGTATGGACTCCACTGCAGCTATCAAATGTTTTGTTGTTCAAAAGTTTATAAAATGTTTAACACAAGAAGTGAGTCAGGAATTTTTTCCTCTTAGATGTCCTTTTTATTCTACTCTAGAACTTGTGAATACCAAGTGATAGTGCTATTATATATACAGCCCAGACTTTATTAGAAGCCACTCATAAATAAGCTATTTTGTTTTAATTTCAGAAAGAAAAAATATTTACAGTATTATAAAGCATATAAAAAGTAATGATTTTATTTATAAGAGATTGGGTCTAAAGTTGACCACCTCTATGAAGGATTTAATAGTAAAAACCCTACACCACTGATGGGAGTTAGTATTTGATAACTGATCACATCTTGAATTATACTTATTTTTCTTGCTTTATCAGAGGTAGGACCACGATTTTGAATTATTATCAATTTAAAGAGACGGATGTGTAGTTATATATTTCTCAAGATTTGCACTAGAAGTTGTACTTATTAGACTAACCTTATTGCAAAAGTGTGTATATATATATATATATGTGTGTGACAGTAAGACAGTTGAATAAATGAGATATTTATGATTTCACAGCATGTAGGGTTACATCCTTGATGCATTAAAAGCATGGGCAAGCAGTGCTCAGTCATTTAATTATATTTTTATATAATACACTATGATAATAAAGTTAATATTTTAAAATTGATCAGGAATAAATCTTGGATATTTTCAAGGATGTATGAATGTTATTATCTGTTTCACATTTATTTCTCCGCACGTGCTTGTGCAATATAGAGTAAAGAATAATTTAAAGACTATTAAAGAAATAACATTGCTGGTTATTTAAATTTTATTAGATAAGGCAATATTTGTTGATAAAGATTAATTTAATTTAAATTAGAAGTATTAACAATAATTTTATAAGAATATAATTTATAAATATTTCCTAATTAAAGAATATTTGTTTGAGAATCGAAAAAAAGAATTTTACTGATAATTATATTATTATCGATTTATAAACAAATTGTTTTATATTTTTTATTTATTTAAATAATATGCGGTTTCAATTATTTCATATGAAAACTGTCTGGTCTCAATATTAAATCCATGGTCTATTTTATCCAGGAGTAATTCATGCAATTCTTGATTTGGGCAGGTATTAAATATAGTGGACGATGTAACGATCACTTTATTTAACAAATATTATGAAAAACATTTTAAATAATATTAATACAGAAAATAGAAAATGAATTATATACCTAATAATACTTACTGATATATTTATTAAGTGGAACGTGGAGTTTGAAGATGATGTTAACTCAATCCTGAAAGATAAAGTATATTATTCGTTTAGTATCATTGTACTTTCTGCATATTAATAACATTTATATTTGTGGATACAAAGTAAAATATCCTAATTAATATACATCCTCCGTTATACAGTATCTCAATGAACTTAACTATTTCAATGTATATATCATTAAAAACCAATAAATACTTAGACAATACCAATATTAATAATAATCAGCAGTTTCTAACTCTTTTAACAATAAAGTGGAATCCCAACCTTATTAATGGTCTGATATACTTATAAGACACTAAAGATTGCAACTTTTTTTTAAGTGTCATAGCATCGGCCGGGATGCGAACCTGCAACCTGGGCAACTGCCTGCAAGTGCAAGGCAGTCGCGCTGACCTCTCGACCACCAATGCAAGACTAAAGATTGCAACTTGATCACAGAGATTGAAATTATTGATATAAGGAAGTGTAAATAAATCTCTTTAAACAGGTAAATAAAACTTATTCAGAATGTATATACAGGGTGGCCATAAGTTTCCATACATCCCTATACATGGATTGGCTGGTATACCCTCCCAGATCCCAAGTTTCACCCCAATTGATTTCTATCTTTGTGGGTACTTGAAGGCTATGGTGTATCAGGAAAAGATATGAAACATAAATCATCATAAGGAGCATATCACCAATGCCATTACAAACTTAACTTCAGCTGTGCTGAAACATGTTCATCAGCAGTGGCAAACACACATTGAAATGTGTTTTTAAAACTAGGGCAGTCATGTAGAGCATATCATATAAATTAAAATATTTTTTCATAAAAATGTATGAAAACTTATGGCCACCCTATATATATATATATATGTGTGTGTGTGTGTGTGTTGCCTATACTAAATTTAAGGTAAGTATAGAGGACTTGAACTCGAACTTTCAAGTTCCCTATATTTATCCAATCTATCTATACAACTGATGCATAGGCCCACATACATGTGAAAAAGGTAAATGATTTCCAATATACACATTTTATACTGGACAAACTGATGAATGCTGGTTCAGTACAAAATGCATATATTTGAGAATCTTTTTCACATATATGTGGGCATATTTATCAGCTGTATAAGATAGATTTGATAGATATAAGTATAAACTATGATAACATATATACATACATGAAAATAATGTTAAAATAAAAATATTATCTCAAAATCAATTAGCTAGCATGAATCAATAAATCTAAGGAAGGTCCCAAAGCACTATCGATCCTTATCCTCATACTACATTATATCAGTCTTAATCATCAACAAATAACAATAATAAATATATTAGAAATCGACTTGGCTAGCAATAAACAAAATAAATAAAATATTAAATATTGGAACAAACTGACTTGGCTAGCATGAACATGGGTAAGCATAAATAGAGGCCACAAGGCACTATCAATTTTTATATTACATCATATTAGCTCTACATCTTCTATGACTTATAGGGCATAATTATAAAGCAGAATATTAGAAACAAGTTTGGCTAACATATACATGAGCAAATTTAAATAGAGGGCACAAAGTATATATGAAGATAATAACCTCTAATATTAAACATCGATTAAATAAACTTTAAGATCTATGCAAAATTATTATAAGATAAATCTAGTTTACAATACCAATAAATAGTTAATGATCAGGTCTATGAAATGAATATGGGATTTGAATTATGAGTTGGGAGCTAAATGAATTAAGATATGGATAAATAAATAGATGATGATGAACAAATAATTAACTAATGAAAATGAATGGACTTAAGAATGAGGAGAGGAGAAGGAAAATGTGTTAGGATGATGGATGATTAAGTTGGTGATAGAATAAGGGTCAATGATGGGTGAATTAATTATGATAATAACTTGAAATGAAATATGGATGAAATAAAAGAAAGACAAATAAGGATGATATATGATAACAATGTTGATGATGAAGAATGAGATCCTGAACTATAAAACTAATATTGTGTCAAACAACAATGAGAGAATAATGAAATAAAGCAAGGGGTCCTAAGCTTGACTAAAACAAATTATTTGACCACTAAATGAAAATAGATTATAAGTTTTAAATTAGAAAAGAAACTTACATTTTAAAACTTCTACTAAACCAATTAAACAAAAAGAATAACATAAGAGATCAAGTCAAAGCATAATAAATAACTTCAGAAATGAAAAATTACAACAGATTCAAAATTGAGATTCAATAATTCGAATGCAACTATTTTAAAAAATATATTTGGGTCAGTGAGAGGAATTTTGCCACTTCACAAATATAACAAGCAAAGACAGCTCATAAAACGATGGAATTAATAAAAAACATTTGGCAATTCCAACACTAACAATAATATGAATTTTAGATTTTATGAATTATTAATAAATTTCTTAATAAAGTCATTATAATAATTTACAAATCTTTTATTTAATAACCATGGGCAATATGATCAAGATCAGTGAATGATGTATCTAATTATTTAGATAAGCAGATTATTCCAAAACAAAATATTTCATCTTTAAAATATTATTTAGAGCTAATACATGTGCTTAAGATCACTGTGTTTTGTTGATAAGTGATTAAACTTTATGTACTTTAAATGTAAGAGCTTAACAAAATTTATTTAGATATGCTAACTTACAATAAAATCTATTATATTAATTGATGCTGATCTTTATGACAGTAAATTATATGTTGATAGAAATAGAAATTAGAGTATGGATGGTGATTAGCAATAAGGCCACAGACAATTAAATATATTTTCAAACAAAATTTATTTACATTATTTACAAGTTTTGTGAATATACTAATAACAGTAAAGAAAACGTATGTAATCTTGGAACAATTGTGACAGAAATGTACATATAACAAGATTTATTTACATCATTTGATGGTTAAGGGCAGAACTCTTATGATCTATTTAATACTTTAATAAATTATTACCTTTTTATTTATTATTATCCAAATCTATTACTCATATTGAATTTATTTGACTTATTATGCATTTTATATTTTAAATTATTATCTTTTAATTTATTATTACTCAAATTTCTTACATACATTGAATTTATTTTTGACTTATTATACTTTCATATTTTATCTATTTATTAATATCATAATTTTAAGAATGTATCCACTTTAAATAGACCCAAGCAATATATTTCAAAATCTCTATTCAATGGTTAATAAGCCACCAATATTATTACTCAGGATAACACAATAAATATATCTAAAATATAATAGTTTAAACTACCATATATTACTAAAAACTATTGACTTCTTGTTTTAATCTACTGATTTAGGCTATTAAACAGTCAACCCTGCTTTAAGAATCAAGACTATTATTTTCTCCCTTTTAATTATTAGTTTTACTTTGTACGATTCTTTTAGGATTAAAAAAAATTATTACATGAATCTTTTAACCTTAAGGAAGAATATCAGAATTTTAAAACAAATTAAGTATAAATGATAAATAACATAGCTTAATGGTATAGATAGAATTATCTCAAATGGATAGACATTAAGTAGCAATCTACTATAAAATAACTTTTAACTAATATTATCTTTAGCATTGTTTTGCTCAATGCTAAGTCCAATCTACATTTTCAAATACCATATTTCAGAAATGATTCTGCTATTATTGATAACAAACCATTACAACTTAGGAATATGAAATATAATAAAACATGATATATCCAGAGATATAATAGGGTTGAACTAAGGTAAAAGAAACTAACAACCTAGACTATGGTCATCTCATGACTGCATATGGTCTGTAATCCCAGTGTCACTTTTGGGGCACCTTTGGAGATATAAAATGAAGAGGTGATCAATCTCTTGTAAACAACTATATCACATGATTTGAAATACTGGTGTCACTTTTGGATCACCTTTAGGGATATGAGAAAAAGAAAGGGGCAGTTAATTCCTTATTTAATAACTAGATCAATACATTACAAATGTATGGCCTTAATTTGCTCAAAGTTTGATAGTCATTATTCATAATTCACCTATGATGGTCATTTATGTCATCACTCAAGGAAAGAAAGTTCACCCGATATGATGCAAGATGGACCTATCACATATTTCAAAATATTATACACTTGCCATTATAACTATTTAACATGATCACAGATAAATCTAATCCTAATATTACTTAGCATGAGTATATAGACAGCAAAATGGAATATATTATAATTTGATGCCTAACATTTATAACTATCATTATCAATTTGAGGATGACCTATAGATATAACTGTCATTAGCTATTAATTAGTTAAATACACCTGGGTCTCATTTTATGCGGTAGATAGGTTCCTCAGAAAACATGCATAAAAGAAATCGCACAAAAATAGACTTAATTTATCTTGAAAAATGGGGGATACGTACTGTAATTTTCCAAAAATCGCATAAAAGCAAAGCAACAATGTAAAATTACTTTAAAATTCGCATATAAAAAAATAAGAAAATAAAATATGATTAATAAAAAAATTTTAATTTGAAAAAAATTGATACAAGACAAACTTTTTTTACTTTTTTTATTAACTACAGTATTTAATTTTATTCAAAACAATATATTTTTATGCGCAATTTACATTTTTTTATACATGTATGGTATTTTAATAATTATCGCTATTTGAGACATCAGATTCATCATGATGTGATGTGAGATACTGTAGCTTCTCCTTAAACAAAGTCAAGAGGAAATACAACTAAAACATTTCCAATCGCTGTTGATCCTTCCCATATCGCTAAGCAATCTAAAATTGAAATTTTTGTTTCCAAAGAAATTCATTTTCTTGGGTGTATTTTCCTCTCCATTAGGGTAAACTAAAAGTTTAAAATAAAAATAAAAACTTAATCTTACAATAATAAAAAGACACTGACTCACCACTGTTGGGCAAAATTTAATTAAAACTAACAATTAAAAATTAAATTCTTATTTTTGTCTTTAATTTTTTAATTTTCAATTCCGTTTAAAAATCAAATTTTATCATTTCAGATCACGTTACATAATTTTTAAATTGTTAATTACAATTAAAAATCAGATTTTAATAGTCAAATTTAATTGTGCCCATCGCTGTTACTCACCTTTTAAAAATAAACTTGCGAATACTAAATGATTAATTGATTATGTATTCTTTTTTTAAAAAGCAAAAATAGAACATGATTTAAAATGCAAAAACAATAACATACATAGTATAGGCATCTATAATGTTTGAACGGATTTACATTATAGTCTTATAAAATTTATTACTTGCAGACACTAAATGATTAATTGATTACATACTCTTTTTTAAAAAAGCAAAAATAGGTGATTTAAAATGCAAAAACAACAACATATACATAGTATAGGCATCTATAATGTTTGAACAGATTTACATTATAATCTTGTAAAATTTAATATGTGTATATAAAATGGGGAAATACTGATTTAAGTGAATTATAAACTTCTTTATTGCATAAAATCTATTATAGTACTATTATAAAGTGCTGAAAATATTGAAATTATTAAATGGAAGTCAAACTCCGATAATGCACAATCACTTTAAATATGATGTGTGTGAAATTTATAATGTTTAAAGTAATAGCACATTATTGGAGCTCATCTTCTGATCTAATAATTTTTATCACATAAAAGAAAACCACATACAAAGATATTAAGAAGAAACATGAATCGCATAACTTCAAAATCGTATTAAACAAATCTGCATAAAACAAGACCCGGGTGTACTTACACATATTAAATACCATGTTTAATGCACTTAAATTAACTAAAGTTATATACTGCCATTTATTATTATTATTCAACAATTGTAGCTGGTGGTCGAGAGGTCAGCGCGACTGCCTTGCACTTGCAGGCAGTTGCCCGGGTTGCAGGTTCACGTCCCGGCTGATGCTATGATACTTAAAAAAAAAAGAAAAACATTAAGAATAAACTGTAATAGTTTCTTACTGGGGTTCATATTTTAAAAAATGAACAAAATTTACTCAAAATACGATTATGTCACCTCTTTATATATATATTTGATCAAACTTACATTTATCATGCATTTTATTTTTTTACACAAACAGGTTATTTATACCTGTAATAACAATGTAAACAATATTGCAAGACAAAACCCATATAATATTTATGATAATAACATCACAATATAAACTTCTTGTTTCATCTTCCTTTTTGTGAAACTAAGAAAAACGAAATCTTGATTGCAACCTTTTAAAAAAATAACTGCAGCATTATGTGATTGATAAATGTTCTTTCTCATGTGGAATATATTTCTTTTTTTTTTTATCAATTTAAACTGTAACTCTAGTACAATGCTGTATCTATAAACAATTGTAGTTTCATCTGTTAATTTCAGCACTTTGTTATTCCGAAAATTAAAAGAAATTGAGATAAACATTGATTCCTATTTACATCACATATATGTATTTATATACTTTATTGACTAATGGCAATATTTAATAATTAACATATCAGAAATCCAATCCACAATATGATTAACACAATAATTAATATATCAAAATTTAATTTGATATTTGATTCACTTTTAATGAGATTCTACAATTCTGTTTAATAAACATATCGATTCCACTTGTAACAGGAAGTTGCAAGCTAGCACATTACAGCTTTTTCCTAATGCAAGTTTTAAAGGCAATGCTGAGAATACTTCATGTTAAAAGTCTCAAAAAATATTTTGTAAACTTTTATAATTTAGTATCTTCATTTATATTATTTTATTAGGTAGGTATAACTTATTACTGTAATTTTATTTAATTGCAATATAACATTTTTTTAAAAATGTATTTTCTTCATGTAGTGAAATTAATGTAGCATATAAAATTACAATAATTGTAGTTAACTTTAATATATTTTACATCAGTTTACACATGCTGCAAGTGCCTCATAAATTCAAAAACAGCAATAGAAGCTTTTTTTTTTTTTGTCTTTTTTCTTACTGAATCAAAATATGCAAATTATTTACCTTTATGTGTTTAAAAAATGTGTAGACTGATGAAGATTTATGTAATTTACTCTTTTTTCTGCATATCTTCATCAGGGTAGCTTCTAATTATGATGCACTGTTGTGTGGTATTCATTCTAATAATGAATTGCATACAAAACATGGAATATGCTGATTTAGTGTGCATTTACTCTAATATTACAAAATGCTCTAAGAAATATATGAATCTTGAAGGTAAAGATAAACCATTGCTTCACTATCTGTATAAATGTGGCAGATTTTTACTTGTGAAGAAGATACTATGAAATTTTTATTTTACTGTTAGTATATCAATATTCATGCAATGAAGCTTGAAATCTTTATACTTTATCTATAATTGAGTAGGTTGTGACCAATTACCTGAAAAAAAATTCTAATCCTATTTGGAACCTTAAATACTATTAACATTTAACAGATTTGAATTTTAGTTCTAGATCATGGATACATCAAATAAATCCCAAAAGCACAATTAGGTTCATTTTTTATAATCTTAAGGGGCACTATTCTAGAGTCACTTTAAAAAATTCATTTTATTAACACATTAACATATCTTGTATAATTTTGCTTCAGTAAAGACTATCAGTGTCCAAACCAATAAATTCAGTCAATGAACAAGATCTTAAAAAATTAGCATACACAGGCTAATACATAATTAATTATTTTTGCAGTTAAATAAAGATCTGAATATGGGGTATTAATAAAAGGAAATTTTAATATGGATTGATTCGCAATCTAGTTGAAATTTTTAAAAACTATACGATTTAATAGTAATGGTGAATCAAAGCCCAGAAAATTTTTTTGCACTTATATCTATAATTGCATTTATCTTTTCTTTTTGCTTTAATGAAATTTTGTTGACAATGATAGCAATATTTTTTTTATTTTTTTTATTTTTGTAATTACATTTCCAGTGCAATTTATCAGTAATTAATCTATTCGATTTACTTATTACTGAGACAAGCTATATCATTGACCTCTTATATATTATGGACACATCTATACCCAAATAAACAATCCGTATTAAAAAAAATTAAAATTTTAGCTCTGATTGTTCTACTGTTGTTTAATGTTTGCTATTATTAATCAAATATTTAACAGTAAGTATATGCAATATATGTGAGTGCGTGGCAGTACGTGTGGAGCATATTTGAAAAGTAATTTTCTAGAAGTTGATTTATAAAGCTCAGTTATCATTTGTTTACATTTTTCATTACTTCTTTCAAACTTATTTGCTTAACTACGTATATAAAATTATAATGAAAGCATCTTTGGACTGCAGATTTATAACAATATAGAAATGTAAATATGAATAATAAAATATTTAAATGTTTATTCTTAATTTTTTTATTTTTTTCGCAAATGAAATGTTGTTTGCTTAATAATTAAAGTAATGATTTATCTCTAGGTATATATTTATTATTATAGAGATGTTCGATCACACACAGATATTAGCATATATGTAAGCATGACTAGAAAATTATATTAATGTATTTTCAGGTAATAATGATTTGTTATTTTATTTTTTGCTAGAAATAATTGTTCTGTATTTTATATATATATTATTGTGGATTAAATCAGTAAGAGTTACTGTTTGTTTCCATTATTTATATGATGATTTTTCTGTTCCCATGATGTAACTATCGTTTTTCTATTTTCATAATCTATTAAGATGAATCAATCCACTTTAAAAAGTTTTAAAAGCTTTTCCTAAATATATTTAAAGAAAATTTGTGTAATCTATTCAATAGGCAAATAGATTTCTTAAAAATAAAGTAAATACACTTTATAAAATTATTGACAATAATTTTGCCAATGTTTTAAACACTTTGCAAGTTATGCTTTTGAGTACTAAGGTTAGAATTGTACATTTTATTTACTGAATCTTCCCATCTATATAATTGAAATATGAAATTTATGAATTTTTTTTAAAAAAACAGGGAAAAAAACACTTTTTTGTTTAATTTTCATTAGTTATTAAATTAATTATCTTATTATAAAGTGCTTCTACAAAATAAATTGAGATAGTGATCAGTTATTAGATATTATCAAATTAATAACAACCGGGACTGGTAATGTGAATTGCATTTGTTAGGATGGGCATGAAAACAATTCCCTTTTAGCTACCCTGGCCGCATATTTTATTTGTAATATTAAGAGTTCTGAGCAAGAATTTAAATTTTTGATGATGATTAAACCAATACTTTTTACCTTTAAACATTAATAGTTAAGTTTTTATATATATTTGTTATATATCCTGGTCATCATCTCATCCTTAATTAAAAATATAAAATAAAATATTATACCATAATTTTTTTGTGAACTTAGTGTTGATCATAATCTTAAGCCTTAATTCCTGTTTAGAGAACTATCCAATGATTTAGATTTGAATCTCTCCCATATTTTATTAAATTTTCACTGCAGTAGCTTGAAGTTCTAGCTCACAGAGGCAAAGATCATAAACATAATGTCACATATATTAACTATACTAACTTTCCCATCAATAGAATAATCAATCTTGAATGTGAGAGTTAAATAACAATAGGTCTGTTTACTGATTTATAAAAGCTAACATATAAATAGTAATAAACATATCAATAAATAACAGTTAAAATTATAACATGATAAGATTCTGGAATCAGTACATTGTTTAGACACCATTATTAATGATTTTTCTTTTCTAAACATAAACTATAACTAAATAATATCACTTTTAAGAGCACACCTAACTATTCTTTCAATAAAAACTTTAGAATTTAACCAATTTCACTCCTGTAAAGAAATGGGATTAATCTCTTCTCATATAATTTCATTATTTGAAAAAAAAATTACAAACTTGTCTATTATGTTAAAGAAGTAAAAAAAAAAATTCTCATTTTTTAGACCTTTTTACACAATTGTATTTAAAAAAATATCTTACTATATTAGTTATTTGAATATGAAAATCTAGTTTAAGTGTTCAGATATCTATACAGATGAATATCTTGAATTTTCATTCTCTTCTGAAGTTGGCAACTTCTTTTCAAATGCAAATATAATCTAGATGATTATTTGAATTGTAGTTTCAATCATGTTTCCAAGTTATTTTGGTGATAGTTAATTTATAGGTTATTGGTCTTCATTGAGAAATCAAAACTCTGCTAGCTAAACAAATCATTTCTGAGGTCAATACAGTTTCCAGTGGTGGCAGACAACAGGCTCCATTTCACTTCATTGTAAAGCTGGTTTAAGCAACTCCTTTTCTAAATGCTGCATGGACAAAATATGAAGGCTGATACACATTTAGCAGACTTCATCAGACATATTGATCAAGCTTATTTTTGCTTCAATCTGAATATACTAAATATTACTTTTGGTACTAATAGATAGTTGATGTAGCTTCTCACATAGTTTAGTTCACTATTGCAATTGTTTCTTTTTGTCTGACTTTCTTAATAGTTTGGTGCTTATCTTTTTAAAACTGCTAATGTTTCTTTTGCCTTGGTTCAATAGAAATTAGTCTAGATTCATATTTTTTTACATTTTATAGATTTATGATATCCTGCCTTTTATGTTTTTGAAAATGTGTTTTTCTTAATTCAATCACTAATATGATCTTTTGTACAGTATGTTTTTTCAAAACATAAACTTTATAATATATTGTCCAAATTTACTTATTTTCTATTTAATTTTTTAAAATCTATTTTAATTGCTTTTGGTTTAGACTGCAAAAAAATAATAATTGGCTGATTAATGTTTTACAATAAATTGATTTTTAAAAAAAAAATTATTGCATATTCTATTCAGTAATTATATTAAACTTATACTGGATGGTGTAAATGATTATAATGAGCTTGAAAGTCTGGCTTCAAATCTCCTTTAATTACATCTAGGGTAAGCATATATATTATACTTGTATTTCAGTATTACATATTCAGCCTGTATTCTGACTATCCCTTTTCTGTGTATTTAAATGAACTTATTAAAGTCTTACATGTGAGGGGGTCAGATTGACTTAAAGTCAACATGATATGACTATAATATTGGCATCATCAAGGATTTGAGCATTCTATCATTAAATTTTCAGTGATGTGGGTGGCTGAAAAGTTGGAGAGTGGGGAGGATTGAAGCCTTACCATTAAAGTGTGTACATTTCCTATTTTAATATATATATATATATATATATATATATGTGTGTGTGTGTGTGTGTGTGTGTGGAAGGTGATGGTTCAGTATGAAATACATACATTGGGGTTCATTTATCTTTTTCATATATATGGGATTATATGTCTCCATTATATTGAATGTTGTGGATGCTATAGGGAGCTAGAAAGTCTGGCTTCAAATCGCTTTAATTAAATACAATAAAAATAAATTTTTTAATTATTTTTTATTTTAAATCACTATTATTTTAATCAGTCCAATGCCTATAATAATATATGTTTTGCATTTACATTTTTAGAGTAATCAAATTCATTATAAAAGCTGTGTGGCTTCACAAAAACTCAATCACCAAGGTTGATTTTTAACTTATATTTTAATATTTATTTATCTTATTCATTCTATTGAAATAAATACATTATTATGATTTGCCCAAAATATTTATATTTATTTGTGTGTATGAGTACATATTGCTCATTATTTAATTAAATAAATATTTTTTATTCTTTTTTTTAATTTACTAATTTCTTCATCGGTGTAAAGTAAGACTGACATATTTATTTAATGCCACATTAATATCTTAAGTTGTTATTTCTCTATTTAAATTAACTGCCCTTTCCATATATCTTGTAATCTAATTTACAGTCATAACAAAATCAAAAGTAGTTTATAAAGTTTTTTTAAACAATATATACTGTTATTTTCTGTTGAAATGCCTGCGGGCAAATATCATTAACACTATCATGTATTGCTGTTTCTAATACAAATTAAAAAAAAAAAAAACAAGTAGAAGAAAGCAAAGCAAAATAGAAAAAAAAAGATAATAATGATATGAAAACTATAGATTGTAGTGTAATATATATAATCAATAGATGCTAAAGATAAAATTATATTATTTAAACTGCTAAATCTTTATTCAACAGATAAGAATCTACAGTAAAAAAAAAAAAACACTTAAGATATTCAGCTATCACATTCAAATGTACCTTAAATTTTCTTCTCAAATTATCAAGCCGACCTTGGGAACCTATTGATCATCACTACAAGGGACACTCCTGAACCAATCATATCAAGCATTGCTCTTGAAACCATCCTAAAACTTGAACTATGAACTTACAACATACTTTTTCAATTTTATTAATGTAATTTTTATTTTCTGATTACATGTAATATACTTACTTGAATAAATATTTTGGGAATTAAAAAATGTATTTGGTTTTTATATATGTTTAATTTTAAATGTTTTTTTTTTTTTGTTCAGGTTGTTAGATATTTTGGTCATCATTTGCTGTATATTGATATAGTCTTAATAATAAAAACATCAGCTGTATATGATATCCAGCAGGAGTTTAAAATAAAATAAAGTGGATATCATAGCTCTATATTATAATAAGAATTTGGTTAGTTCTAGTGTAGTTTTTACAAGTCTCTTCAATTAATCAAGTGTTACATAAGAAACAAATCAAACATTCTAGAATAAAATGAAAGAAAAGTAATGTTAAAAAAAGATTCTCTCATATGTTTTATATTTCATCTGAATATATAATTTAAACAAAATAAAACAGTCACATTTATAAAATTTGTAAAACTTAGTGTAATAAATATGTGTACGTTATGAAAAGGAAATATATATATATTGTAACTCTGCTCTGCTCAATAATTGAATCGAGGTTAAATTCAATCAAAAAAAACATTACTAATTAAAGACAATTATTAAGTTAAGTTAAAGTTAAATTTAATCTAACATCGTGTAATTAGGAGTATTTACAGAATTAAAAAGAAAAAGCCCAACAAGTTAATGATAAACCATTAAAAAGAACACAAACAGGCTAAGGGTTTTTGACAAAATTTATCCATGAAACAAAGGCTATATAAAGAGAAAGAGATAAGAAAAAGAACGATATATGTAGAAAGCTGAAGTGCATGTCACCTGCATCAGATCGGTTGAAAAGATTTCAGTTCTAGTCTTAAAAATATTATACATTGTCTAAGAAGACTGCTGTTATAGTACTCCAGTATTGAATCAAATACAGTTAGAATGGTAAATTTTTCTATAGAAAATATTATGAAAAAGGATGTTCTAAGATTATCCAATTTCTGCCAATCACAGCCTGAATAGTGTAGCTTGATCTTCTTTGAAAAATACCTATAAGAGTGGCAGAGATAGAGAACATATTAAATAAAGCTTATTTGCCTACAGGAGAACTGTTTCTCATTTCCTGTATATGTACATCACATATATTTGAACAGCAGACTATCAAAACAAAGAAATGTCCAATTTGAATCAACCAATAGAAATTGATTTATGACACATTCAGCCATAAACTTATGAAATTTGGCAATTACGCTGGTTGAATTATTTAAAGAAGCCAAGATATATGCATATAGATCAGATGGTCTCCATAATATATAAATTTCATGCATATATTTTATTGCATGTAATTTTATACATAAATATTGTTTAAATTTTTTTTGATGAATATTACCAATGTAGCAAAAAAATTTATATAATTTATTTAAACATGTATGTATATTTAATTTTGACATATATATTTTATCATAAATATTATTTCTTTATTATGTCTACTAATTTGATGCTTTATTTATAATATAATAATGTTTAAAGGTAATTTCCTTACATCAACCAAGATTACCTGAACTTAGTTATGCAGTTGACTGTTCAGTTCTTCTCTCAATAGTCTCATCTCTAATGTATGCATAAATCCTCCATTGATCCTCAGAGTTCATGTTCTGAGCTGAATTAATGCATGGTTGTTGTTAAGAGAACTATGGTGATGTTATTAGAGGATAATTTATTTATTAGTGTTCTTTTATTGAAGGTGATATCCTGCAATTAGATTTAGTGGAATTTAAACCTTGTATATTCAAATAAACTCTTATGAGAAAGTTAAATGAGACCTCTGAGACAGGATTTTAAGTCTGATGGTCAGAAGATGTAACCAAGATGGTTACTTTATATAAACAGTTGCATAGGGCACAGAAAGTTTGATCATCTTCATCAATATTCATTCTAATTAAATTCAATTAACTGAAAGTCAAATTCCAATTATTTTTGGAAAATTGATGATTCTAAAGTAATTTTTATATGCGAGAAGTAGATATCTATGCATAATATATGAACTTACATCAGTCAACAATAGAGGCACTATTATCACCATCAATAGAATAAGTGCTGGATACTATATATTTATAAAGAGAGAGAGAGAAATAAAAAGATATAAAGAGATAGCAAGAAATAAAAAAATATGGAGAAAGTGAGAAAGAGAAAGAAAAGTTAAATGTGATTAGATATCTTTTTCGATTATAAGTTTATTTTTTAAAAAATACAACAAATGCATTGTAAAAAAAATTTCCCAAGATACCAAATCAAAAATTATTATAAATGTATTCGGTTTAAAAAATTTTAAATTGGTATATAAATGATATTTAAGATTTTGCCACTGTTTGAATAATAAAGTATATATAGATATTATACATTATAAATTTTCTATTACTGATATATAAAAAAAATAACACATGGTTTTATTGCTCAGGAGTTCGTAAGAACTTTGAACAACATAACTGAGGGTCAGAATGGATTGTAGCACTTCCCGATCCCAAATTGAATTCTCTAATACCTGCACCAAACTATGCAGAAATACTGATATATAATTATGTGTAAAGCATTTTTTGAAAGTTAAAACTAGTATTAATGGATTTTTAAATCTGTAAATATCATAAAATTTATAACTGAATTTTTTTTAAACAGAAAATTTATATATATATCAAAATTTTTAATATCTATTGTTCTAGTTCGAAATATTAATTACACTCAAGAGGGTAGTACTCTAAGACATTCATTAAATAGTAAATTTTAGCTTTGGTCTTTTTCAGAAAGTTCCTAATAATGAATAGTTTTGAATTAATCATAGACAAATGATTTTATATTGAAGTATCTTTTACATATTTCTATGATAATAACATGAATATTCATGATTTTGCTGAGTGCAATTTTTTAAAATCTTGAGTACATTGGTTAATATTTCAGAATATTTATATTTATAGTGAAAATGATAAAAAGTTGCCCAACAGGTTTAGGCAGCATTTGATAACTGAAATGAAAAACTGATAATGAAATAACCTTTATTATCGACTTTAAATTTAGGATGCCATTTGTAACAGATTAAAATGAGGGTATACTCTTTTTTTAATATCCCACAGATTTGAGAACCATTTGTAACAGATTGGGTATGACAAGAGCATGATAGAGTGATCCTGTTTAATTATACCTTGAAAAATGTGGCACCATTTATACAGAAAAAATATATGCATATGCTAATCTCTGTTATAGCTTCAACAGTATGAGTGGCATTTATAACAGATCAAAAATTTGCAATAAGGAATAATAACTCTAATAGAGCCTGAATAAAATATAGCCCAGACATTTGTCAACCTATGAACAAAATAAAATTGAGCCCTGAAGTTGACATCATTTGTAATTGAATAAAATATAAATCAAAGAAAAATAATACTAATTTTATACTGCCCTGTGAATAATAGTGTCATTCATAATAGAATGAATATAATAAACTAAGCTAAATGAATACCAATCAATAAATAATTATTCAGTAATTAAAATAATCCTTATCTTATCACATATCCAACCGTTAACTATACCAAAACAAAACAGTGATGATAATCTTTATTATAATAGCATGAGTTCAAACAGCATTTAGTAGAAATGGAAAACAAAATTATCATTTCAGATATCCTAAATACAAACCCTACTTAAAATAGATTAAAATAAAGCAATTAAAGCAAATATCATTGTCTCAAAACAAGAATATATATTTAAGATATAATTCACTTATAATCAAATGAAAATGAAATTGATGATAAATCACTCAACAACCAAATTGTAATATACCTATTGAATAAAACATTGCTTATAATAATATAAAATTATACTAAAATTTAATGACATTCATATCTAAATAAAATAATTCATGAATGATTGAGATAACATCTTTAGTATGTTCTAAATCAATATATGACCCAAAAATTAATTTTAAATTCTAGTTTAATAAAATTATAAATAATACTAATGCAGCTATGCCATACTCATATATTGATTTACTAGTATTAATCATGTTAATTACAACAAGATAGAATACTTAATAATAATGTGTTATCAATAAACCCATAGATTTAATTTTGAATCTATAATATCCAACCATACTAATATATAAATGAAACAGTAAATTTCCATTGGGTATTTACTTAACTCCTTTTCCCCACACATCCACCATCTTGAATTTTAAAAAAATTATATTGTTAGAAAGAGCAAATATGAAAGAATGTAATAAAACTGACAAAATAGTCTATTTCAAAAAAAATTAAGAAAAAAAAAAGATTTTTAATACTTTTAAAAATGTTTTCTTTTTACATTAGTTCACACACTCTAAATTTTGAAAGTTAAATGTTAAAATGATATTTTCATGAACAGCTTCATCACATTTATCACAAAATACTGAAAAAAAGATATATAACATCACTTACCTAAGATAATTTTTCATAGCAGAAATTGTTAAAACTGGACAAATTTGTGTCTCTCATTTTTACTTACAGACTCAGATCTTGTCTTTCTCTTCAGGATATTGGTTAGAAATACATTTGGTTTTAGTGGATGAAAAAAAAATAACTGTAAGAACAGTGCATGAGATATTATGCAAAGAGAACTTTAGTAAATTGTGATATATAAAAAATATAATTAATTTATTATTATAGGATTGAATAATGGGGGAGGGGTAATATATCTATTATTTTTCAAGTAAAAAGTGTATTAAAAAAAATATCAAACAAAAATTTCAGTAAAGTAAAATTAGTAAAAACAAAGTAAATCAATAAACCACAACATAAACAAATATATTATGAGCACTGATTATACATATGTGTGGGAGATGATGATCTTGACAAAATGATGAGTGCTGATTCAACATGAAATATGTGCATTGGGGATCCTTTTCACATGTATGTGTATCAGTTGTATGAGATAGAGTGTATGTATTGAGGGAGCTTGAAAGTCTGTGTTCAAATACCCATATATATTAAAGTAAAGCCTGATTTTATAAATATATATAGAATAGCTATAATTTTTTATCAAAAATAAAAAAAGGCAGTGCTCATTGATGATGGGAAATGTAATGTAAATGTAAACATTACATTTCCATAAAGGCTCTGGAATATTCAAAATTAAAATTGCAATAAATGGTGAGTGAATTCATTTCTGTGGGGAAAAAAATTTTCCAGTGACTTAATCTAAAAAAATGGAGGAAAAAAAATTAAAAATTACATTTTTCAAAAATAATAATAATAATAATAAATTGAAATTTTATCGTAGAAAAAAAAAATACATGCGTCTTTTTGAAGGCAGCAAAATGGTGAACAAAAACAAGTGAAACTTGTAAATGTGAGATTAATTGCTACTGCTCAAAGTCAGTAGTTACTGTAAACTTATGCTGATGAGTTCCAGGCTAATTCCTGTAACTAAATTATTAAAACTGTATATTATAACAATCAACCAAAATAAAAAGAATTATTAGCATTTATTATACTAAAATATGAATATTAAAATTTAATATTAATTACATTTATGATTCACATCAATGAAATTTAAATAAAATTAAAGCAAATCATTCTGTCTCATAACAGAACAAAATATACTACTATCAGCTTTATAATTGATTAAGATTAAGATCTTATTGATCAACCATGAACTCAATGCATTATCTATCTAATCGACAATAATTTACAAACACAAATATTTGATTATGATTATCATATAAACTTTACATCTAGTCTGATAATAACTATAGAATTCAATACAAAAAATATTATAACTATATCCACTTACCAATCCTGGGATTTGATTTCTGAATTATGTGATATAGTTATTTCAAATAAATTTTATGATATATAGTCAGCTTATCTTGACCCTCTCAAATTCTATTAATCAATAAATTTGTATTGCACAATTGAACAATAATTAAATAAGTTTATTTGTTTAGGTTAAATTAATATTTATTAATAAATACCAATTATATAATAAAAAATATGTGTATATGATGAATAGATCATATTGTAGTTTAAATCAGCAATTGACATTAATTTCATATTTAAATATGTGATCAATATCCAATTATTTAATACCAAATGTGAAACACATATGTCTTTGTAACACAAATATGGTCTAGAAATGTTTATACTTTTCAAAATGCAAGAGCGTTTGATATAGATATGCATTTGTATATATATATTTATATTTATTAAAGATGAATCTAATTATTTTTAATAAAAATTTAAGAGAACAAAATAAAGCAAATACTTATTGTGATGAAAATCTTTTTGAACTTCTAATATAAGTGATATATCTGAAGATAATTTAAAATTAATAAATAAAAAATGAATATTTTTAAATATTAAAATAAAAATTACTATACCACAAAGTATACTCATCTTTTCAATATATTCCCATTATTTCATTATAAGTCACCAGTAAATAAAATGTCAAAATACTCATGACTAACAAAAATTTGTTCATTCAAGCTTTATTAACATTGTACCATAAAGTGCAACTATGCCTCTATTTCTCTTCATCCCTCATAAAACTTGCTCGTTATATTTGCTAAAGTCTTATCCTAAATTTGAAATTGATCCTTTACATCTTTACCTCTTTCAGTAACTTCTTTAATAATATAATTCATAAACTCTGTTTATAAAATAAAATACATTAACATTCTTGTTAAAATTATTTAAAATCAAATACTACAAGCTAATTGCATTTATATGTTGGACTATTTCCATTATGATGAGTATTGAATGTCTTTAAAAAAAATTAACTTTATTTAAATATTCCAAATACATTCAACTGTTAGTAATAGCACAACATTTTGAGAGGTATTATTCTCCCCTCTTCTTCAGGTGTTGTTGACGTGCCCAGTGACAGTACTAGCATGGGAATCAAACCTGGCCTCTTAGATTTTTAAGTATTAAATTGTAAGGTAGTGCTCTAACCAAGTGAGCCATCCTGCCAAAGGCAACAGTCAATAGAAATTTCATATACTTATCTATGAGGTTCCTCCTGATTTTTACACTATTTCTTCTTAAAAGCAAAGTTTATTAATGATTTCTATACCTTATATATAGTCACATTAGGTTGATATACGGGATTGTTTGCCATTGTCATGTGACAACTTTTTAAATTTTTTTCTTTGTTTATTTTCTTCACTATCCAATATTTTTGTATCTTCTACCTTAGATATATATGTTTTTTTCTCTTCTAATCATCAGTTTGTATTTCTGCAAGTACTTTATAATGGGGCAACTAGTCTCACCAATATACATTCTTCCACATTCACATGGTATTTCATAGATGCAATTTATTTCTTTTCAGTACATCAAGTTGAGGCTTTGTAGATGTTAGAATTTCTCATAGTATGGTATGGCTCTAGAAAGCTGTTCTGATGTTATACTTATTGCAGATTTTCCTTAATTTGTCTGCTATTTTTGAAATATATGGATACACTACAGTTCCAATAATTGTTTTTTATGGTTCTTTTTGTTGTCTATTTAAGACTTTCTTAAAAACAGCTGATGGATAACCATTTTTCATAAGAGTTTGTTCTATATAGATCTTTTCTTTTTCAAATCACTGGTTTCTGAACAAACTTTTTTTATTCTGTTCCACAGTGAAAGTATAACTCCATGTTTTGTGCTTCTGGTGTGATTGGATGTACAGACTAAGTATTCTCTTGTATGTGTAAGTTTTCAGTAAATTGTAGTTTTGATTTTTCTATGAAGGAGTTTTGTAGCAAGAACATCCAAAAATGGAAATAGTCCAACATATAAATACAACTAAAACATCACAAACTTGCAGGAAAACAACCTAATATTTAATAGCTATATATATTTTTATCACTTATTATAGTTGCACTCTAAGAAAACAAACATATTTCATATCTCTAAGTGGCTTCATTACCCTCTTTACAATTATATAATACATCATAAGTAAAGCAAGAATCCATGAATGTAAATACTTGAGAGGTTGTTTCTCTTTTTATCACATTCCATACTAACATACCATTTTATAAATATCACTTGTTTAAAACAAAACATTATATTTTATTCTCCTTAAAATATCAAATGGGGATCTCATATCCTCTGATCATAAACATATATAGTTATATTATTTTTAACTAATACAACATGGGAAATAATACTTCAATTTCATTAAATAAATTATATTTATTCACATGGTGCTGCTGGCTTTAAAGTTCAAGCATGCAGATACCAACTTTAAAATCACTTTCTCTTATGAGATAAACTAACTAAATATAAATTAACCTTGATAATGAGCTGGAGATCAAAATAATAGAAGTACTAAAATTAAAGTCACTTTTAATATTAAAGTAAACTGACTAAATGTTAACTAAACCCAATTTTAATTTTTTAAGTATGTTGCACTACATTGTAAGCCTAATTGTGCAATATATGGTTGCTAACCAGGAATCTTTGGTTTGGAAATTTTTTGCAAATGTCAGGAAAACTCTATTGAACATTCGATTTTAATTTAGAATTTATAGTTATCATTTCATTGAGAATTCATTTCTACTAGCTACTGTGTAATGAGACCAGAATATTTTTCAATTGCAAACTAATAATATGCCCTTGCTCCAGAGAAGATATTAATATATTTATGAAAACTTTTAAATTAGGACATTCTGTCAATTCCAATGTTAATATATATAATATATATTTCAATTATATATATATATATATATATATATATTATAATTGAAATAATAAATTTAACGGTTTACAAACTATTACAAACAATCCTTAAATCCACAGAAGTCCTTTCGGTTAATTTCTTAAACCTGCCTCAACTGTCATTAAATTTTAAAAAAAGCGAAAGCAAACATCATCAATTCAAATCCCATGTCTCTCGTATTTTAATGTTAGCAGCTTGTCAATTTATTAAATGCATTTTATTTCTGTTTATAAAAATTGCCTCTTTCATTTTTCTTTTACTATGGTTTCTCTCTTCATGAAGAATTTTCACATTTTCAAAATCAAATTTAAATTTATATTTACGTGATTTTTCATGATCAAAGAAAATTGAAGGAGACATTAAATCACCACTATTTTTACTTTTTACATGCTTATATAACATTTCATGCTCCCTCAATCTCTTCTCAATACTGCACCTAGATTCACCTATATATCATAGCATACAATCACAAAAAATTGATATATGACATTACTTTTCTGCTTGACAGGTATGACATCCTTAGAATTATTGACTAATTTATTAATATTGTTTGGAATGTAGAATGAAACATTAAACACATTCTTATATATATCCTTAAAAAATGTTACTTGTGGATTTGAAATAAATGGAATAGATATTCATTGTTTACTATTAATCTTCATTTCCTTTAAATCATTATAGTAATAATAACAAGTCAGATGCCATATAACTTTTTTTAAATTGACATAAAGTATTGTTTATTTGTTCCATTTTATAACCAATATCAAGCAATTCCTTGGCAAATATTTCAATATTTTTCAGTTTATCACTTTAGTAATGACATAATTTTTCATTCCGAAACAAAAAAGATCTAAGACTTACCATCTTATGCATCATTGGTACTTTTGATTTACAATTAATATACCCTCTTTTTTGCAGTAGCTTAATTATTAGTTTATAATTTAATATACTGTTATCTTTTGTAATCATTAAATCTAAATATTTAATATTTGTGTCCTGTTCCTTTTCAATAGTCCATTTCAAGCCATTCAACTTATTTAATTCCTCTACAAGCAAATTTATACTATTATTATTTCCACAAACAAAAACATCATCCACATATCTTTTATAAATTTTAATATCTCCAAAAGTACACATATTTAAAATACTACTCTCAAATGTAGATAAAATGAAATTTCAAACTTGTGCAACTACAGGCAGCCCATAGGCCAACCTTTAGACATTTTATAATATTGACCTTCAAAAGATGCAACAATGTTATCATTAAATTTTTTTAAAGAATCAACAATAAATTTTATCATATATTTACAAATACTTTTACTTTTTAATGCATGTTCAATTATTTTTACGGAATTCATTCTATCAACAGATCCATAGATTTCTGTAACATTCAATGAAGCAATAACATCATTTTCATCAACGATCAAATTTTTAATACTATTTACAAAGTCAAACGATGAAGAAGTAATATTTTCCCCAAATCCTAAAAAATCTTTGTAAAAGTTTATCAATATATTTACAAGTCTGATACATGAATGAACCACCAAAATCTATCATAACCCACAAAGGATTACCTTCTTTATGTAATTTTATATTTGCAAAAATACGAGGACATATAGCACAAGAAGGATATATCATATAGTGTACATTATTACTTAAAACTTTGTTTTTAGCACTTTTTAAAATATTGTTAATAAATTTTATTCTTTGACCATCCATATTATATTCTTCAATCAAAAAGAAACCAAGTTTGTCCATTTGCATTTTAACTTTATCAATATACTTTGTAAATAGTATTAAAAATTTGATGATTGATGATAATGATGTTATTGCTTCATTGGTTGTTACAGAAATGTATGGATCTGTTGACAGAATGAATTCCATAAAAATAATTGAACATGCATTATAAAGTAAAAGTATTTGTAAATATATGATAAAATTTATTGTTGATTCTTTAAAATGTTTTAATGATAACATTGTTGCATCTTTTGAAGGTCAATATTATAAAATGTCTAAAGGTTGGCTTATAGATCTGCCTGTAGTTGCACAAGTTTGCAATTTCGTTTTATCTACATATGAGACAAGTATTTTAAATATGTGTACTTTTGGAGATATTAAAATTTACAAAAGATATGTGGATGATGTTTTTATTTGTGGAAATAATATTAGTATAAATTTGCTTATAGAGGAATTAAATAAGTTGAATGGCTTGAAATGGACTATTGAAAAGAAACAGGACAAAAATATTAAATATTTAGATTTAATGATTACAAGAGATAACAGTATATTAAATTATAAACTAATAATTAAGCCACTGCAAAAAAGAGGATATATAAATTGTAAATCCAAAGTACCAATGATGCATAAGATGGCAAGTTTTAGATCTTTTTTGTTTCAGAATGAAAAATTATGTCGTTACCAAAGTGATAAATTGAAAAATATTGAAATATTTGCCAAGGAATTGCTTGGTGTTGGTTATAAAATGAAACAAATAAACAATACTTTATGTCAATTTAAAAAAAGTTATAATGATTTAAAGGAAATGAAGATTAATAGTAAACAATGGATATCTATTCCGTTTATTTCAAATCCACAAGTGGAATTTTTTAAGGATATATATAAGAATGTGTTTAATGTTTCATTCTATGTTCCAAACAATATTAATAAATTGGTCAATAATTCTAAGGATGTCATACCTGTCAAGCAGAAAAGTAATGTCATATATCAAATTTTTTTGTGATTGTATGCTATCATATATAGGTGAACCTAGGTGCAGTATTGAGAAGAGATTGAGGGAGCATAAATTGTTATATAAGGGTGTAAAAAATAAAAATAATAGTGATTTAATGTCTCCTTCAGTTTTCTTTGATCATGAAAAATCATGTAAATATAAATTTAAATTTGATTTTGAAAATGTGAAAATTATTCATGAAGAGAGAAAACATAGTAAAAGAAAAAATAAAGAGGCAATTTTTATAAACAGGAATAAAATGTATTTAATAAATCGACAAGCTGCTAACATTAAAATATGAGATTCGTGGGATTTGAATTGATGATGTTTGTTTCCGCTTTTTTTTTTAATTTAATGGTAGTTGAGGCAGGTTTAAGAAATTAACTAAAAGGACTTCTGTGGATTTAAGGATTGTTTGTAATAGTTTGTAAACCATTAAATTTATTATTTCAATTATAATTACAATTTTATTTTTAATTAATGGACATTTTATTTATTATATATATATATATCCAAAATATATTTTTAATTAATGGACATTTTATTTATTATATATATATATATCCAAAATATTCTTTCAAATAATAATAATTTAATTTATATGACATTACGCATATAAGTACTAGTTTATATTCCCAATGGTAGAAAGAGATATTCTTTCATGAACAGGTATTGTTTCAAAATATTATGAATGAATAAATGCTAGCTTTATCTAAGACAATATGCTGGGATTTTAGAAAAAATTGATCAATCTAATAAAATTACATAGGTAGGGAGATATGACCCTTGTATACTTTCTGATGTTTGTCTTCCATCTTTAAGATATAGATAATATCCATTTTAAAATATAAAAATGTTCTGATGGTTTACAATGTAATGAAGCAATTTCAATGATTTTTCTTTTTATAATAGCTTGGCATTTTCCTATAAAATTTTCTTGATATGCTATCTGGTTCATGGGCAGATAATGTTGATTCTTACTTCTCCATTTTGTTCAGTTTACTATATACTTTAAATAAAATAAAAAGAAATCCATTTTTGCAGTAAATATAAGAGAGAGAAAAAGTTCAAACTTTTTAGTTCTATTTATAAAATTTTTCATTGATGTCAGTATGACCATGACAACCTTCCATATTAATATAATACACCATATACACCTTAATTGATACTCTACAATGCAGTTTAACATATGTTTTATTTGATCTCCTTTTGCCTACAGTTTCAACTATCCATCAGTCATCATCAGAGCTACAACATTTAAACATATACAATTAATATCTATCTATACATATACCAATATATACACACACATACATATACAAATATACATATAAATATAAAAATAAAAAACAACATTTTAAACACTCCAACTATTAGCTTAAATATGGATCTTTAATATCTCTGCAATCTAAAACCTCTTTATCTCACAATTATATTCAATTAATTTCTTTTATACAAATTTTTATTTTATATTTTAACATTTATTTCTTCATATTTTAATCATCTAAATTTTAAATTTGCCCTTTAATCTAATTTATTTCTTCTATTTTAATTACATATACTACATTAATCAATAGCAATAATATTAACATAATATCCTTATAATTTTATTTTATTTTAATTTTTAATTTTTTAACTAATTTTATCTTTTAAAAAACACTCAGCACGCCTCCTACTATAACAAAAATAACTTTCAAAAATTTTAAAAAATTCTTTATCTTTATTTTCTTCACCTCTACGTCCTCTATGAGCACCTTCCAAAACTATATCTTATTCTAATTCTTTAAAATCTGCACATACCTATTCATTAACAAAAATATTCCTACAAAATTAATATTGTCAGACTCCGATCCTTATTAAAGAGATGGCTAATGCTTCTAATCAATATAGTCTCTTTTGTCTTTCTATCCCTCCCATTTTTAATATGATTTATCATTTTAATACTTCCCTTTTTAAACTTATCCTCTGTCTCTAATGAATTTAAATAAACAGGTGATCTCCTATCATATCTGTGCTGAGTCAACCTAGTGTAAATTGAATTTTTTGTTTCACCCACATATATATTCCTAATTTTTTTTTTACAAGATTTACACTATATTCTATATACTCCATTTATATAATTTTCTATATTTCCTATATATATATTATCCAAAATATTAAGCATACTTTTTCTTTTCTTATTTACCATTTTAAATTTTATTACATTATTAAACTTTCTATTAATTCTCCAAATTATTTTATTTATATTCCTTACAATATTATTATTATTATATGTTTTAATATCCATATATTTATCTTTATTATCTTTATTCTTCTTCCTATTATTCTCATTATTATTAACAATATATTTTTTTTCTGATACTTTTATATTATCCTCTATAATCTTTACTGCGCAATCATTACTTTTAAATTCTTTAACTATCAACTCCACTTCCTTATTATAATCCTCTTTATTTGAGCAATAATTTATAGCTCTATACATTCTTGAAGTAATACTATGTACTTCATATTTTTTATCTATATATGAATTCCAATTAGCTATGTTATTATCTATATTCATCTTTTTATATATTGATGTCTCTATTTTACACCTACCTTCAGAATATGAATTCATTAATAAAATATCTAAATATGATAGCTTATTTTCCTTTTCTTTTTCTATTGTAAATTTTATGCTTTCATCTAATCTATTAACTTCTTCAGGGAAAAAATTTATTTGCCTTTGACTTTTATTAAAAATCAATAGCTAATCATCCACATATCTTTTCATAAATATTGGAGCATTCTTATTACTCATCATTAAATCGTCTATCTTTTCTATATAATATTTCTTTATCAGATTTTTATTATTTTTAACATAATGATTACCATTTTTATTTATGTATTTTTTCAAAATATTATTCATTATCCACTTTGATGTTTTATCAAAATATGAGTTTGTACCATTAATTAACGGTCTTAACGGTATCCCTTCCTTAAAAATCTTTGGCGATCCATAAGTTTTTGCTGTAACACAATCTTTAAATCCCTAAACATGTAAATATTTTCCTATCTATCAAATTATTATTATACATTCCTTTTATGAATTCATACATTTTTTTATTTTTCACTTTAGTATTATCTTTTTTTATTTTTATGAAAACATCTTTTAACATCTTATTCATTTTTTTTAATATATTTTTCTTTTTTAATAATACCAATTTATTTTGATGTTTATTATAATATCAATTTATTATTTTATCTGACTTTGTGAAACTTACCTTTTCTGCATACTTATTTTTTATTCTTTTAACATATTTTATTGTAATTATATTATTTAACCTATTAATATTTTTATTTATATGTATATTCATAATCCCATTTTCATTACTATTCAAATTTTCTAAGCTATATATCATAATATTCATCTCATCTTTTAATTTCTCCATCCATAATTTATCTTTCTTCCTGGTTATACTATTAACATCCTTATTCTCATAATAATATATATTATAATTATCCTCTATATATTTCTGTGCTAACTTTTCCATCAATGCTTTCACCTCTACCACATTCTTATTATTACATTTTGCATATGGCACATATTTTATTCCTTTAGTAAGTATACTCTTTTCTTCATCTGTTAGCTCAATATTAGTTAAATTGCAAATCCTTTGTTCATACTTTATAAATTCTTCTTTACATCTTTCAATTCTTTTTTCTCTTCTTAACTTCTCCCTTTTCTTAGCATGTCTAATCGTCGTATTTTTATTTATAAATTCTTTCTTCTTTGTACATAAGTTTCGAAAAATATCTTCCTCCTTAAAATATATTCTTGTAGTTAAAACCATTTCTTAATTTTTTTTAATATTCACTCTTTAAGCAATTTTCATCAGCATCTCTAATAAAAAATGGTATTATACAACATATAAAAATAAAAATTTTAGAATTATTACATACGATATAAATTTATGTTTAACAATACCAATACAATCTTTCATTTTAACAAAAATTAAACAATCTACATCACATTTTCAATATATTACACTAGAAATATATTTTTATAATATCTTTTCAGTCATACAAATAAAAAGAACAAATGTATTTGAAATATTAATCATTTATTTGTATTGTTTATAACTTACTATTGTGAATGCAGTAATGAAAAAGAAGCATATAATGACAAAAAATAATAATTTCATCTCAACTATATTCTTTATTATTCACATATTTATTTTTCTTTTTAAACTTAATAAAGTTAATTTATAGTCTTACAATACAATTAACAATAAACAATTTTATATTAATATTATCAGTGTCATAGCAATACAGTTTAATGTTTTATAAGTGAAAATATCCACCAACAACATCAAAACAAAAAAAACCCACATATTGAAAGTCATCTCAAATTTCAATAGCCACAATAGATAAAGGTAATATTTTATATTTCATTGCAATGATGTCATTATTTTTTTTTGTTTTTCAACCCTGAACTTTTTGATAAAGATTGATTATCATATAGTACTACTTCTTAAGAAAAGGTATGCTTCAAATCTTCTGTGATAGGAAAACTTTTGGAAGGTCATTGGTATGTAACATTTATACTGAATAGGTATTAGTATTAATTGTACATTGTCATAGCATAGATAATGAACAGAAGACCATTTAGAATATGATTTTCTTACTGACTGAAATTTTCTTCAGTTATTTTAGTGAACATTTTATTATACTAATAAGATATAAAGTTTGATTCTTAAAACACTTTTGGTAATTTATTTTTTCTATAACAAAGTCTCATTTCTTATCTGGGTTATTGTCTTAGAACTTTATGAGTGAAGTGGAGATTTTATTCACAAGTCTTTGGTACAATCTAACAGATTTGCATTTGTATAATATTCCTCTGTATCAGATTACATAGAATTTTTTTAAACAAAAATTCATTTCTTGCTTCCAAATCGAAAACTGGAATTCATTGGTTTTAAATGAATTCTTCAGATTTTTTTCTCACACCATTTTGTGTAATACCTGTAGTAAAAACTTTCAACACTAATCTTCCTAATATACTGACATCAATAATTTTGGCTTTACATTATTGAAACTCAGATAAAAGATAATTTTTCTCACTGAAATTTAGTTTATTGTAATTATTTTTTTCTAATTAACTAAAAGCTCAATTTTACAACATTTTTAATCACAATTTTCAGAATAAATTATGCTAAAACAGAAGATATAAAGAATTGGTCAAAACTAATATGACTCTAATCCACTATAAATACAATATAGCATAGGATTTCATAATGCATAACTCAGCAAATGTCATATTGAAAAGACATGAATTGTTCGAATTGTGAAAATTAAGCAGAATAAAAAGGCAAATTCAACTAAAAATAATTATATAATAAATTACAAAATTAAGTAGTAGTAGTAGTAGTAGTAACAGTAGTAGTAGTAGCAGTAATAGTCATAGTAGTAGTAGTGTAGTAGTAATAATAATAATAATAATAATAATAATAATAATAATAATAATAATAATAATAATAATAATAATAATAATAATAATAATAATAATAATAATAATAATAATAATAATAATAATAATAATAATAATAATAATAATAATAATAATAATAATAATAATAATAATAATAATAATAATAATAATAATAATAATAATAATAATAATAATAATAATAATTAGATTTTATAATGAATATAGGCAAGAGCATGATCTACCTTTCTTTTTACTCTCCATTAAATAGTCAAATCTCATCATTTTTCTGGAAAAAAAAATTTTAAGTACATCACAAATAAATCTTAAAATCTATATGTAATTCTAAGAAACCTAAAATAATGCAAAAAGAATAATAAATAACATATTCTGAAGTTAAACTTTTTTAGACTCAATTGAGTCTTTTATTGTTAAATATAATGTGCTGAGTTAATGACTTTTATTTGTATTATGTTGATATAACAATTGGTATAGGATTTTTTGTGTTATTATATTGAAAGCTAAAAGTGTTCATATATCTTTTTGATATATTAATGTTTAATCTGAAATTAATAACTCATTATTTTTAAGTTATCAGTATAATTATTTTGATCTTGGGAGTATTATAATTAATAAGCTTAGTATTAGTATGTTAATATAATTGCCAAATTCCTTGGTTTACCTTCTTAATAAGTTTGATTAATTATAATATTATATAATTTAAAATATTTCTTTGAATGAGATAGAAAATCTTGGATGTTTTTATTAATAATTTGAGTGTTTTGGATGTTGATATGAGCTGCCCAGAAATTAAAGAATGGAGAGATATTTTACTCAAATTGCAATGTAAAACCCATTAATGTCTTTAACTCAAATATTAGTGCTAAAATTATTGTAAATGTCACATGATCACCATTCTTTATGCTTACACAAGCTGTTTACACAGAGGCAAAACTCTCCATATGCACAAACCTTCCTACATCCATTGATTACTCTGGCTTGCATTAAATGGCACTATTGTATGGAGAGTTTTACCTCTGTGTATTGTAAAGATCATAGTGGTATATGTGCATCATTTGCTTTTATTAATGATAACAATTACATCCTTTGTTGGTATTTAAGTCATCTATTTAGCAAATATTTGTTGTGATATATGTTAATTAATGCAATAAATATCATTAAAATAATAAAAGTAATCAATATCTTGAATCTTCAGATTGCTATGAAATATTTAAAAAGTCCTATATCCATAACAGAATGACTGAAAATAATATAATAATAATAATACTCTGACATAACAGAATGACTGAAAATAATATAATAATAATAATACTCTGACATTTATATATTATATGAAAAAAAATTATCACAATTAATAAGATAGAGCCAAACAAGACTTGAATTTCATTATAAATTTTATTTTTCTTAATTATGCTAAAAGATTATTCTTACTACTGTCAAACAATATCGCATTTTAACATCGCAGCATCTGCCTCAAAGTGCTTTTTAATAAGATCTCATTTTTTCTTGTATAAAATTTAATAAAAATTACAAAAAAAAAAATCACAAGGTATTTTATTAACAACAATCAAGTGCTACTGTTATCACAGTACTATGCTGCATACTTTCTTTCACTTGTCTTCAGATAGAGAATTTGATATTACATATGAATATTTATGTTTAAAAGACTTTTGATATTTTTATTCAAAATCTATAATTTATTAATAAATAAACTAGCTAACATGAATATATATATAACTTGTAGACAGACTTCATTTTATAATTGCATGGTTATTTGGGAAATATGTAACATTTGAATACCCTAGAGGCAGCTTGAACACAATATTTACATTCGAATGACCAAAGTGAGTTTTATTTTTTAAATTCAATTTATTTTAAAAATATAACAAAAGTAAATCAATTTTATTCTCGTTTGTAGCTGAAACAAAAAAAAAAAAAATCAAACTAATATTAGAAAATTGTTTTTTTCATTGACCAAAATTTACAGTCTATTATTACATTTTACTTTTTTCTGAAGTAATTTTATATTGAACTTTGGGTTTATGAAACCCAACAAATTAAATTATAATATTCAAGATTAATTACTTTTAGAATATTCATTTTATGAACGTTTGTAATAACATTAATTTGATTTCCTGGAATAATATTATTGAAATTGAAGTTGATTGCATTGCCAGGTAGCAAATTCTGAATAAGAAAATAATTAATTTTCAAATTCTGCTTACTATAAATGTGTTAAAAAACTGCTTATGTTTTATATAAATATGACAAATAATTTAGATGTTAATTTTTTTTCCTAATAGTTATTTTTTCTTTTATAATAAATATTACTTATGCATATTTTTAATATGATATATATATATATCTTATTTGTCAAATTATTCTAAGGTTACGTTTGCGCGTGAACATGTGATTGTGTGTATGAAATATGTAATTTATTTGAATTACTCTTTAGAAATGTTGCTAAACGCACTAAAAAACAAGATGTCCTGTATGATTTACCACAGCAGTGAGAATGATGGGCAGTACATTCCAAAATTTATAAAACCCTGCAATGAATTCCAACTGAAGAAAGTGAAACCAAAATATAAGTTTGATCAGTTGATTGAAACTTGAATTCACAATGTCATTTGTTTTTCGAATGTTAATTGACCTGAGTAACTGATCATGTGATTTTTTTAAAAATGTAAAATGAGGTGAAGACTAAAAAAGACTGCTCATTGCAATATTGCAGTAAAATCATGGGATTTTTAATAATCAAAATAAAATAATGAGGATCCTGGTATAAAGATTGTATTGTATAGAAATGAGAGCCTGAAGAAAAACTATAAAATAAAATATTTTGAATAGGTTTTTTAAATAGATATAATAAACACCTCCATACTTCCGATTGGTAATAATCATGAGTGTATTTATCTGAAATGGATGGCCTCAAAGTTGTTAGTGAAGGGAATTTGACAATGCTAAATGAAAATGTAACAACAGTTTTTCAAATAGTTCATGCCATAGAAAAATTATTAATAAAATCCTGAACGAATTAGTGTTAAAGTGGCCTCAAAAATTTATATTTAATGTGTAGTATAAAATGAAATGTTTTAACAAATGTTTATATTTGGTTCCGGATATCGTAAAGTGATAATTTTTTTTTTAAAAAAAAAAAACCTTAAAAATCATAGCTGAGAATTATTAAAAACGTGATGTTGAGATATATGTATCTTCTTGGTAAAGAGTTTTTTTCATAAAAAAAATTATCTGAACTCAGTTTTGATGGAGAAAAGTTATGTATGTGTGTATAAATATAAATTGTGCATAGTAGAACATTTCCAGTTAGTTGCTGTCTCCAAATGAAAGGAAGCATATATATATATATTCATTCATTCAATAGCAGACACACAAAAAAAAAATGTTCTTTTTAATTCCAGAAGAAAAAAACAAAAAGTTGAAAGAAAACTGTCAATTAAAAGTTTAAAAATAAGTTCTGCAATAACTCTACAAATCATTTTATAAATCACTAATACATTCATATATATATACTGATCCTCTTGTTTTTTATTTGAATATTTTTTTAATTTTCAGCAAGTTTTTTTCTTGAAAGATTTCAGCACTTTATTTTTATCCTATTCTTTCAATTAAAGGAATCAATATTGAAGAGTGTCTTTAAGACGAACAAGATCTGCTCTCTTATTATACCTATGATGTTTAACTTCATGTCAATTTTTTTTATAAATCAATTATTATTTCTTTATATCACATGCTTGTTCTTCTCTAATAGTAAATTCAATATCATCACAATTAGGAAACTGAAGGTCTTACTTTCTTTCTTAGGAAGCTGATATTTCATTCTCATATAATATAGTTAGTACATTAACAGTCTTAAATGCAACGAATTAATTGTAGTTATATCATAATAATAAAATATTTTTAACCTGTTAAACATCGGATCACCCTATTAAAATCTGTGCTACTGTTTAATATCCCGATTTATCTTTTTATTTAACTGCTGCCAAGATATTTAAATTTATTCACAAAGCTATTTACATTTTCAACCTGATAACAATTCTAAAGATCAATTTTCTAACAAGAACTGATAAAATAACTGAGTTTTTAAATATCAATTATTTAACCAAAAATGTTTTTAGATTAATTTCAAACCTTGATAACATTTTCTATATCATACTTTAATGTGACAAGAATAGAAAAAATCGTAATCATGTGATAAATTTAGAAGCTAAAAAAAATAGATTTTATTTAGTAAATTCATGTTATAAGATATTTATTTATATAGCGCTATGTTAACGCTCTCATTTCCAAACACTTAAGATTGGCTCATACTTAAACGTTTGGGTTGAAAAGAATGCTGAATTCATTCTATCTTTTCATAAAGACTTTATCTTGTGTTTGAGAATGAGAGTATTCATTTATGCATAGTTTAAAATCTGTAAAGTGCATTAGCCTAATCACTAATTTAAAATTATAAATTCATGTTAGTAATTTCATCATCAAACTTATTTTCTATATTGATTTGATACCTGCTTCTTGAAGCTGCTTAAAAAGAGTTACAAAAATCATTATCAAAAAATAGAAAACAAAATTAGTATTAATATTTATCCCAGTTTACATCAGTTTTTATTTAAAAAGTCTCTGGGTTTCTAGCAACTGCATAACATGAACAAACTTCATTGTTCAACTAATTAATTTAAAACTTTTCACAAAGCTTTTCAATCAAATCAATAAAAGCAATCTTGGTTCACTGCATTTTTTTTTCACAATTTCTTGCAATACATATCTGTAATTTTTTCTCTAGGGCTATATCGTGTCTCTGGCAACATTTATCTATGTTCAATGCTTTCAATAAAATTATTTTTAATTATCAATAATAATGCATTTTACTTTCGTAAATATGATCAATAAACACTACCCAATGATCAGAAGCATGGTTTATGAATAAATTTGAAACTAATATCTCATCATTTTAAAACCATCATCAGATATTCCACAAGAACCAAAAATCTTTTTTAAAATTACAAAGACCTAGTTTAACTTTATTAAAAAGAACATCTTTGTCAATATCATTTTAGAAATACAGATGATGAAAAATGATTTTTTTAAAAGCTATATTATAGATAGGAGTATGTTGACTAAAAAAAAGAATCATGATTGTTTTAACTTATAATAATTATTAGTGCTTAATTAAAACATGAAATTTTATTAATGACATCAGAAGTTCAGTGAATGATAGTTGGTGTTCATAATCCCTTTAGAGTTTTTGTGTTCAATAGGTATCTAAAAACTACTATATATTCTATTAAATCAATAGGCGCCACTTTTTTATGTTATAATTATATTTTGAACATCTGGAAAAAACATTTTGATCAGTTTTTGAAAATCCAAATTAACAATTTTAATGTTTATTTTAGCTTGAGATGTTTCTAAAGAATATATAGCAATTTTTCTGTAAAAATATTTAAAATATGATCTATTTTTAAGATATCTATTATTTTTATCTCTGGACTCACTATTTAAGAAACTATCTAACAATCAGCATATACATGTGCATTTATTTATTGCATTCTCATTGCTAACTAAATCATAATTTATAAGATGTCATTGTTCCAGGCATGGATGTACCACAGTTTCTATAAACTATTTTTGATTAAACAAAATATTTATGATAGTCAATCATTATGACAAAAAAAATGCAATAACAGAAAATCAATAGAGTTATTGTCAATAATTTTGAATTATAGTTTACTATTTCTTTGACATGTGGATGGGATCTTCAAGAAAAAAGTTTCTTTAGAAGAAAACCATGACATTTTCATAGTTTCAAATAATAACCTTGTGAAATTTTTGTCTCAAAACCAGTCCCAAAATGACTTCTGTGTCTGTCTTCATCATTGCTATTTTGATAGTATATCTTTTTAAATATTAACACATGAATTTTTGCATATAAAAAAGCAAATTTGCAATAATATTTGTTATACTTGTAATTAAAAATGAATTGTAATGTATAAATATATAATGTTGTCATAATTAGTGCAGAAAGATGATTGTCAGCATAAGAAATTTGTAATAATGTTCTCTATTATCCTAAAGATTAAAGATAGCAAGTAAAAAAAAGAAATGGGAAGAAAGAAAGATCAAAGAAAAATGAGATAAATCTGATTTTATCAAAAATCAAATTAGCCTTTACTAATTCTATACCTTATTTTACAAGAAATTTGGAGGTATTATATGGAAAAAATATATAAATTGCTTTGTGGGTTTAAATTTAAGGTAGTGATTTTTTCCAAAAGACTTTATATTTTTGAAAGCATTTAACTCACAGTCAACCACCCAATTTTATTCCATATATGGGCAATTCAAAATCCTTAGCTAGAAAGTAAAATAAAGATAAACAACCACTTACTCTTCATCACCTAATAATTGACAAAACTGGTGACTACTGTTTTTTGCTTCACTATTCCTCTATGAGGGGCTGTTGTCCTGAAGTTGAATATTTTATCTTTATTATAATAAAATTAAATTAAATAAAAGCAATTGAAGAAATATGTAAGATATATATATATAATCATTAGAAACCATTCAACACATAGACAATCCCAATATAGATAGTAATCAACAATCTCAAACTGTTGTCAAGACAACTTCCTTTTAACAATAAAGGTGGATTTCCATCTTTATTTATGGTCCAATATATTTATGTAGACCCTAAAAATAGCAACTTGATCACAGAGATAGAAATTATTGATACAATGAAGTTTAAATAAACCTCCTTAAACAGGCAAATATAACCTGTTCTAAATGCAGACTAATAAATAGTCAATTATAATATTACAAATTGTAAATTATAATTTTCAAATTGCACCCAAAGTATTACTTAAATAATAAGTGCAATAATGCAATTTACTATATAATTTTTATATTACTAATTACATAAATTTTAATATTAGTCATATATTTTAAGTTATCATTTTATGTCTATTATTCCCAGTAACATATGCATGATGTGTATGGTATCAGAGGAACGAGGCAGACATGTCATAACTGATTGTAGTATATTTTAAAAGATAAAAAAGTTTCTTACACACATATTTTTATACTGGCTTTTTATCTGTATTGCATTGAAAATTGAAACTTTACACCCAGTAATTGGAAGAATCCCATTGTGTCATAATTAGCACATTGACTGATTATATTCATGGTTTACTATTTAAATCAGTGCCAAGTGAACATTGATTAGTTTTGTCAATTTACAGACTTTTTTTTTCAGGTAGTCAAGCCAACTATACCCACTCAATATTGATCAGTAATTGATAATAAGGTTTAATATTAGTTAAAGAATAAAAATTAATCTGTGTTGGTAAGATAAATGTTGATGCTTGCTTTAAAATATGATTGCAAAAAAATATGACTCCAACACTGGAACTGAAAATGCCATATTTTTTGAGTGCTGAATCTATAAATTTCCATTATTAATTTCTATTATTTTTGCTTAATAATTATATTATTTATTGTGTTCTGATTTTAACTTTTTATTTTATTTATTAATTTACATTCTATTTGAAATAATGAATCATATTATAATAATATTTTTATTAATTTTGATTTCTCTTATTTTTTTTATAATTACTATGTACTATCTGATATCCATTTTGCTTGTCCTGGTTAATTTATTTTATGCAATTTTTTTATCAGATACATCTTTATTTTTTTTTAAATATCATATCTTCATTTCATTTGGTAACTATTAATTAAAGCCACTACTCATATCAATTTCTGATGTTATTCCTAAAAGCAAGAAATATGTTTTTTTTTTTTTTGTTATATGTAAGACATTAGACAAATTTATAAAAAAAATTTACTCAAATTTTATGTCTGAATATTTTATGTTTCATCATTTGCACCTCATCAATTTTTGCTATTAAATTAGTGAAACTCATCACTGAGTGTTAAGAATGTAATTCATTTTATTCCTATAAATTTCATCTGATAATATCCATAAGTATAGTTCATCACCATCATCATCAACCATTATCAATCCACTGCAGGATAAAGGTCTCTCCAAGTTTAATCCATCTTCTCTGATCTTTAGCTTCTCTTCTCCACATCATCCCTGCACACTTTCTTATTTTATCCATCCATCTCACATGTGGTCTCTTTCTGGGTTTTTTACAATCTTTTGGAATCCAGTTTAAGATTTCAATTGTCCATCTATTATCATCTTTTCTAGCAATATATCCAACCCAACTCCATTTCAATCTTTTAATTTTTTCAATGATGTCAGTAACACCTGTTTGTTCTCTTACCCATATATTGCATTTTTGATCTCTTCTTGATATTCCCAACATACATCTCTCCATACTTCTTTGAGTGGTCTGAAGTCTCTATATTGCTCTTCTATTAAGTGTCCAAATCTCAGTGCTTTGAATATTTAAAGAATGTGTTGACAACTTAAATATTGTTGCTTCTAAATTTATAATAGCTATTAATTTTTACTTTTTATTTTCAACTTTTATTTCTGTATCAATCATTAAAAGTATAGATTTTAAATTTCATTTGCTTTACAGTCTTTCCAATACTGTACTTTGGATATTTTACAACAATTAATTTTATAATATTTGATAAATTTTACAAAGGCTGTGTTTTAGATTGTAGGAAACTATAGTTAAGTAATCATTTTTTCCTCACAAGCATCATTAAACAGTGGTGATCAATCTCTCCCCAGCCACAAGATAGAGACTTTAAAAAAATAAGGGTGAACATCTTATTTTCTAACTCAAATATAATTATATGAGCCAATCTTAAGTGTCTAAAAGTGAGAGCATGAATTTATAAATCATTCATTTTAAATCCATTTCTTATATTTAATATTCTTAGTAGAATTTCTGAAATTTTAAATTTATTTTGTGCCAATATTAAACAATGTTATATTATGTAATATTTGTTAAATTTTACAAGCAGTACTAATTGAGAATATTAAAAATAAGAAATGAATTTAAAGCAAATAATTTGTAAATTCACATACTCCCTTCTAGACACTTAAGACTGAGTTCAAATATAAAATGGATGCTCTCATTTTTTTTAAAATTGCTATCTTGTGACTCGGGTGAGAATATTCTTGCAGATTGAGCATCTTTTTTAATGGCACTTGTGAGGAAAGAATGATTGTGCTCTATAGTTTTTTATAATCTAAAACAGTGCTTGTAAAATGTATCAAATATTACATAATTTAACATTGTTTGATATTGGCACAAAGTAAATTTAAAATTTATAAAAATATTAAAAATAAAAAATGGATTTAAAGTGAATGATTTATAAATTTACATTCTCACTTCTAGACACTTAAGATTGGCTCATATAATTACATTTGAGTTTATAAATAAGATGACCACTCTTATTTCCTTATTCTCTATCTTGTGGCTGGGATGAGAGTATCTTTGCAGATTAAACATCACTGTTAAACAGTGCTTGTGAGGAAAGGATGATTACTTTCTATAGTTTACAACAATTTTATAAATGTGATATTTTTTGAAAGCACTTATTATTCATACTTTTGAAATGAATGCAGAATTTCAAATTTTTCTTAGTTATTCTTCATGTAAATATTCTTCAGATCTAAAAATCTTTATATCAAGTATTTTTGATTTCATCTTTTGTGGTGTTCAATGGTCTAATGAGAATCCAATTATAAATCTTCCCTTTGTGGCTTTAGATTTTTTATGAAAAGTTCAGTAATTAGGCATCTAATGATATTAATTTAGCCATATCATACAACAGGATATTATTTGGAAACATTTTGGCATTTTCTGAATAATATGTTTAATATCTTCAGACTTGAAAACCTACTTTTGTTTAATATTTAAGTTAAAAAAACCTACTTTTGTTATTCATAATTTTTAGCACATTTAAAGCAAAAGTTTATCAGTTCTTTGAAATGATATTTGCTATTAACAAACTTGGGCCAACTCTCACCTATATTAGTCATGCACTATATTAATACTGAAATTTAAAAAAAAATAAAAACAAAGAAAAAAGAAAATTTCATAGAAAAATAAGAGAAAAAGTATAACTCTCTTTGTGAAGGTTAAAAAAGAAAAAGAAAATTTAATATAAATTTTATTATAAGATGAGAATTATAATATTATATAAAAATGTATACATAGTTATAGCATTTAGTTAAACTCATAACTCACTAGATGTGAGCTGATAACAAATGTACTTATTAAGATAGTTTTTTTTTTTTTTTTGGCTTGGCGACTCTTTAAAAAATATTTTAAATTTCCTCACAATTTAATTACTAATGTTTAATTACTAATTTTTAAATTTAATATTAATAAAACTAAACAAAGACTATATATAAATACTTATTAAAAATAATTACAATTCATTTATATACAATCTTTTGCTTGGATTTTGTCTGTGTGTATATTTATATATCTTTTTTTTAAAAAAAAAAAACAGAATTTAAAGATACATTATAATTAGTATTTTTATTCAGAGCTAAGTAAGATTAATTCTAACATAAAAATATTGCAACTTTACAAAGCAGATATTAAATAAAAAACAAATGTGGCAAATAATGACATGAAAGATAAATTCTACTCTTTAAGGGAATTACAAAATGACATCTAATTTTTTTATAATATAAAAACAATTGGGAAGGGCAATGCACTGATTAGAGTTTCAATAAATTGTAGTCGTAAAGAATTTTTTATAATACTTTAACAAACTGATGAGTCTAGAAAGCAAACTATATAATATTACTCACTGTGTCTTAACGAAACATTTTTTCTTGAATGTTGGTATCAATATACTTGCAAATTGTATTATCATTCAATTCATTACCTATTAATTTTGAAGAAAATTTTAGTTCAAAAATAAATGCAATGCACAACACTTGTAAGTGATCTTCCAAAATTTTTGTTAAATGTATGCACAAAAGGTAAATTTATCTGTAGTCTCATAAATGTCACACATATAAGGATAAGATCAATTCAGCTATTATATTGCAGAAAACAAACTCAATTTGCACATAAACTCAGATTACAATTAAGTAATACCTATTTTGTCTTTCAGTAATATGGAAAATAAATTGTATTACCACTAAGCATGTGGGACAACCAGGTACTATTGACCAAATTAAGTCCAGGAAATATTTTAGAGGTCATCAACATAGTCTCTAGCCTTTTTATGAACATAGAGTAAATTACCAGCATAGAAGTCATTATAGAATTTTCTAAGGTGGTGTCCTTTTTAACAAAGTCAGAGATTTAGATTCCATGAGAATATATGCAATCATTGAGATTATATAATTAAAATCTTGCTTCATGTTATATGTTGCTAAAGACTGTGAATGTTCATCATTACATATTGTATATTAAATCAAACACACTGAGCTATTAAATCTCTAAAAAATTATTATCAGTCAAATAGTCTTTGTGTTTGGTAGTCAAAATTTATTATTTTGAATATAAAGAAAACTCTAGCATTTGACACTGCTACTTTTTGAGAACGGTTATGAACTAAAAAAAAAAGTACATGAAAATTTCTGACTGATTCATAGCACAAAGATGTATTGCCTTTCCTGATGACTTCAGTGGAAATATTGTTAACATGCCCTGACTAATCTAAGCATTATCTTATTCTATAATTTCAAATGTTTGCTGATTGTCTCATTTTATCTGCTGCAAAAAGATATTATTCATCACTATGTGTACCAGAATAACTCACATCAATACTATTACATATTTTTAAATAATGTTATTTTCAACACTTACATAAAGATAAATTTTATTTTAAATTGATTATGTAAAAATTGATTTTCCTGCTAGTCTTTTGTTGTAAGAAATCGTCAGTATATAAATGAACAAAATAATAGAATAATTATTATTCAAATAAAATAAATGAGAAAAAAATAGCATCAAGACATATTGCTAGTCACTATACAAATTACATTGTATTAAAAAACGGTTAGAATGAAAGCTATATAATGGCATTAATCAGAAATTGAATTTATATGACCACTAGTAATTAAGATACTCATATTTACATAAATTTTTAAAAAAAACCTCTGAAATACCCAGAATTAACCAAAAGTTTGCTATAATTTTAAGTTATTCTTTTATATTTAGTTTGGTAGTTTAATATAATTTGAAGCTAATTTTTCTTGCATTGAGAATTGTTTTTGTAAATGAAAAACAATTTACAGTATTAGTTTAGAATTATGACCTTTCACTATTCATTAAACGTGAAAGATTAGAAATAAAAATCAGAATATTTTCTAAAAAAAATTATATATACTTTTAACGGTTAAGCAGAACTTATAATATAAAAGATTAAAATATTAAGAATAGTTTATATTTGCAATTCAAACAATGTTAATGTTAAAAGGTCAATAATTTTTACATATATTTTAAAAGATTTCAAATGTTATTTATAATGCTTTAGAGAGGATATTGATTCTTACTACGTTTATAATTAATAAAATCAGCTTATTAAGAAATGATGATAAATAATTTTAAACAATTGATTAACAGCTTAATATGTAGAGTTTTATGGCATTAAATGATTTTAAGAATTTTTTTTTTTTTTAATTGTGATTCTAATTCTAAATAAATTTATTTTGGTTTATTTATAACTATATGTCTTTCAGTTATTATATGTCTTTTACAAGGGCTTTAATTTTTTTCGAGAGAATTTAGAATGTTTAAAGTTGAGGCAATTGCATATGTAAATGATTCTTTGAAATAAATAGTAGATTTTTAAAATTTTGAAATTGAAATAGACCAATTATTATTTATTTATTCAGTATATAATTTTTTGACAATTTAACTATTAACAAAATTTTATAAAGAAATCTATAGAGGTTCCAACCAGAACTTAGAGTCATCAGAAATTTTATTAAGTCTTCCAATTTTGCCACTATAACAGTAGATTTGTCAGCCATTAATTATATGGAAGTATTCAATTATATGGCATGTTTTGTGTTGATCCATATTTGCAAAATCAGTACCTTATAAATTTTCATTTATAAATCAGATGACTTCATTGACCGTGGATTGTCCTGAATCTGTTGATGAGATTCCATTTGCATTTAAAAAAGTCAATCCAGCTGGATTTATTGTAAATTCTTAGTGTATATCCCAAAATGGGATTTTGATTTGAGATGAAACTATATCTTGAGATATTGGATGCCTGGTTTGTTTAATAGTCTTTTATACATTTTTTGGTAAGCAACTTCTTTTTTGATATCTGTTGGAGGAATATATGAAAGACAGAAAGCCACTGTAAAAGAATAGATTTGGGTATATAAATATTTTTCATGGCAGTACTTAATTGAGTATTCAGAAATTAGTGTGAAATTTTTCATCAAACAGAAGTACATTATCTGACTGTAGATTATGCTAATTTTAAAAAAAGTGTTCGTAAAGTATTTATTTCACAATCTCAAGTATTGCTAGCTAGCATTTCAAGGAGATTATTTCTAAAAATTAATTTCCATCTAACCTTAGCTAAATGAGAAAATAAGCTAAGAGTCTATGTTCTTACTAAATAGCATGAGATAGAATTATATTTTAATTTATTATTTCAAAAGATTACTTTCAAATTATGTGATAATTTTATATTGTTTAGATGAAAAATTGAGAATACTATCTTTATTAAATTAGAAATAAGATCCCAGTCTTGGAAAAAGATTTGTCTTTTCATATCTTTATTGAGATAAATAAAATAGTGAGAGAACAGAATCCTGAGAAAGTACATTATAAAAATTTTTATATCTACTGTAATTATTATTTAAATTCACTTCAATTTTTGTTTTCCTGTATTTAAAAATTTTAGAATCTATTAGAAAAATATCATTTTTCAAAACGAATCATAAACAGGTTAGATCAATAAAGATCATCTGTGATGATTAAGATGAGACCATTTCTTTTCTGTCTTAACTCCATTTTAGAGTGATATTTGAGGTTTTTTATTGTTGTTGAAATAATTTCAAAAACCATATATATTGTTTTTTTTTAAATTCTAAAATGTTGCATAATTATTGATATTTTTTCTCCATTAATATATACATATATTGTAGCTATGTCAAATCTGATAACAGCTCAAATTAGTCATATTACAAAGCTGCATTTAAAAAAAGTTGTTTAATAAAAACTTCATCACCGTGATTGACTAATAAATATATAAAGTGCATAAAAAATTTATCATATTATTAAATATTTTATATAGTTACTTTGTAATGAGTGAGATAACAGTAAAATGATAAATTGCATTGTAAATGAAGAAAGAAAACTATGTCTGAGCATTTTGAATTGTATGGCTTCTAAAAATCTAAAGCATTTTGAACTCTTTTTCATTTTCATTTTTGAATGGAGTTTTAAATAAAATCTCCAAAATTTTTATGGTAAATTTGATGGTTAAACTAAACATGATATTAAAATTTTGGTGTTAATAATATTTTGAAGACTGGCAATCAAGTTCTAGAAATCAGTGACTTTTTTCTAATTAATGTAAAAAAAGAGAAAGAAATTATCAAATCACAATATAATTCTAAAATATCTGTAAATTTGTTTCCATAACATATTGTGAAGGAAATAAAAAATGTTTTCCAAAAAACGTTGTAAAGAAACAGGTGTCAAATCTTGTAGATAATTGGTGTTAAATATGTTGTTGAAAAACATTAGGGTACAAATAGGTCAGAAACAAGAAACTAAGAATAGTTTTAGTAGAATACAATATAGTCTAGTCAGCATTTCTAATTTGCTTTAGATTTATCTGAAGATATCTCAAGTAGCAGTCTTGCAGTGATTTCATGCTGAGGAGAGAAATCACTGATTAAAATTGTTTTCCACCATAGCATGACCACTATATCTTGCTAATTATTTCATAATATTTTTCAATACTTATAGAAAGTATGATAATTTTACACCACATTAGCCAAAAGACATGCAAAGTGCAATTAGAACCAGAATCTAACACTAAAGTTTGTGAAAAACCATCCATTACCTTCTCTAATAATGCCAAAAAGAATGAAGAAGACAGGCTGTAAGAATGACCCAAGACCAATTGACATCATCAATGCTGCTGTATTTCCTATCTAACATTACCATTGTACCAAGAGAATAACTACCATCTTTAGAAGAACTAATGAAAACATCTGGAAATACATTAAAAGAATGATATCTGCAGAAAACAATGTTTTGGAACTGTTTAATTATTTCATTTGGTAAGATTTTATCTTTGTAGATATTATAAGATCTTAAATTGAAAAATTTATTATTATTATTATTATTATTATTATTATTATTATTATTATTATTATTATTATTATTATTATTATTATTATTATTATTATTATTATTATTATTATTATTATTATTATTATTATTATTATTATTATTATTATTATTATTATTATTATTATTATTATTATTATTATTATTATTATTATTATTATTATTATTATTATTATTATTATTATTATTATTATTAATGTTTCAAAGGATAAGCTTTATTAGTATTCTAAAAGGTTATACAAGTTACATTTGACAACATAGTTCTTATATATGGTTCACAAAACTACATATGTACACTGATTTGATCAGTGATAGTATGTGTTATCAAACTAGAAGTATTTAAGAAAAAAACAGTTCAACAAAGTCAAAGATGATCACTCAATCATACGATTATATACAATTAGATATACTTCAATTAAAGCAGGAATGCATCTAATTTGTCAGTTGACTTCAGAACTGGCACAAGGATCCGTGTTAGATATAGTTTTTGTTGGTGCTTTTATATAAGTTCTTGTATATTCCAGGTGTCAATGTACTTAGATTGATCTGTAATCTTCATGTCTCTTTTTCATATGGTTTGCAGCTTATTTCTGAACGTGTTTGGATGTCTCCTGGGGTTATAATTGTATATGAAATTACACCTTGTACACCATAAGGCATAGAATAAAAATGTGCAGATTCTTATTTCAGCAAAGATACCCTATTTAAAAGAGTCAAAAAGGGTTTTCATATTGATTTTTTTATCCTTGAGTGAAGTGCTGATAATTTCATGAATGTTTTCTAGACTTGGGCATGAGAAAAAAAGGTGGTTTTGTGTCTCTGAGTCCCTATGGCAAAGATTACATATATCATCTATATATTTATAGTTTCTTTGATATTTCAAAAAGTGTTGCGTAGGTAGCGAGTCCAGATTTATCTTTAGGAGAAAGTCAAAATATTTTGGTTCAAGTGACCATAGTTTGAATTTGCGACATAATTGTTTATTATTAATATGAAGTGAAGTTTGTACATCATCTTGACTTGGATGTAGAAGTTGATAAACTTCCCAATATTTATATTTGTTGTGTGGTGGTTTAAAGTTAAGAGTGTGGATTGTTAATAATGATATAAATAGTGTGTTCAGATATCCCTGGAAAGGAGGTGGTCTATCTGTAGGGGTAATCTTGGCAGAAATTTCTAAATATGGGAATTTTTGTGCACATGAAAGTGGAAAGACTGTCAATTCACTCTCCAAACCTACCTCTCTATATATACAAAAATGGCTTTGCTTAACATGCTAATGATTACAAAAATCTCTTATTTTATTCCAACCATCATTTATACCAAGGCATTTACAAATAAGATAGACTTCTTATGCAGGAAATTATTCTGGGGAAAAAAGATTATCTCTATATCAGTAAAACGTCTAAGAAAACCCCTTTCACAAAATGGCCTTGACCTTCACTCAATACATGTCTTCAGGATACAAAAAACATTGAACATATTATTATTATTATTATTATTATTATTATTATTATTATTATTATTATTATTATTATTATTATTATTATTATTATTATTATTATTATTATTATTATTATTATTATTATTATTATTATTATTATTATTATTATTATTATTTTGTATATGTATTGATAGTTGCAAGTGTATAAGCAACCCTTCCACGTATTCATTGTTAATAAATTGTTATTTTTTAATCTATTTAATTTGTGTTTGCTATCTAACTCAATACAAATATTATGCTTTTAATATATAATATGCTAATAATATCCACAATCCTGAGAAATCATTCAATCCACTAATTAACATGCAGGGATGATGGTAATAATTTTTAAATGATGATGATTGGGTGCTACTACATTTACCAAAACTAAACTTTCTAGTTAGAAGATTTGGACATAAAAGAATCATTTCTTAATTTGTTGAAATTAAAAAATAAATAAAACATTTTTGGGAGGACTTGTACTTATATTATAAATAATTATATATATATATAAGTAATTGTATTTTCTAGATAAAGATGCATAAAATAAAAGGGATTGAATTTGTGAATCACAGCTTGATTAAATATTAACAGAATAATCATGAAAGGGCTGAGTTAATGACTAAAATATTTTGAGACAATTTTATTAGTATATTTAACATAACAATATGTGTGATGGGGGATGATAATTTAAAATTAATATTACTTGGAAATTATCTGTAAATATTATAGTCATATGATTAAACATTAATAATTAATAGACTAGAATGTAAAATTGTAGTATTTAGTATTTTTAAAAAGCATATTTTATTAATAGTTCTGATAAATGTTAAAATAATTTTGACTATTGCAATAATTATAAGCTGTAGTTAAATAGGTTTTGTCAGATTACCAATTGTTTTGCTTTTAGTTTTTATTAAGAACTTTTTTGTCATTGTTTTAATTTTGACCCATTTGTATTATGTAGAAATATGACCCATGTACATAATATGAGACAGTACTTGTGTTATATATTACAATTGCTACATGTGATGACCTCCAAGTTACAGGTAATGTTTAATATCTTCACAAAAGTTCAACATTATTTCCTTTAATGTATGCATAATCTTAGATCACTTTCAAATGAATGAAGATTACATTATATGGAAGAACTATCTAGTATTAAATGAGACATTGTTGGACTTTGCAAAGTTAGAAGAAAAGGTGAAGAGACAATTGATATTAAAAAATGTATTTTAATACAAAGACTCAAATATAGGAAACATGAGTGATATAGCATTCATTATAAATAAAGAGAGAAAAACATCATTGTGGGAATTGATAGTGTATCAACCAGAGTGGCATGATTAGTTATTTAAATTAATATAAGATACTAAATGTAAAATAATACAAGTTGATGGGCAAATAAATTCTTATTGTGATAAAAAAATAGAGAATTTACAAAAAGCTTTTCATTAGATCAAATAATATTTTAAATTATCATGGTAACATTTAATGCTAATGATAAATAATTTTAAAGATGAAAGTACTGTTGATAAATTAGATTGTTGTGATAGAAGCTAGCCCAGACTTGTGGAATTTATGGAAAACACAATTATATATCATGAATTTTTTCTTTGAAAAAAATTCTGAGCAAAATGGATATGAAAGCATCCAAATTAATGTACAACAGAATTAGATTATATTTTGAGCAACAGAAAATATATATTTGAAGTTTGTAATGTTGTTTTAAAACATTCATCTCAGAAAGTAATTATCAATAAATGAGATGTAAGATATTTATTAATGCAAAACTATAAAGATAAAAATTATTTTAAAAAAAAACAGTATTCACAGTTGATATTCCTAATCTTGAGAGACACACATTCCAATGAATTTAAATTAGAACTTGCAAATCATTTTGAAATATTAACTGATGTTAAAGATGATTCAGAATTAATAGAAATATAACTGATACACTATTAATAACTCTAACAAAGATAACTGGTTCAAAAAAAAAAAAACAATTGGCTGATAAAATTTCTATTAAGCCAATACAATTTATGAAGAAAAAAGAAATATAAAAATGTACAAAAATGATCCATTAAGAAAAATTGAATTTTTAGACTTATGTAAAAGATACAAAAATTAATAATGATATAAAAAATATAATTATGAAATAGCACAGAAAGCTATAATAGAGAATAATACTCTCAAAAGTATAAAACAACATCTTGGTATTATAGAAAACTTATTTCTGAAATAAGAACAGATGAAACTATTACTAAAAGGAGAAATGAAACCATAAAATGTATGGAAGATTTTATAAGGAATTATTTTGCAATAATAAACAAGAAAAAATATTCCCTACTATTACTGCATCTTCTCAATTGTTCAGTTTTTAAAAAAAAGGTAGACATGTAATTAAATTTATGAAGAAGGGAAAAGCTTCTAGTAATGATGAATTATAATTTTTATCTTAAAAAAAAAAACAGGTGAAGAAATAGAAAAATTGTTGCTAAAGTTATATGCCAAAAAATGTGATTGAATGAATGCAATAGTAATATTAGTATTTACAAAAAGACAAAAATGATACTAAAAATTAATGATATATTAGTATTTTATCAATTTTATACAAAAAAAATTACCATTATAATCACAATTTGTCTACAGCAAACTTTGGATTTAATTAATCAAAAGAACAATCTTAATTTAAAAGTGGTTTTAGCAAAGCAGATCTTATTCACGTATTGAAAGTAGCTATAGAAAGGATTAATAAATATGAGTTCCCATTATGCTTTGGATTTGTAGATTATAAAGAGGTATTTGGTTCTATAGACATTTCTTCAGCGATTAAAGCATTTAATCATTATGATATAGAATATTATCATATTCTGAAAAATATTTATCAAAATACAATATTAATGATTAGATTGCATAATGATACTAAGAAGATTAACATTAAGAAAGATATATGATAGGGTAATTCCACATCTTCAAAACTTTTTACAGGAATTTTACAAGAATTATTTTGTAGATTAAAATGAGAATTTAAGGGAGTAATAGTAAATGGACATTATTTGTTATCAAGATTTTGTAGATGATATATTTATTTCGCAAATAATGCTTTAAAACTTCAGGAAATATTGTTAGAGTTATCAGACAAAAGTAAAAATGTGGGATTAAACGTAAAACTAAAAAGACTAATAAAAATTGATAATGATAAATTAGATGAAATTAACAACTATAAATACTTTGCTCATTATTAATACTGATGGAAACATAATGAATGAAATTAATTATACAATTTACTTTGGATAGAATGCTTTTGATGAAATTAACTTAACATTAAAAGGAAAGTTAAAAGACTTCAGATCATATGTTAGGTGTATCAGTAAGAGATTGAAAATAAAAGACCCAGCTGAGAATAAACAGATATTATATTACTAAAAGAGATGATAGTAGATGGATAGATGAATAAAGATTACTTTGTACTCACAATAATTTCATTTATATAATAGATAGTTAATTATAATTTTAAGCTAATTATAAAGCATAGAGATTAATTTAAAAATTGATTATGCTGACTCAAGACGAAATGTATATTGGAAGTCTATTGTCTTTTAGTGTATCTTTATTCATATGTTTGCAAAAGGATGTGTGGTGGTGTGAGATTATTTAATATATATATATATAATTTTCAATTATTTAGATTTTAAAAATAAAACCACTTAGATTACTGATGTAAACCTTTAAAAAAAACAATAACAACTAAACTTTATGTCGATGTACGTTGTGCTTTACATAATCGTTAATCTATTTTCTATTTAAATTTTAATAAACATTTAGCATTATCGATGCAAGAGTTTATTTTAATAACAATTAATAAAAAAAATCCAATATATAAACAGTATGTGTGTAATTTATATTGTACATGTAATACTGTAAGAATGGTCAATGATTGCTAAGTAATCAATAGACCTATAATTATGAGAAGAATTTGAAGTTATATCAGGTGGCCACTTATAGTGCTATTTGAACCCAAATGTTTTTTTTAATGGATTCAGTTCAAATGCTTGTCACTGAGAAATAAATGATAATTATTTAGATGTTGTAATACCACTTTACTATAAATTTTAAATATAGTTGGTGTTAAATTACAATCTAGATAGTTATTGGAAGGTAAGGACGGCTGAAAAGATTAATTCATAGCACGACAAATTTGTGACTACATAAAAATTTATTTAGAATGAGAAAAAAACATTTTATATGATGTCTGTGCTGAAAGGAATTTTCTATTGTTTACTTATTTTTTAATCAAAATTGAAATAAATTTTGTGTATCAGTAATATCAAATTTTATTTTAATAAGTTTGAAATATGATATTTATATATAGGATTCATTTAAATATATTTTATTATTTTTATTATACACTGATAAAATATTTATTGTAGCTATTGAATCTAAAGGGGAAAAAAGATATTTTAGATATATATTTTGTTTGATTTTTTTTTTCTTTTATTTTAAAAAGTTTTATTACAATAGAGAAGAAATGCAGAGTATTTGTTATTCTTAATAATGGCCTAAATATTATATTATTATACTTTCTTTCAGTATCTTCTATTGAAACTTTATGATATAAAATAATGGTCGCATAAAATATTTCTTCAATAAACTTTTATAACAAACAAAATGGTTTAGTTTTTCTTTTTGCATTCCACTGTTATTAAAATATTACTGAGGTATTTTAAATATTTGATTTTAGAATATTGATCTTCAATATTTTTGTTTCTTTCTGGATTTATAAACTCTGTAAAATTAACATTATGTAAGATCACTGATATTAACAATGAATTGCTATTTTAGATTTTTTTTAAAAATATATTTGATTATTTCTTTACATATTTATGTATGTGTGTATGCACACATACATAAATATATATATTTAAAAATATATAAAAATAAATTATAAGGATATAAATCGTTTTCTACCAAGGATGAAGGCTACAATATATTACACATTTTTATTTTACAAATAGAAACAATGCATAACGCTAGCTGAAATCAGTATAAATTTTTTGAAAAGCCCCATAACTATATTGTTTTAGTCACACCCTTTAAAATAAAGAATAGCATGAATTTTAAAGGTGAAGTGTGGCAGTTATGGGGTGTGTCAAATATTTTATTTTATAGTATCCTTGTTCATTTGACTCTTACATTAATCCAGTATTTTTACTCTTTAGATACCTAAATATACATTTAATGATCAACAATATTTATTTTTCCATTTCTTGTAATATTTGTACTTTTAATGATTTCTCAACAACATAAGCACTTATATTGCTTCTTTTAAACTTAATTAGAAATATAATGACTTAGACCAACTGATGAAGGCATAGTTCTTACCAACTGCATCTTGGGAATTATTTACATTTTTCTTGTTCTATAGTCACATATATTTGAGAGAAGCAATGTGAGCATTTATGTTATTAGAAAAATGTATAAAACCTAGCATATAGATAGTAAAAATGTTGGAATGTGGATTAAAAAAATGGCCATTCATTAATAATAATTAATAAATATATCTAATCTTTAAAATAGAATTAAAGTATATATTTATGTTAAAGAAGTATAATTATTTTTTACATTATATTAATAATTAATAGTGAAACTGTTTAGTATAGCAATTATCTATGAGTTATATCCTTGTATAATTATCAAAACCAACTGCACTAACAACTTTAGGTTACATTTGCTTTTTTTAAACATTATAAAAAATGAGATTGTATTTTTAATTAATATTTATTTTAAAAAAGAATCATTCTATTTATTAAAAAATATTAAAAAATGTTTAAGTAATATATCAAAATTATGTTTTTAGTTTCAAAGAATTTTTTTTTCTATAAATTTCAGACTTTCTATCATATGGTTAAACTTAACATCGAATTTAATATTATAACAATATGATTATTACAGTGATAATGGGAGATAAGCACAAAATTATTTATAAAGATTTATAATTATTCTGAAATTCATATTCTTGATGGGTTTTTTAGATTCAGATATTTTCTGAATTTGAACACAACTCATTTACTTTCTTATAATTATAATAATGAAAAACAAAAAATTATTAAAGGTACTTGTCTGTTTTCCAATAAATTAAGATGGTAGCCTGTATTTTTGATAAATATACAGTTTCAAGGGTGTTTAATCAACTGAAAATGTATTAGTTGCTAAATTTAAACAAAATTAATAAATCATTTGTTAAGTTAAAAAAAAAAAAAAAAATTTCATTAAGAAGCTTTATTTTAATCTTTTATTTTTTACTTATAATATGGAAAACAACAAGATACTCTTAACATTATCATACTTTGGTTCAATTCAGTATGTTCATTCTTTTTGGCAGTTTTTATTAGTAAATTATCATAATGATAAAAATTTAAAACCTTTCTATCACAGAAAGTGATGCAGTGGACTATTTCCAAAGGTACGGGATCCTGACCTCCTGAAAAGTGCATTTATACCTTGTTTTTCATTTTTCAGTTAATAAGATTAATAATAATAATAAAGAAAGTAAACTGTAAATATTGTATTTAATTTTTCAACAATGATTTTTTTTAAATAATAGTAATAAAAAATAAAATGTATATTAAATACAACATTTTCTAGGAGGCAGTTTTTCTAAACATTTATTGGTGGCCCCAAAACTGTAGATTTATCAAAACTACAGGCGGCCATATTGATTTACTGAAAAACTCACAAGTATCAAATTAAATATAAATGTATTTAAGCAATATGTATAAATAAGTTAAATAAAACTTATTAGCAAATACTATTTTAAAAAATAATTAAATAAAAAATAAAATAAATATATTTAAATTTATTATTTATACTTACTTCATTATGAAAAAATTTGCATTGCATTTATATGACAATTCAATATTGTGATAAAATGCATCATTTTTGTTTATTGCTTCATAAAGTGACTAATGAAAAAAAAAGCTTGAACAGTATTTTATACTTATTGTTTAAAAATATTATTAGTTTTAAAAATTTAAAATTAAATAATATCAAATGAACAAATAAACTAATTTAAAAAAAAGATTTGAACCAAATCAAACATAATGTAATTTATTGGTCAATATTGCTTCACAAATTAATTTTAAAAAAAATTGAATTCATTGCTAACATTTGTGCAATCATAATGAAATTTCATATTGCATATGATGCAGAATATTTATAATAAAAATTATGTTTTGCTTTTTTATATATATCTGTTTCAGAAATTATCATGCAAAAAATAAAAATGATTGAATGTTAGACAATTCACTGACATTGTTTTTTCTATTGATATTGAAAAGGTTTAACATTTACATTACAATTGCAAACTTTTTGCTTTTGCATTTTTTGAAAATTAATTTTTAGAGTTAATTTTTTCACAAAAAAGTTGTATTCTGAAAGCATGTTTTTGCTTTAAGAGGATGACTGTGATGTAACTATTCCCAAATATTAGAAATTATACTCAATATTTTTCTATTCTCGTTTGTTTTGAAAATAAACTTTTAGTATCAATACTTTTTATATTTCATACACAAAATTAATGTGCATTATTCATGCATTATACCAATAAATTCAAAGTTTATATATATATATTCAAGATGATAGGGTACTAGGTTACACAGGTAGGCACCATATAATATGGATTTTTGAACCACCAGACTATGAGTCCTCTTGTAGACAAGACCATGGTTAAATATAATTACTAAATACAAGATTCTTATCTTATAACAAATCTTATCTTAAGTTCAATTTTATCTTACCTAAAATATAGATTCTTTTGTATTTTAAAATATCTTATCTTGGGTCTTAAAATATCTTTATCTGAAGGTTCAAATTCAGACTGAAATGCACTTGGAACAAAAATCCTAATGGTAATACTTTAACCTTTTAAAAAATATAATAGTTATTATTTAAGCTATACATGAAATATTTTATATTCTATCTTAACTTTATCCTTCATATTAGTATTTTAAGAAAACAGAAATGAAACAACATAATAAAGTATTCAAATATTTAAATAAACACATGATTAAGCTAAAAAACATTTCTAAATTTTCTAAAGTCATTTAAATATAATTATTTAATTTTTACTAACTATAAAATACATAAATCTTATATCTTCTGATGCAATTTGTAATAGATGATAATACGGAATAGTGCAGAAGGTAGTAAGGGTATATTTTATGCTGCCAACTACATAACAAGTGCATTTAAAATAAAACAAATAATATCCTATTTATTTTCTGAAAGTGCAAGTAAAATAATTAATAAACAAAATAAATAAATGAATTTTATGTGACCATTAAAATTTACTCTTAAAAATAATTAATGATGAAGACTTTATTAAAGTAAATTTTCTTATAAACGAATGTGCTAATGCAAATATTAACAAACTTTATACATGGGTGTACCTTTCTTAAAGTCATTCCTAAAATTTTTTATAATACAAGTTATATTCACTACCCAACAGTTTTCTCATCTATCAAATGTGGTCTTGATCTCAAACATAGTACGCATAGAGTAACAACAATACATATATATGCCTTTATTTAGATCACTAGTAAGATATTTAATACTTTTCATGACTCAAAACAAATTTGAAAAATCAATGTGGAGACAGTTCATAAGTTTTTTTTAAAAAAATAGCAATAATTATTATGCATAATAAATACACGTTGATATAATACTAATGATATGTATGTTGGGGTGAGAAAATGCAGATGCTCAACATTTATAATATACTTTAATTATAATATTTAAACAGCATTAAACTGTAGCACATGCGCTTTGGATTTTTAAATATAAAATAATTGACTTATTTACATACATTTAATTTCAAATAAGAATGACGTATCGTAAATTCTAATAAATTTCACCAGTGTTATTCATTCAAGCATGTAAAAGTAATTTAAAGTGATTATTTAATATCTTCATGCTTTCACTTTCAAACACTTAAGATTCGCCCATACAAAAGCGTTTGGGTTTGAAAAGATAGATGGCTACTCTATCTTTTCCAAAGACTTTATCATGTGGTTGAAGTGTTAGGATTCATTCATTTTATATTTAAAAATCCAAAGTGCATGTGCAACAGTTTAATGCTGTTTAAGTATTATAGTTTATAAAAAACATTGCGCTATATAAAATAATTGATTTAATATACTTTAATTGTAAAATTATATCAGAGCTAATAATGAAATATAAGGTAAACATGCCTTTAGATATTTGCAATATACTAAAATGTGCTCTGACATTGATATTCTAGGCAAAGTGGATAAGGAAAATATGAACTGATAAAAATACAAATGAGCTTCCATTAACTCTGTACAGGCAGTACAAATAAATAAATGGGCCACCCTCTCACTCATGGTAGAGTTGAATCCATATAAAAGTAATATATAGCATCCACTTAAAATTGCCCTAAAAATAATACTAATATGAGATATGGAGCTAATAATAATAAATGAATAATTATACATCTCACATGTGCATACAAAAAGGCACACCACTCATTCATTCAGTCTAACATTATATGTGTACACCAACGAAACTGTCATTACATAACAATGACAGCATCAACTTATAAACTACCTAAAATTCTCTCACACGTGCTGACATTCCTAATACCTTCATTTATAAATACTTATCAAATTCATAAAAAGCTATTATACCCTTGGGTATAATCAATTATTTAAGCTGAACTAATAATTTAGAAATTAGAATAATAATAAAACCAATTCATACAATAAACCTTTTTATCATACATTTTACTAATTCCATTTCTTGAATACCAACATTATAATTATATTTGTAATATCATAAATAATATTAAGAATAATATACGATACCTAATTATATAATACATAAATCGTAATTATAACTAGTTTGAAATACACTAAAAATAATTATATATATTAAATATAATATCCTTCTTCAACTTAGAGATCCAAGTTTTTCTCCTTTTTTTTTCTTTAAGGAAAATTATTTCTTTTGTTCAAGTCCTTTTTTATTATTTTCGTTGAATGGTACAGCAACAGATATTCTTTCATTAAGACAGAGCAAACACAAATATGAGGATTTTTAATAAAATTCCTTGAAAAATGTTTGCAATGAAATTTAACAAATTTCAAAATGAATAGCAAGAGCTGACGGCAAATTATTGAAACAGCATACAGTTTCTTTTATAAACACATTTCTAATAGCAGTGAAAATCGAAGGAGTAATGGGCAAAATATAATATGAATTATCAATTGTTTTTCATAAAGTTTTATATCAGAAGTTGATATTTTAGCAATCTTAATTATGATAATGCAAACTTTTTTAAATGTAAGGTTATATATTTAAAGCAATAAGAAATTTATAAAACTATTCGAATAAATAAATAAATGAACTTGAGACAAATAGCCATGTTAATTCAATATCATCCTACCCATTTTAATATGAAAATATTTGAATAAAGTCTTTCTTTATAGTTTGATAAGATCAAATAATTGGCACTTCTGCTTTTGATAAATTCAATACTTTGATAACAGTTCAATATGTTCATAGTTTAATTTAACATACATATAATAATTTCTTTAGTAATTTAAATTAGTATTAAGAATTAATAATTATCAAAGATAATTATGATAACAAAAATTCGAAGTTGACTAATGTTTGAATATAAAAATAAAATAACATATTTTTCCTTATCATTTTTATAAAATCTATTGTTTGACAAGCCAGCTGAAACATATACTTTAGAAGTAATATTTTAATGGATAACTCATCTCTTATTCAGACATCGGGACAATAATGAATTAAATTTAAACATTTTAAAATTGACTTTAAAAAAAAAAAATAGTTAAATACAACCAATCAATTTAAGTCAAAAGTAAAATGAAGTTAAAATTAAGATTAGATTACGATTCTTTTTATAATAATGTGTGTGCTTCTTTTATACAATGATGTGCATCAAGATTTTCCACTGCATTTTTTGTACCCAAACAAATCCCATCATTGTATTTTATCATAATATGTAAATTACTAGCTTAATTTTAACTTTTTAATTGATATGATATTAAACTTTATCAACCCAGATGATTCAACTATGTGATTGTCTAGGCAACTAATTACCACATAATTAATTTTATTAACCCTGATAAAAATTATTAAATAAATTATTTTAACTCAAATAAAATTATTCATTTATTTTCAATTTAAACATTTTTTTATTATTCAAATACACTATTTGCATATATTTAACTCTTTATATTTTATTCATAGCAAAAAATTATAATATTGGAAATTAATTTGATGTAGCTTTTTTTAAAAAAATATATTTATTTTTAATAAATCTTTTTAACTTTCAATATTTCACAAAAAATATTTAGAAAAACAATATTTACAGTTGATATTCCTAATCATCAGAAACATTCTAATGAATTTAAATTAGAACTTATAAATCGGTTTCAAATATTAGTAGACTTTGAACATGATTCAGATTTGAGTGAAATTAATAAGAAAATAACTGATACACTTATGAAAACTGCAACAAAGATAGCTGGTAGAAAGAAGAAGCAATTGATCAATAAAATTTTTACTGAGACTAGAGAATTTATGAAAAAAAAAGGAATATGAAGATATGCAAAAATGATGCATTAAAAAAGGATTGAATATCTCAAATTTTGTAAAATCATGCAGAAAATAATCGGAAAATGATATAAAAAAGTACAACTGTGAACTAGCAAGGAAAGCTATAGAAGAAAATAAAAGTCTCAAGAGTGTAAAACAATATTTTGGTATTGGTAGGAAATTCATATTTGCAATAAGAAAAAAGATGGAATTATTACTAAAAAGAGAGATTGATATTATGAAATGGGTAGAAGACTTTTATCAAGAATTGTATAGTAATAAAGAACAAGTATTTCCTATATCTATTATATTTTCCAAATTGCCCAGAATTTTAAATGAAAAAGTGAGACATGCAATTAAATTTATGAACAAAGGAAAAGCTCCAGGTAATAATAGAATTATTATTGATATATTAAAAGAAGTAGGTAAAGAAATATAAATTTTTTTAGCAAAGATATATACAAAATCTCTAAATGATAAAGATGTACCAGATGATTGGAAGAATGCAGTATTAATATTAATATTTAAAAAAGGTGATAAAGAAGATATTATAAATTACAAACCTATCGGCCTTTTATCAGTTTTATACAAAATTTTCACCAAGATAATTATAACTCATCTACAGAAAACATTGGATTTTTACCAACCAAGAGAACAAGTTGGATTTAAAAGTGGTTTTAGTATAGTAGATCATATCCAGGTATTGAGAGAAGATTATAGAAAGGACAAATGAATATGAATTGCTATTATGCTTTGGATTTGTAGATTATGAAAAAGCATTTGATTCTATAAACATTTCTTCAGTGATTAAAGCATTGGATCATCAAGGTATAAATCCAGGATATTGTCATAGTTTGAAGAATATTTATATAAATGCAACAACAATTAGATTACATAATGATACTAGTAAAGTCAACATTGAGAAGGGTATAAGACAGGGTGACTCCATAACTCCAAAAATTTTTACAGCAGTGCTGCAAAAAGTATTTTGTGGATTAAAATGGAAAGCCAAAGGAGTGAAAGTAAATGGAGGTTAGTTGTCATTTAGATTTTTGCATATGATGTACTTGTTTTTACAAATAATGCTTTAGAAGCTGCAGGAAATGTTGCAGAAATTATCAGATGAAAGTAGGAAATTAGGACTAGAAGATAAATGTTAAAAAGACTAAAATATTGCTCAATGGCTTTTCTCAAAATATAAAAATAAAGATTGATTATGATGAGTTAGAAGAAGTTTACAGCTACAAATATCTTGGTCAGATTATTAATAGAGATGGAAAGATAATGGATGAAATTAATCATAGAATTAAACTTGGTTGGAGTACTTTTGATAGAAATAACTTGATACTAAAAGGAAATATGCCTTTGAAAAGGAAGGTTTTTAATAAATATGTTTTACCAGTTCTTATTTATGGATCTGTGACTTGGACACTTACTAGAAGAACAATACAGACTTCAGACCACTCAAAGAAGTATGGACAGATGTATGTTAGGAGTAACAAGAAGAGATCGAAAATGCAATATATGGGTAAGAGAACAAACAGGTGTTACTGACTTCACTGAAAAAATTAAAACACTGAAGTGGATTTGGGTTGGACATATTTCTAGAAGAGATGATAATAGATGGACAATTAAAATCTTAAAGTGGATTCCAAGAAATAGTAAAAGACTTAGAAAGAGATCATGTGTGAGATGGATTGATGAAATAAGAAAATGTGCAGGAGAGATGTGGAGAGGAGATGCTAAAGATCAGAGAAGATGGATTGATCTTGAAAAGACTCTCATCCTGCAATGGATTGCATGTTCCAAACAATCAAACACACACATGTACATTAAATATAGCCATTATTTTAAAACAATGAAAAGCAATCAAAATTGACACTTATCCTAGCCTGATATATTTAATACCTTTAAAATTTTAATTTTAACATTCTTACCTAAACTGACATTTAATAAATTATTACTTTTAAACTATTTATTTTAAAAATTAACAATTAAAAAGTTTAACAGAATTAAATAACCAATTGTATTTATTTAGTATAAATAACTTTGTCTATTACGTTCACCCACATGGCAAACTATAAATTAACTTTTTTCTTAAGATTCCAACTATTTATTTTATTGTTTCAAGCAAATATTAAACAATCTAATTTTTTTTATAAAAAAAACTAAACTAATTAAGTTAACTAGATTACTTTAATCCATACTATTGAAACATTTAACTAAAATTTATTTACAATAGTACTAATAAGAAAATTCATTTATTATATTCTAAAAAAAAATTTAATACTATAAAACATATATATGATTACAATATATAAGTGAACTATGAATACTAAAACTAAAATAACTAATTTATTCATGATCAAATTGTCATATTTTTCTATTTTCATTTATTTTGAAACTAAACATTTTAACATAAAACTTTAACTTTTTGCTTTTATTTCTCATACATAGTTGAGATTCAATATATACAATATTAAAAGTATCTCCATAATTTATAGATATGAGAATCGTAATGTTTATATATATTTTTCAGCACCACAATAGTTGATCTAAAAGTGCTCAAGAAATAAAAGTATTTTTAATTCTTCAGTCTTAGAATAATATAGATCTGTAATTGAACATTTTAATCAAACTTTGCCTTAAGGTTTGGGATGATGCCATTTTAGTTGTATTTATACGTTGTATTATTTCCATCATCTAATATTGAATATCAAATAGAGAGGGAAATAGTCCATATGTCAGCCCATTATGATGATACATAACATCTGAAAATCACTAATTAATCTTGCTCTTAAGAGAAAGTGGAGAAATCAGAAGAGATCTCATAAATAAGTATATAAAATTTCTGCTGACTGTTGCATTTGGCAGAATGGCTCAATTGGTTAAAATGTTACATTAAAATTTAATATTCAAGAATCTAGGGGTCCAGGTTCGATTCCCATGCTGCTGTCATTGGTCAGGCCAGCAATACCTAAAAAAGAGAGAAGAATACACCCAAAACATTGTGTGTATACTAACTTTTGTCTATTACTAACAACTGAATGTAATTGGAAAATTTAAATAAAGTTTAATTTTTTTTTAAAGGCATTTAATATTTAATATTAGATGATGGTAATAGTTCAACATATAAATACAATTTTAATCAGATGTTTTATCAAAGTGAGAGATTTCATAAGGAAAAATTGATAAAAAGTGCTTGAGTTGATTTGGTTGTACAATCATTTATTGAGATATTTCTCTTTTTTTTTTAAATCACAAAGTTCACATATATTTTATTCTGATATTTTAATTCCAAAAAAATCTAAAGAAGTCAGAATAATCAAAAATGTAATGACTTTAACCAAATTTCAACAAGCCTTGATGGGATTGGTCATTGTTATTGGATTTCATATGCTTTGTGAAAGTGCTTTAAGAAAAATTTTAAATGACTAATACCTTGAATTTTTTATGAAATTTATTAAGATTCATGATAATTTTTGTGCAATAATTATGTAATAATTATTGAAAATCAAAAATATGTATGATTGTGCATTTATTTTATACATATATGTTTTATTTTTAAAAATAAAAGGTAATAATTGTTAGCTTAATGCTAATAATGCAAATTACAGAGTTCTGATAAATACATTTTTTCAAACTAATCATTAATATGTCATCAACAACTGTCTATTAGAACATTTTGTAATATTAAATAAATTATTTAAAAAATTGATATTATAAAATATAATTTAAAAAATTTATTAGATATTGATATTTATTTGTTTACATTTAAAATACAAATGTCAATAAAAAAAGAGTTGTTGATTTTATGAATTCAATCTGCTCCTCTCAACCACTAATTGACAAAACCATTTTTTGCTTTTATTTTGATCTTATTCTTTTTAATATTTGCAAAGTGTAAATATATATTTTTTAAAATTTATTTAATTTGTAAATGTAAATTTCTGCCAAATCAAGTTCAATTTATAATATTCTAATATAGAATATCAATTTAATATTAAAATCAAATATTATAAATGTCCAAAACCCTCACCAGAAAACAATTAATTTTTTTATAGTGCCAGAAAGTTAACTATAGATTATACATAGATTTTTACAAATAAAAAATACTTTTGAAGATACTTTGTTTAACTAGTAAAATTATTTAAAAAATCTTAGTTGTATCTGTATTTAAAATATGTTAAGTTAAAAGTCAAGTTAATATTACAAGAGTACTGACAAGCAAAAAATTTTAAACAGACTATAGACTTTTATGTTTCAGAGTTAAAATTATATTTGAAATATATATATATTTTATTTTAAACATATCAGTAAAAAAATTGATATTTATTTTTTAAAAGCAATTATTAGTTTAGGTATTAAACAGTAAAATTGGCAATTTAGATTTCACTCTCACCATAAGAGTAAAGCATGAATTTTTTAAAAAGAAATATTTTGGATATAGTTAATAAAAACAATATGGCTTTTTTTTGTCATACGAAATATAAAAATTTAAATGCAGAAGTTCCAACTGATAAAACAGCTTAAAATATTGGATTAATCAGCAAAAGAGGTGTATCATTTGCTGATTGTGGGACTTTAACTTTTTTATATACATTGGAAGTAATATATGAAACTAAAAATTCAAAATATAATAATATTAAATCTATGGATGCCATTTATATATATATATTGTAACGAGCACAGACGTTCGTTACATTGTTGTTGTTTTTTTTATTTATTAAACATGAAAGTAAATTAAAAAGTTCGCATTTAAAAATTTTCTTTAAGAATTAAAAATGGAAAGTAAATATCATCTTAAACTCTTATATATTAAATCGCACAGATAATGAAAAATTATTAAAATAAAACTTTATTAAAGAAAAAGTATTTTAAAACTAAATTTTAAAAAGATTTGGAGATGAAATTATATCTTTAAATTTATCTTTAAATATATTTTTGATTTGGAAAACAGGTTAATTAATCAGAAATGGAAATGATTGTTAATTAGTTAAATGTAAACCAGCATTCGGCATTTAAATGTAAAAACACCGGTCAGATAAGTAAACAATAAAAACTGTGTAGCTAAATAAGAAGAAATCCCTATGGAATTGGACACAGCTAAAGGACCATCGCATCGGTGACATAATGTAAATTCAATCCTTCACATTAATATAAAAGGAAAATTTGGAAATTATTAATCAGTGACTGGAAATTGATTATTACGATGTGACTATATGTAGTAGTACGGAGTTGGAGGAATTGACAGACGCACGGTCAATTCTTTCAGCTGTTAAAGAAAGGAGAAATGAACTATCGTTTCCTAAATTGAGGACCAACTAAATTAAAAAACCTCCGAATGAATAAATAAAACAACGGCTAAATGGATACCAATTTTCGGACGACGTGGGAATTCACGTTCAAACGGCAAGGAATATATGAAGATGAACTATTTAAATAACCGTAAGAACTTTAAAATTTATGAACAGTAAATTAAAAACTTTCTAGATTTAAATAATTGCAATATTATTCTATCTGACCAACATTATTTATTAATTAGTTATAATTTTATTTAATGTATTTATTTTGTAAAATCATTTCCATTTATTTATTTTTTGTTCTTTAAGTTTTATTATGATTTTTGTTTTCCGTTAAGTTAAATTATATAAATGTTAAACTTAAGTTGGGCGTGAATGGCTGTATAGATTTGTAAAGTTATATTAGGGGAGGGTAATCTTAGGTTATTTGTTTCGTGGTTAAATTGGGTCAATGGATTGGATATATTGGTATGATTAGTAGATGTAATATTGATTCGCCACGGGCAGAATCGCCAGCACACTTCCGTTTGCCTATGGAAGGATATTTATACGGATACAGATTCCTTTCTACCTGGGTTTTATGAGTTTTAGTTGCTCTTCTTTAGAGATAGATGTAATATTCCTATCTCATAAGAGGCAATTTCTTCTTTTAACCTTTTGTGCTGTCGTATTTTATTACATTGAATACATCGATATATCAGATGAATTGAGGCCAGTTTGACTACGAATTTTAGCCTAAGGTTAAATAGGGATAGAATATTTTAATTTCAATGCAAATCTATGTAGTATTCATGCTCGACCCTAAATAAAAATGCATTAAATTTAAGTTGTTTATAGATGCTTGCATGGATTGTTTATCGGTTAACTATGTTTGCGTTTTCATATTTGATCAAAATATATAGACATTCGATAAATAATGATACCTTACGGTGAGTATCTAAAATGTATTTATTCGGATGTCTTTTAAGTTGTTGGTGACAATGCAAGTATCTTATGGTGAATACTATTGGGTTACATGATAAATTTCCCTCCGCAATTGTCAGTAATCAATAATTTTATATTTTGATCGCTTATGTTTACTTTGGAATGTTTTTAACCGTGTAATCTATGTAACCGATCTATAGCAACTTATTATAACAAGCTTTTATAATCCCATCTGTGCGAACTTAATTAAAATGTAAACTTATAATATAATAGAAATTAAAATGTAAATTAAAATCTAAGGTAAAGTTAAAAATAATGTTAAAATGTAAAACTAATACTAAAATAATTTTATATCTTATATATATGTGCATAAATAAATGTTTGTATGTTAATTACTGGCAGTGGCTTATTTTATTCCTTTTTTTTATATATACTCTTAGATTATCTTATTAAATCTCTGCTATTCCACTGAGCTAGTGACATGGGCTAACGACCGGAATCAAAATTTTAAAAAAAAAAAAAAAAAATTTTTTTTTGACTTACGTATCTGCCTACTTTATAAATTTTTCTAGGTTCAAATGCCTAGATGGCGCCCCGTAGTGCAGTTTACGTGAAGTCGCATTCCGGATCGTTACAATATATATATATATATCAATGATGATATTTCAAACATATAAAGTGAGTATTTTGATCATTATTTTGAATACAGATACAAGAATTCATATAAAAAAATTTAATAATATATCCAACCTAACTAATCATTTAGATTTGAATAATAATATTCAGCTTAATAAAGGTCAAGCAATTATTTACAATCTAAAAACAAAAAAGCCTCCAGAATGAGATAGATAATTGGTAAAGTTTTGAAATATAATGATGATATATTACTTTTATATCTGTTGGAATATTTTAGAAATTCATAAACTTTTGAAGTTGTATCATCTAATCTTAAAAATAATTAAAAAATGTCACTGTTATCCATCATCAAAATTATTTTCAAAAATTTGTATATTAAGTATTTACTAAAAACTCAGGGTGTTTTAAAGAATTAAAAATTGCTTTATAGACATAATTTATTTCTCAGTTAAATTCAAATAACAGTTTTATTATAAAAAGTGAGCAGTTTGAATTAAGTTCCAAAACATCTTGGTTTGTTTCAATTCCATTCTTGCAATTGTTTATTCCATATGAATATTTGAGAATTTAAATATTAGATAAAAAGTGGATTCATTTTTACATCTGTTTGTAATTAAATTTTGATAGTAGGTGGCATGAAAATTGCTGAATTTGTGAAAGGTATTTGGTGAATGTTTGATTTATTTAGAATCCAGTTAAGTATATTTGTTTCTTCTACAAGTTTTTTTGCTTGCCTTAGTTTTATTTTAAAATGTTTGCAAAACAAATTAATCATATAATATATAAAGTAAGCAAAATGTAAATTAGGTAATGTATATTTTATTAACTTCAATTTTTTTTGTTATTTGCTTTATTTTAAATAAATAAATTTGAATCCTGCAAGCTGCCATCCACAAATATACCTGTAATCCCCAAGGGCCACTCAAATTGCTGGATTCCATGGACAAAATTTCAGAGCAACTGAATGATCAGGAGAGTGGGCCATTAGACATCAGCACCATCATCCAACTGAAACTTCAGTACGGCAATACTCAAAAGGTCTTGGCTGAGTACACCTCAGTTAAATTCACACAGAGGTACATGGGGAATCAGCATTGTTGGACCAGAAGTTACCTGGGGTGGGCTCTTGGTTCCCTCAGGAAGAAAACCACCCCCTCATCCATCATAGTCAGCACCAAATCCTACCTAGGTCAGGAATTGCTCCTTCATTTGAGAAATGATTACAAGCACTTGCTTCTCAAAGCTGACCTCTCCTTTCACTATGCTATCAACCTTGAATGTCAGCTCTGATCCTGGCATCACCCAGGCCATGCTGCTTAACAAACTAAAAAGCTTTCCTGACCATGTCCACCCTGGTCCTCATGCTATCCTCAAGTTTATCCTTCTCCACCTAAGTCAGTTCACCATTCCCATTACTCTCAATATGATCAACAAGCTGGCCTCAGGTGCTTACATCATCGAGGGTCTCTATCTGGTAACATTAGTCCCTTTCCTTAAGAAAGACTGGCCACCTACTGAGTTCAAAAGTCTTAGGCCCATTTCAATGACCCCTCTGCTCATAAAACTTATTGATTCTACCTTTAAAGAGTCACTAGAACAATTCATACTCCCTGCTCTTTCTGCCTCACAGTTCTCTTGTAATGGGTGCTCCACTCTTGAGCTACCACACTCTTTAAGATGACCACAAAGCATGTTAGGCAGTCTCAAAATAGCAGGCCCATTGCTGTCCAACTAGACATCCAGGCAGCCTTCAACTCTGTTAGGGTCAACCTGCTTCTTGGTGTCCTCAGGAACCTGAACATCCCAGAGGTCCTTCTGTTCATCCACAATCTCCTGTCCAACAGAGAAATCCTAGTTACCCTGGATGGAAAATTGCTCCTAGCTTCAGATCTAACATATCCATCCCTCAGGACTCTCCACTGAGTACTTTGTTGTTCACCGCATTTCTGAATTCACTCTTGCTCAGGCTATAACATGACCTCCCTGGTGTCTTCATTCCTATACTGAGCAAAAGCATCAGATGCCTTGCTTATGTAAATGATGTAGTCGTCTTTTTTCCCTTTGTTGATCTCATCCCCAAGCTTTAACAGATCCTCACCTGATACACCAAAACATACAGGCTGAAATTTAGCAGTGATAAATCAGAGGCCTGGCAACTATCAACTGGTAAACAAATCTCTTCCACCTTCAGTGCCAAGCCACACAACTTCCTCAGATTCCCTCTCATGCTGTCTCCTAGGGACATGAGAGTATGGGTCCAAATCACACTATATCAAAGCATATCATTCATCCTCAGCACTATCACAGGCATCTATCTCTCCCTTTATGGGAAAGTCACCCTACTCAATCTTCTAGTATTTCCTAAAATAGCATATTATCTCCCCATTGTTCTACCTACACATTTCTTTATATCCAAAATTAATTCCCTTTGCACCCATTTTCTCTGGGGCTGATAGGTGGTGGCCATCAGCCTAAAAAGAACTTGTTTTCCTAAAAACCTCAATGGGTTGGGCCTGCACTCCATAAACACTTTTCTCATCTAAAGATCTAACAATGTACATTCCTAAGTCACTTTCCTGCCAACCTTGTGCTTATCATTATCACATTCACTGACACTCCTTCTCCCAGTGGCATGCCCAGGTCATGGACATCACTCATTGTCAACATCCTACAAAAGGCTGGCTTTGTTATACCATACATCAGCAGCAAAATAAAGTACTGACAGGTTTTCAATCAGACTGCTGACTTCTCCATTTGTGTCCCCAACATTCCTCAAACTTACCAATGCTCAGTTAATACACAAATTCAAAAGGTTGTCCTTTGAGGCAAAATTCCTCAATTTCCTCCTCAAAATAAATCTTCATTCCCTTCCCACAAATCAATTTTTGGTCAACAGTAGGGGTTTCATCAAAATCTCTCCCATATGCCAGCTCTGTAAAACTGACAATGAAACCCTCTGGCACTTCCTATTTAAATGTCCCTTTCTGCTTGGCTTAAGAAATGTCATAAACACCTGCCTTTCCTTGCACAGAAATACCATCTTTAACCTCCAAGAATACATAGAAACAGGGGTCTTCGCAGCTATTAGACTATCAGTTTTTCTAATCTATGCTCTCTGGTTGCTTTGATGTGACATTATCTTTGACCAAAGAGTACCCTCAGTGAAAGAAAAACTTTTGGACCTAATTCACTGGCTCATAACCAGAGATACCAAGCTAACCCCACCTCCACTACTCATAGACATGTGGGCAATCCTCCAACTCCCATCCTTTCAGCCTCTGTCATAGGACTCAATTACGAAGACATGCATTTTGGTCCAGCCTGGACTACACACTGTTTCCTCTTTCCATTTCCCATTCCCTTTTCACATGTATCCTTCCCTTCTTACTATGTTACTCTTGAAATTTCAATTTATTTTATAATCACTCCCTTGTAAACCTTTTTCTAACTGTATTTTTTATTTTATTTATTTTATAATCACTCCCTTGTAAACCTTTTTCTAACTGTATTTATTTTTTTTATGAATAAACATCCCTGAGAAAAAAAAGATTTGAATGGAATATTGAACTGGATTTTAACACCAAATGGCTGCAATATTTAATAAAATAATTAAAATCACCAGTAAAAATATGAACCTGAACTATGCTTATTAACAAATATTTGAATAAATAATTCAGTATTTTTTTATTTGGAGTTCAATAAAAGTTTAAGTTATGAAAATGATAAAGTTGGACCATTATTAATAGACTTTGAGCCCCAGAATCTGCTTCTCTATCATTATACTAAATCAGAATATGCTATAAAAATTTATACACTGTATTTACACACAGAATAATATTTTTGTTTAATAATATGCTTATTAAAATGCTTATTCATTAATAAATATTGATTCCTAATTTTTAGTTTTTTTTTTAATAATTAAAAAAAAAGAATTAGTCAAGAAATATATATGTGATTTAAATATGTTGATGATATTGTAATTATTCATAATAAAAGATCTATGAATAATAGTTATAATGATTTTAATAATATATACATATATATAATATTAAATTTAAAAAAAATAGAATTTGAAGATAAAATTAAATATTTAGGTATAGAAATTCACATAGGTATAATAAAATAATATCAAAACATTTTATTAAAGAAGATAATTGAAGAAAAATTATTCCTTTAGATTCATAACAAGCATAAGTACCAAAGACGATAGTTATTAAAAATTTTAAATATAGGAATGATAAATAATACAGATAAAAATTGACTAATTTGCAAAAAAACATTTTATTGAACTATATAAAGATTATAGATATAACTCATAAAATATTAAAAAGATAATTTTTAAATCTAAAAATATTAAATAATATCACTTCTATACAAAATTATTATAATAATGTTGGCAACAGTATTTTGGATAAAAATTGGATCAAACTTTCATATTATCCCAAAATTCATAATACTTTAAGCAAAAAACAAAAGTTATATTGATAAGTATATAAATATTGGATGGTCAAATAGTAAGAGTATTGACATGTACTGTAATTATAAAATGAAACCGTATAACATAAAAAAAAATTAAATTATAAAATTTATTGTGACCATTGAAATTTGAATTACTATGAACATACAGATAAACAATTAAATGAGAGAGTCAAAGAATTAAACAATGCAATTAGTAAGCAAGATGATAAATCTGCTTTATACATTCATTACTTATCATATCAACATAAAATAGATGCTACAAAAATATTAAACCATTATACATTAAAAATCCATAAAGAAGACTAATATATGAAATATATTATATCAAACATAACATAAATGTTTGAATATTTATAAAACTTCAATAAATTTAGTTAATAACAAGTCACTTAAAAATGAATGGAAAATTATATAATAATATATATAAAAGTGTTAAGATACGTTTTTATCTATTCTGCATGTTGCTATATTACATAATTAATTGCTTCAACTTTCATTGAATCTCTTTATCATAATTTTATTTTGTTTTATTCATGTTTTATTTTGTTTTTGTTGTTGGTGATCCATGTATAGTAGTATGTTAATATTAAGATAGATATTTAACATTTGAAAAGAGCATAAAACTATGTGCTAAAAAGACTCTTTATGTACAATTATTAACATATATATATATATTAAAAAGTAGAATAAGACGATAATATAATTTTATTTGTTTATAACATTAAAATTATATATATATATATACATATATATATATATATTGTAATGGTACAAACTCAAGGGTAAACCCAGGATAATGCAAAATATTATCATCAACCCAAGCCAAAGCCTCAAATTTAAACATACAAATAATATAATAAGCATGATGTAATTAATATGAGGAGCATGACAGATCAGCACAGATCTAACTATAAGTTTACCAGTGGTACAGAGAAGAAGAAGAATCATTGATCATCATGAATGATGAACAATAAAAATAAATCAACAGTTAATCTTGTGAATGAATTTGAAATGGGTCTTCTATAGCCCAGGCTAATTATTTAGCCACTGCTAAACCTAGGACAGGAATACAAACAACAATTATCTGGATGCACATATTTAGGTGCTACTCCATCAAAATACAACAATAAGTCATATAATGCTGAGATACCAAAAACATTTGACCATCCTAAATGCTTTGGCCACTTGGTACTATTACAGTACTAGCCAACTATAAACTAATTTTCTAAAGAAATAATAAATAAAATGAAATGTGCATGTCTTTAAAGTATAGTCCTTTGTGTCAACCAGGATTAGAGAAGTAATAAAATTATTATCAACTGAATGTTTATAACACTAAACATAACCCTCTTTTATATATCAGTTTGTTATGCACAAATCTAGCTTAGTGAACAAAATCTCTCTGTTACTGTGAACAAGTGATATAATACAACATATAATATTCTAAAACTATTTTCAGTTTGAATAAATTCACTGGAGTAATTTTAACAATAAAATGTTAGAAACAAGAAAATAAAATTAAGATCTGCTGAGTATGATATAAATATAAATTAAGCATTTGATTTTGATTAATATAAAAAGAAATAAGCTATCATATTGTGATTTACAAATATTTCAATAGGTTTGCATACAGCACTTACAGATAAGCACATGGCTGTTCATGTATAAAAAAATAGTACCACAATTGTGATAAACTAATAATAAAATTCAATTTATTTTTACTAATACATAAGTGCATATGTATTTGGATATATGCAAAATATAGATAATCTAAATTAAAGTTATTAATTAGCCTCTTATTTTTTATGGTAAGTAATAGTTTTTTTTTAAAAAAAACTTATCATTTTCAATATTTAAAAAAAAATCCTTGAAGTTTTCCCCCCTCTCTCTCTCTTTTTATAAATAACCAATGGGAACAAATAATTTTCTAGACATATAGGTCATTTATTATTTTTCTTGTTTTATTTTTAGTTGATAATAGTTATTTACTTTTAAATTTTGTTAATTTAAAAATTTTAACCATCATTTTAAAGAAATTATTTACAATAATATCATTTTTAATATATATATAGCACATTCAACTCATCAGCTGTACTTTATATAAATGATGCAGTAACTTCAGATAAAACAGTATATGTAAAAACTAATTCTTCAGCAAGCCAATGGACTCTTGGTAAAATGGTCTCTTCTAAAACAGTAAAGTAGCTTATTTTCATCTTCAAGAAAGGTATAATGTAGGTAACTATTGCCATTCAATCAGCTCCATTTAGTCTAGACTTTAACAGACTTCAGGAATACCTATCTAATACACAAAATGGTCTATAGATAACATAGAAAAGCAGGCCATTTACTTCCATGTGAATCCACATTCTACCATTGTGACACTAACAGCAGCTAATTTGTACTGTTTTGCCTTTAGTTATATCTCCATAATAACTACTACTGTAAAACTATCATATGTCTAAATTCTTTATCCCAACCTTTTTATAGTCAGAGTGGAATTTAAAAAAAAAACAGTAATTAAAAGTAAGTTTTCTTTATTTTGATTGAAAAAAATTAATGACTCTTTTCAATTCACCTTAATCCTTTCAAAAACATCTTTGTAGAATTTTTATCAAAATATGTTATACAAGCTTTAATTAAAAATTTTTTTAAATCTAATCAAAATAGATAGTGGAATTTTATAATTACCAGTATATCTATTTTAACATAAAAACATGTTTGTTTTAATTTCAAAATCAAGTTAATAAAATATTAATTAGCCCTTTTTAAATATTTAATTTATAATAATTTCTTTTTAATTCAAAATTATTTAATCCTTAACTGTTATTTTAATGTAATATAGAAAATTTCTGCAAATTTTTTTTGTTTATTTTTACTTTTTCTTTCAACTTTATATATATATATATATATATATATATAATACATATATATATATATATATATATGCACACACACTACTATGTTGTTGTATGCCATGAGACACATAATCATCTCAATATATAGTTGTTTTATATTATATTTTTATTATTAAAATTTATGATATATTTTAAATCAGGTAACAATTTAAAATTTTTACCATAAAAAAAGCATTATAATTGTTTATTTTTTATATGAAATTTTTGATTTGCAATAAGTTTTGAGAGCAACTACTCTCACTAATCAGGATTAAAACGTGTCTTTTAAATATCTTCTGCAAAGATTAAAAGCTAACGATTTTAAGGTAGTGATATTCAATCTATAGTATCACAACAACAGTGTTTAGACAGTTAATAATATGTATAATAATAAAACAATAAACTAATAATACTACTATATACCTATATATCATAAATATTTAAATATAAGACATTTCCAATATTTAATATTATGTAACATTTTGACATTAATACTAATACTATTGGTTTATTAGATAAATGAAATACTTTCAAGTCAAAACATAAAACAATAATTTTTGGAAGAAAATTAATCTCAATGTATTACATAATATCAACCATTAGAAATATATTACATTTATATCTTTCACTCTTTGAATTGATATTGACAATGTGGTAATTAAGAAGATTGTCACACATGTTAATTAAATAATATAAATCAATTTAAATATAACTTTAAAAAAATAATTTGATTGATTCACGTTTTCTATCCAAATTGTTACAGATAAACATCTATATAATAATATGAAGTAAAGAAAGAATTCAGTCTGATCCTTTCTCTAAAAAATTATTGCCTTATGCTTTGGCTTGAGAGTATTTTATTTATCTAATCTTAAAGTGTTACATAATATTAAATACTGAAAATATTTTGTTTACAGCTTTCACTCTTTAAATTTGTCTTGACAATGTGTAAATTGAAAAGATTCTCCACATGTCTGTTAAATAATATAAATCAATTTAAAAATAACTTTAAAAAGTAATATGACAGATTCATGCTTTCTACCTAAAGTGTTTCAAATAAAACTCTATATAAAAAAAATAAGGTAAAGAGATAACATGTTCTGATATTTTCTCTAAAAATTATTGTCTTATGTGTTGACTTGAGAGTATTTTATTTATTTTATAAACCAATAATATGAGTTTTAATCTCAAGGTGATCATAAATATTTATATTTAATTATAAAAATGGCATAAAACATTTTAATTTTTTTAAATGCAAAAATTTTTTTAATATAAAAAAATTATGTGAAAGTGTACTTGAAATGTAAAATCAGTATTTTAATTTTTGTAAACTTGATACTGTTGGATTTGAGAATGCTTTTTTTTTGATAAAAGCTATCTGTAATTAAATATCATTCATGCTTACTGGATTTAGCGACATAATTAATTTGAGAAATTAATTAAAAATTAAAGGTTTTTTTAGATAAGTTTTGATCGAAAACACACTATTGATTAGGCAATAATTTGTTACAAAAAAAATTGAGTTATAAGTACTATTCTTATTACTGTTGTGATTTTAAAGGGAAGAGATAAAGTAAAAAAGTCTGAGACTGATAATTTAGCTGATCAACTCTTCCAAAAGAAAAGCAATAATTAAAAATGAGAAGTGTTAAAACATTAATTTATGATCCTGCTAATTGCCTTTGCTAAAGTGGGAGCAATAGCTAAAAATATACTAAAACAACAAAAATATATAAATAATATTGTAATTCTTCATTGATAACTAACTATTCAGATGATTTATTATTGTAGACTATACCAGATGTGTTGGTATTTAGTGACCGCTGTTATGAGCCGTTTTCTTATAAAAATACAGTGACCCAAGTAAGCAAGCTATTTTTTTTTGTTTAAATTTAGCTAACAAAAACAACGTGTTTTAAAAATTTAATTTTTATGTGAACATTCATATAAAGAAAAAAAAGAGATAAAATCCATTTCTTTGTATCCTGACGTTTTATGCGAACAGTAATTTTAGAATGAGATATCGGATATAATTTTTATTTAAAAAAAAAACAATAGTTATAAAAATGGATTAATAGAATTAATTTTGAGTGTGTTGTAATTTAATATTTGGCAATTTGTGTTTTCTAATAATATTTTATGTCAATTTAACAGATTTAATTTTAAAAATTACAATTTTTTAGAATTTTAACAAATATATAAACGTCTTTTTTTTCATTATTTTTAAATAAATAAATGTGTTTCTTGTGTATATGATTCAAATCTAATAACTGAGATCTGCTACTCATAGCTTAATAATATTTTGCATATTTAAATTTAGAGAACATATGAAGATAACGAAAACGCTTATTAATGTTGATATTTAGATAGAGAGTTTTCTGATCCAGTATTATCTGTTGAGACTATAAGATGAAATCTTTATTGAAAGCATCAATAGGAGTTTCATTTGTAAGATTTTCAAATCCTATTTATTGTCTTTATCTATATGTTTTTAACAGGACAATCTATGATGAATAATTGTAATTAGATGAATAGTATGTAATAATTTTAGACCTAGGGTAAAGTTATTGATGAATAAGTGAGTTAAATGAATAAGAAAAAAGATATTTAACTGAATGTTTTTGCAGAGATATCTCAGGTATTTTATATTGTTATAATTTAGTTTCAAAGAAACTTTATTAGAATATAAAAAACAATTACATAAGATCTTGTTACAATGATTACAGTTGTAAATATAAACATAAAATATATTTATTTGCATTTTAAAAAGTAGTGTTATATTATCATGGTTTGTTTTTAATGTTCATATAGTTATTGTCTTTAACTTTCAAGTTATAATATTCTTCTGGTTGCTGTGTGTAACATAAAAGACTAATAGTTGTCAAATGCTACTTGGATTTCTAACTGCAAAATCATTGGATTATTTTTTTTTACAAAATCAATAATTGTTTTGAATGGTTATTATTTAGACCAATGATTGAATAGCATTTATAAAAATCTGTGGAATAATACAATTGCTGAGTGCAATATTGATTTAAAATAGAAATGTGAGATATAAAATATTTGATTCGTTTATTTTGTTAAAAACTCAGATTTATACATTTTAAAATCTATTTTTGATAACTTTTTAGGTGAAATTAAAATAATGATATTTATATGAGAGATTAGTAATGTAATATTTTTTTGCAATATGAATAAATAAAAACATTTCTAAGTTCTCTTCTCCAGTGCTGTCTATTCTAAACTTGAATTATTGATGATGATGTGATGGTAATGCAATTTTAAATCTCATTTTCAAATCAGTTTCTGGTATATGTTTTTATTAACAAAAATATGGGATTCAAGTGTAAAATCAATGCAGTTGGAATTTGGTAACTACCTCTAACTGCTTTTTTCTGATCAAGGTTTTAGCTTGAAATTAAAAAAAAAATCCTAAGATTTTGAAACTAGTCTGACTATAGTTGATCTACCAACAGATCAGGAATTACATATTTTAAAATTTTCAGTTCTAGTTTAGTAGTAGCATCTTTGTTCTCTAGCTTGAAATATTAATGCTAACACATCAATTGACTCCCAAAGTTTACTACATTAATAAGAACACTTCTCTCTATGCTTTGCTGCTATTTATTATAAGTTGGAGTTATTACTGTCTACTAAATGATAATGTATTAGTTTCATTGAATTGCAAATGCTTACTGATAAAACAAAAGAAAAGTTACTCTGGGAATGGGGATTAAAGTTTCACTATCTAATAATCCCTAATAATTCAAGCTTATAACTATTGGCACAAAAATAGGATAAATGCTCTAATTAATATAGTTATTTTGAAGGTCTAATAAATTTGAATAATATAAACATTGTTTATTTTTATTATAAATTTCTTTTGTTGTGTCACATTAATTATTATGTAGTGGATATTTTATAAAAATACTGGATGTTTAGACTTACAACTATGTATTATAGTGTGATACATTTTATAATAACACAGATATGTATAAATATATAATATATTCTTATAAGTGTGGGGGCTACATATGTGTTCATGTGTTTGTGTTTAATGTGCAAATAAATTAATATTGATAATTTATATAAGTAAATTAATTTATGAATAATATTGTCAAGAGTTCATTTATGTATACTATCCAATGTACCTAATTTTATAGAAGTTGTTTTATCTTAAGAAATAAATGCTAATTCATACATGGAAATAGATTGTAATATCCAATGATTAAATAACCAGCATAAAATTTAGAATTGTGAGAAAAAATATTATATCATTTAAATACAATACAGTAAAAGTATTTTTTTAAATTATATCATGCATATAAACACACTTCATATGATGAAGAGCTAGCTATTAGCAGCCCATGAAAAAAACACATATCATGTATTAACAATTCAGTAAAGTTTAATCAAAAATGAATTTAAAATATTTTCACTATAATCTATACTTTTTATGTTTTTTTTTAATATATAGTTTGGCCAAGGAATAGTAAAGAAGTTAATCTAAAATCTTTTCCCATGAAATGGTTATACAGAAAAAATTCCTTCAAAATCTATGTATTACTTCTTGAGTTATAAAGTAAAATAATATTGTTATAATTCATTTTTTTCTTTTTCTTTTTCTTGCAAAAATAAGTAAAATGAAAATAAAAAATTAAATTCAACTTACGTTGAGGGTGGACAATAAAATTCAGTGAAATTTTAAAATAATTGATGTTGGTCGTTCCATATGAAAAGTTAAATCTAAGCTGTTTCATTTTTGAAACTCTATTAATAACACTTAAAAGATTAAAAAAAATATTTAAAAAAAATCACATTTTTCGAAATGTTGCCAGCATTATATTTATTTTTTCTTCAAAAAAAATACATAAATAAATAAACAACAAAAAAAGAAAATTTTAAATCAAATTGCAAATGAATCATAATTACTTATTCTAAAAACATAACATAAAAATAAATACAAATTTCCTCAGGAAAAGGTTTTTTTTTTAAAAAAAAAAAGAAAATTTGGGGAGAAGATCACAAAAGTAAATAAAGGTTAAGAATAAATAGACTTTGTCTTCGCATTAAAAAATATATCTCAGTATATTAATAAATATAACTCACACAGCTCATGTTTGGTGTAGGTTAGGGCAGTTTTTCATTTTATAAGTACCTCTACTAGTAAGTTAAATTACACAGCTTAATTCTTTTCAATAGAATTGTATTGTACATACAAAAAAAGTCTTTTTGAAATTTATCTATTAGTACCTGAGTTATAAAGATACAAACAGATCCATACATTATATATATATATATATATATGTATATATATATATATATATATATATATATATATATATATATATATATATATATATATATATATATAAAACAACTTTTATAAAATGATGGAAAAAGCAATCTTGGTGTTATTGTAAGTAATGTTCTGCTATAATTGTTTTTTATATGTTAAACTTATATTTAAGTAAACCTGTATCTAAAATAAGGATCCAAAAGTTTTTAAAACTTGTATCTACTCTAAATCTTCTATCATTGAAAAAAAATAATTAAAACTATAATAATGAAAATTAACAGCATTGTTGTAGTATTTTAAAACAATAACGGTATGGAGAAAGAAAATAAATCATAAAAAATTTGTGATGTGTATCACCATAGCAATAACAATTTTTAAATGTAAACTTCATTCAATATAAATAACTGCACTGCATATTTTGGTGCAGTTTGTAAAGTGATGGATTCCTGGAGCTCAACATTTCTGGATCACTTCCAGTGTTTAAATTTTTTATGAACTCCAAAGCCATAAGTCATTCAATTATTGTGTTTATTTTCATGGATAATAATTACACTCTATTTATTTTTCAGTGAACATTCTAACATTTGTTCAGTTATTTTTAAAATAAATTAATAAATCAAGTTCCCTTGTCAGATATTAAGAAAAAAAGATGCAGAGAAGAAAAAAAGAAGGAAAAATTGTTCTGGAAATTTATTTTCTAAAAAAAGTGGAAGAAAAAATGGATATTTTATTATTATTATTATTGTGAGAAGTTGTTTAACAGATAGGCCATTTTATATTTGCATCTGTATATATTAATATGAATTATCTTAAATCTGATAATAAATTTTACATTTACAAATAAACATATTTTGTCAGGAACTTACTTATGGTTATGTAATAATCATTTTAAAGAAATTAGTCTTTTGAAAATATCATAATGTTAAGAATTTATTCTTGCTATACATTTGAAATTATAATTTTATCATTTTTACCAAAGGTTATTTTATGGAACTCATACAAGGGAGCAAAAAAATAAATACTATCTACATATCAAAATTATACTGCTTCTAAAATCTAGAAAATCTTACACATTGAAATCGGCCACTCATTTTTTTAGTTCAAATGAAGAGATTTCATATTCCCATTAACTTTTTTATTTTTAATTTTTAAAATAAAATATTTTATCTTATACTTTATTGGAAGAATTATCTACTAATAATGATGATAAACTTGATAAACTCATTCTATTTTATTTTTACCACATTTTTATATTGATAGTATGACAAATAATTTTAGGAAAAAATGTAGAATTTAAAAAAATCATATTACAAAAAAAGTTATCATATATGATGCTGATGCCAAGCTATAAGAATAAACAGTTGTGTAAAAATTTACAAATAAGAACACTATAAAGTGATTTACTGATTACAGGTGAGTATTTACTGACAGGTTCTAGGAAAAAACTGAGGAATAGACAGATTGAAAATGATTTCCTACTAAGTTTCACATTAGAAATAGTATGTTTAAATGGTATTTAAATTTTACATAAAAGAAAAAAAAATCATGTTGTATTGATAGGGACAAATGATATGTAAATAAGTTTTGAGAAAACAAGAACTAGTTATGATAGATAGAGATGGTGGGAATACTATTCAGTTTGGATACCAAGATAAATTTTTAAAAAAAAAGTAAAGTAATGTGAAGTTAAAATGTTTGAGAAAACTGCTGTGAACATTCAAGACACAGATATATTTTTATTAGAAATAGGATTTTATTTACAGAGTTAGGTTATATTTATTAAAACATGATGAGAAAAGATTAAAGTATTTAATTTAAAGTCTATTAAATGAAGGGAGGCTAAATAGGCTATACACATAAATAAAACCAAAGATAAAATATAAAAGAGGAAAGAAATACTATTTTCATATTTGAGAAAAGTAATAATATAAAAGAAAATGCAGATGAAAAGAGAATAATTCATGGCATAAAGTAGAAAAAAACAGTATCAAAAATTGGTATCTATTTATGCGAGAAAGTAAAGATGTGAATAGATCAAAATAGTTAGAGACAGTTTTTATATAAGAAAAATTATATTTATTCGCAATGGCAGAAAATCATTTGGCAGCTGAAGAATATGATGATTATAAAAAAGAGTGATATATATTTATTTATTTATTAAAGATAATATTTTTTTAAAAACTTCAAGTTCCAAACATATAAATAAAGTCCAGCTTTTTATTTCTGCATAAATGTTCAGGTGATCAAGTTTTTAGTTCATCTGACAAATGAAGATTTTTTGCATAAAATATATGAACAAGTGAGAAAGAGTGAGCTGAAAATTTTTACATTGAATGATTGTTTTGGAGGAGTGCATTACAAAATGTGAAATATTTGATTAGATATTGATATTTATCATGCACATTAAATGCATTTCATACATGTGCACATACTGAAGAAGTTTTCTATTTAGTCATTATTTATGAAAATGTAAAATAAATATTTGAGTTTTTTTAGATTTAAGTAGAATATTTAATTATTGTAATTGTTGTGTACACAGTTTATCCTTTTTGTTTATAGTTTTATCAGATAAAATTTTTTTTTTTTAGTTGTTAGGTGAAGACTTGTAATTCATCATCCAGAACAAATGTTTTTTTTTATTTATATTTTTTATTACAGAAGTGGAAGGACTTAAAACTGTTCTATATTGTTTAGCTTAGAACAAATATTTCTGACTGACAGTGAATTTGGAATATATTCTTTCTTATCATAGTATTTATGTCATCAAGAAAATAATTTATTCATAGATCATTTATGAGCAGTGAATCTATATACCACTATATTGCAATTTTTGTTCAAGCTTTTTTGAAACTATTGCTAAGGAAGTTTTACTTATAATTCTACAGTAATTTAACTTTGAAATATGAAACTGTTAATGAAAACATAAATAATAAAATTTGATCTGAAAAAAAATATTTTCACTTAATTGTACACTCAAATTAAAATTTGTGTTATTATTAATATGTTATATTTATTGTAAATATAAAGTTTAGCTAATATATAAAATGACATGATTAAAAATATTTACTTTAAAAATAAAGTTAAAATAGAAAATTGTCATAAATTAATTAATGCATTCTTACTATAATTACGATTTATTAAATTTAAAATTATTAATACACTTTTTTTTATTTATTCTTAAAAAGTTTACTTGTGTATGTAATTATTTTTTAATTCTAATGTCAGGTTTATTTCAACATCATACCATATTTGACAATAATAAAAAAAAATCAAAATACAAACTAAAATAATTACATATTGTTGAATTTTTTCCTGTAATTGTCAAATTAAAAAAAAAAAAAAACATATCAATAACCTATTATTAAAAATCATGTTAATGTGTTTTCAAGAAACTCTTGTTATCTTACTATCAAAATTTAAAGTCATCTTATTTGTAGAAAGATTCCTTCATGCACCTGTAAATAAAAATTCTGGAATAAACTTTATAATATTCAAAATACCAATATATAATAATAACTATAGACAAATTATGGCATGCCATCGTGAGGAGCATTTTACAATAAAAACTTTTCAAAAATCTTATTAGAATCACGCAACATTAATGTCCCCACTGAATAGCCAACTTTTCATAATTTATATATATTAATACAATTATATAACAAATCTCTGTCATATTTATGAAATATGTTTTCTTTATTTTTTCTTTTCTTCAAATTATTTTCCAAATGTAAAATAAAAACACTGTCAAAGTGAAAACTTCCATTTATTACGCAAAGGTTTATCTTCATGAATTCTCTTTTTCAAAGACATTTTAAAAAGCTGGGTGTGCTGCAGTTTTGCACTACCATTTCTGGTTAAATTAAACATGAACAGAAATTGTAAGCAAATCAAAAAAGTATGTAAAATTTTATCAGGTGAATAAAAAAAAATGATTGGAGTTTAAAATGAGATTAATGTAATAAAAAAATCGGTATAGAGATATCTGAGCAAGCAAAAGCAATCAGTAGATTATATATTGAACACCAAAAAATAAAAAAGTTTTAATAACATAACTTATTATAGAAATATGAGATATTTATATAAAACCAGTCTTGAAAAGATTTCAATTATGCATAGAGCTAATGTTAGTTGATGACGTGTCTAATGTTGCTTATTATGAATTTCTAAAATCAAGATATTAGAATTAAAATATTAACATACATTTTAATTATTTTATACATATTTATTTGTCTGAGTTCTTGATCGAAAGAATTAATATATATTCTTTGATAGTAATAGCAATGATAGCTTTTCATAAAAATTCGTAATATATCTTAGTAAAAATAAATATAACCGAATGGCTGCATTGCTCAGTAATAACCATCTTTTTACATTAAGAAATCTTGAATATGTTTTTCTTAGTAATATAATTATAATACCAAGCATAATTAATTATTTATGCAGATTTTTTTTCTTATTTCGTTCTTACGGATTAACCTTCCATTAAGAAATGTCAGTTTGCTGCAGGGTAGCTTTTAAATTATTTAAACCATTGCTAATAAATTCAATTAAAAGTAAATGAAGTGAAAACTAACATATCTTACAGACAAATGTTTATTTAATTACAATCTATCTAATATAAATCTAAAATAATACATCACTATTGCAGATTCAATTAGTAAATCGTATAATGGGTGAAGTTGTACTTTTTGAAAAGCTGGTTATACTTCAAACAATTATAAAATAAACATGATAATAATGATGATATTAGCTAATATATATTTCAATAAATAATATTCAAGTCATATAAAGTCAATCTACAAATAAACATATAATAAAACTAACAAATTAAAAACACAAAAGTTATAAGATTTAAATGTCATAAAACTTTAAAATCTGCAGTCTATTTATTCTGATACTGTTCTTATATATACATACACATTTTTATATAATTTATTATTCTATTTTTACTAGGTAGTGTAGTATTTTTTTGTTTAGAGTACTTACAAAATAATGGCAACTGTAGGGTTCATATGTAATCATCTCAAAATAGTTTTTGCACAAAAAAAAAAAAAAAGACTGTTTGGAGTCAATAAACTTGCCTTCCAGAAGACCATTTAATATATATATATATTGTTTAAAGTCAAATGTGTCAAACTTGTAAAATTAAATATTTAGGCTTTTTGATATTAAGCATATAACAGCAATAACAATTATATACAACCTTTCAATGGGCAGAAGTACTTTCAGTTAATTCCTTAACCCTCCTCAACTGGCATTTATTCAAAAAATGTAATGGAAGCAAATGTCATCAACTCAAATATCATGAATCCTGAATTTTAACGTAAGCCATTTGTCTATTAATTATATTTATTTTATTCCTATTTATTAAAATTGCCTCCTTAATTTTTCTTTTATTATGGTTTCTCTCTTCATGAAGAATCTTAACACTTTCAAGATCAGACTTAAATTTATATTTACATGTCCTTTTATAACCCAAGACAACTGAAGCAGTCATTAAATCATTATTATTTTTATTTTTCACACACTTGTATCACCTATATATGATAACATACATCCACAAAAGTAGTAACTAATGACATAGTTGGCTAAAAATCCTGGATATAAATTGTTAATATGAAATGGCCACACTTATTTTTAAAAAAAGAACTGACTATTGTCAAAAGGCTGGCAGAAAAGAGCTTCTGTAGTAAAAAATACTATATTCTAAAATATTTATTTAATAATAAAGTTGGTCTGGCACAATTAAAGATAGTTCAAAGGAAAAAAAAGCTCCATTTGATGAAATAGTTACAGACTTTTTTGACATTGGAAAAATAGAACTTGAATTTCTCCTCATAAACAAACAATACATTAATTATTATGTATTCTTTTTTAAGATTTCAGAATTAAGTATGGATAAAATAAAACTTTTAAGCAGGAACAATGTGTTTGTAATAATAATAAAAAACTATTAATAATTATTGATTTAACAGTAAATTTGCTCTTTCCCAATTAATAAAAGAACAAAATATAGTGTATATTAAATAATAATAAAAAAGAATAAATCATAAATCAGCATTTTAATTTTATCTTTGAGAAAAAAGAATTACAGAATTTAAATCAGTGTCGCCTATAAATAATGATAACAACAACAACAACAAAACAAAAATATCATATATATATATCAGCTACATACATATATATATATATATTAATAATTATACTTAAAAAGCCTTTTTCAATACATGAAAGACTTTTTATGTATAATTTATTAATATATATTATAACATATAGTGATTTTTCAACAATGCAATAATAAATAAAAAAATAAAATTTTTATTACTTTATTATAAAGATAATATCATTTAAGTTTTTTTTTTTTTTTTTGCATGTTTCAAAGCATCGGCCGGGAAGAGAACCCGATACAACTGCTTGTAAGACAGCTGTGCTGACAACTCGGCCACCAATGCTTGACAATATCATTTAAGTTTTGTACCTTATAAAACAATTTTTACAATTCCAATATGTCATTTTGTATATTATAATTTTAAAATTTTGTAACAAATTTTGTAAATCGCCATAAAGTAATTTAGCATTGATATTGAATGTAAACATGCATACTAAATTGGGTTTAATAAAGAGGTCAGTATATTGTACATATATATATATATTATTTTAAATACGTGTATGAGTGATTTAAAGTGATATTAATAAAGCAATAATATTTTGCTTTATACATAATATTAAAATGATGATTTATAGAAGTCAATATAACTTTAATTTAATGACTGAATGTGTATGTGTGTACATATATTTATTCTATTTTGCTTTATCTATTTTAAAATGTAAAGGGGTATTGTTTTAAAGACTTAATATAAAATTATTTTAATTTTAAATAATTTCCTTGATCAATAAAAAGATAAATAAACAAATGGTATAAAAATGATTTATTTTACTATTTGTAACTTAAATATTTATTGAAATGTAATGTAATATTTTTTTCTTCTAATATTTGTTAAAATATTTAGGCAGTGTTAAAATAATTTTATTGTAAGAAACACTGCACTTTTTTCACAAGGACTTTTTTCTTGTCTATAAATATGTGTGTGTCCATCAAAATCACAAAGACCTTGATATCAAAGGTATAAAAGTTAATAGATTTGAGTGAAATTATAACTGTTTATCTAAGTCATCAAAGTAATGATGATCTAACCAGTGACATCAACAGAAACCTATAAATAAACCTGCAGTAGCTAAATGAATCTCTTTTGCCTGTAATTCATTTGCTTGTTTAACCTTGATCATAGAAATATTTAAGTAGCCATATTGGATCACCACTATTTTAACATAAAAGTCTTGAAATTTTATAAACTATTTGCTCTTTTAGCCAAATGTATCTTCTAACATTGTCAATAAAAATCAATAACAGTTGGAAAACTTTTTAATAATTAGAAAATGCACAAAATAAATAGAATTAAAATGTTTTGTTCTTAAATCTGCAAATTTGTTAAATTACTTAAAGGAATGCTGTTCATTTTATATTTTTTTAACTAAAAGTCAAAAACAAATTCTTATGGATGACTTTTGTGTTCACACTCTTATACTTAATACATTTTAAAATCAAATTTATTACAAATTAATGGAAATAAAATGTTTTCTTTTACAACATCAAAATCTGTGAAAAGTGCCTTAAGGAATATTTTTAGTTTTATACTATATTGTTTTCGCTAGATGGAGAAGCAAGTTATTTTGGACATTAGGTATTGTCTAATTGCAGCACTAATGGACTTATTTGTTAAAGGATAAATTATTGCTTGTGCAAATGACTTATTTTTAAATAAAGTGATTATATCAAACTTCAGATTTTAGGTAATAGATACACTGAGTAAACACTCCTATCGGAATTTTATCTTCATAGAAAATAAAGAATTGTTGAAGACTTTTAATTTTGGGATTTATTTATTGTTTTGTTTTATTGTTATTCTAATGTTATTACTAAAATTAAATCCTCGAAATGACAGCTATAATTTTGTCATGTGGATATTTTGATATTAAAGTATTTCATTATATTTAATACCATCACATTATCTGTGTGTATACAGTTGATTTAGAGCAGGATTGTTTGTTTAAAATTTATAATTTAAATGAATATTTATGACAATTTATTTTAAATAGCATTTTGTTTTATTGGTCTTTATAATAATACTAATTCCAATCTAATATTGCATTAGGATATTGTTAAATGTTTTAATGGTGTCATTTAATTGAGTTGAGCTTATTATTATTATTCCCCTATGTTATGTTGAAAGCATTAAAGTAATATTGGTTGTACTTATACTTTATGATTGTATGTAGATTTGAAGATTTTATGAAGAATTATCTTTATAATTATTTTTAGTGCCCATATGGATGAATTCTTAGATATAACATTGAATTATAGTTCTGTAGATGAACATAATTCAGATGACTTTACATTGTAATTTATTATTTATGTTTAGCCTAAATAGATATTTTGTGATGCCACATATGTCTCTATTAAGTTCCCATATATAGAGTAAATATATATTTAATAAGATACCATGAAATGACATAGTGTCTTATATGATTTAAGCACACATTTTAAAGACTGACATTAAAAGATGAATAGAGATCTAATAGAATATAGTAAATTATATATTAAATAACTATTATTTAAAGCATATTTGATGCTAGTTTAAACAACTGTTTTAATATGCGACTCATCTTACCATATGTATAATAGTTACACTCACATAGATTGTGATATAATTATAGTAAATATTAAAGTTTATATTCCAACTCCAAAAAAATAGCTGATTATTTATATTTTATTAATAACTTTTAATTACTATTATTATTGTAATTGTCTTGTAACAAAGTATTTATATTATTAAATTATGTTGACTTTCAGTATTTTCATATTCTCACAATCATCATCAAATTGGTAGTGTATAGTCATGTGATATTACTATATTTTATTCAAATATACACTGATTTACTAGAAAGTAATGTTATTAATATTAAATGCTATTTTTACATTTATCCATTAAAATATTAAAACCTAGTTATTGTAGGATATATTTTTTGGTAATAAAATACCCTTTGTTATCCAGCTATATCAATTAGAAGGTTTATAATTAAATAATAAAACCATACAATGGGTTTATCACAAAATGGTTGCACTTACTAGCCATACCACTCATGAGTGGGGAAGGCTATCTCCCACAGAATTCAATAACATTTAATAATGGCAGGTTTTCATCATTAATTGACCTGGTCTTCTACTCACCAGTGTTACATCACATGATCAACCTAACAATAAAAAACTCATCATTATCAGATCATTCTGCAATTATTGTTTCACTAAAGAATGATTTTATACACAGATCAATAACATCTATTGGAAACACAATCAGAGTGCTCCTTCCATGTCGAACCCCAGAATATTTATTCTCAGAAATATATATATATCTCTTCAAACTTCAAGACATTGAAATGGATCCAGTGCAAACATGGATTGCCTTTGTTAACATTATTTCATATACAATTGATGTCATAACAAAGGCTACCCCAGCCCCCTCAATTCATTTTATACATGTAAAATAAAAATATTATCAAAGCAAAAGTCACCATTACAAATCACTGGATGTTTTGCAACTACAAATTTATATTTATCCACATAATAATACAATTTATTATATAACAATTTAAGTTCATGAATCTTTTTTAATGCATATTTAGTCTCACTAACGTAATTGGATCCGTAATGACACACCTCTTTATAACTAACATTACATTTATTGATTTTATCAACATATTTACCCTTAATAATTAATCTAATAGTATTTGGCCCAACTTTAATAGCAACATTAAAATAATATGGCACTAATGATGTAATTATACTGCATACAATATTATTTATATAAGGTAATGCAATTTATGTTTTCTCTTCCATATTTTCCTTTCTCCATATGTTTGTAAATTTAGATAATGTAAATAAAATATTTTTTCTACTATACTCTACTTTCAATAAATCGACACATATTTCAAAATTAAATAATTTATCATTTTGAAATTTACACAAAATATCATTCCATTTTACATTAAAGTTTATTTTTATTTTTTTAATAAATTAATTTCTTAAATTATCTTGTAATATTTACATATACTATAGGTTATTTTAACGTTGCAAAAAATTTGGAAATTCCAATAATATTTAAATACAAGTATAGTATATATACTTAAGTTTAATTATAATTATAAGGGATTTGAACCCAGACTTTCAAGCTCCATTCAGTCATGCACTTCCCTTATACAACTAATACACATGACCACATGCATGTGAAAAAGATAAATGATTTTCAATATACACATTCAGCACTACTCAGTTGGTCTGGATCATTATCTCCCATACATATATATAATCAGTGCTTAGTTTATATTAAATAGCAAATCTTTAAACTTTAATGAACAGGCTTCAATCTTTTCTACTCTCCAACTCTGCAACCATTCATATCATTGAAAATTTCATGATGGAATTTTTAAGATGTTTAAAGACCTTGGTTTTGTTGACCTAGAGTCAACATGGATATGACAACAATATTGGCAAACCAAGGGCTTTGAACATTTTATCATCTGATTTTCAATGATATGGATGGTTGAAGAGTTAGAAAGTGAAGAAGACTGAAGCCTGCCCATTTAAGTTTGAAGATTTGCTATCTTAATATAAACTGAGGACTTATTATATGTATGTGTGGTAGATATTGATCCAGACCAACTGATGAGTGCTGAATCAGCATAAAAAATGTATATTAAAGGTCATTTATATTTTCATATGTATGTGATCATGTGTATCAGTTGTATAATATGGAGTGCATGACTGAAGGCAATTTGAAAGGCTGGATTCAAATCCCCTATAATTTAAACTTTAGTAATTTAAACAGTAATTGTAATAGTAATATTAGCGATTAAGCCAATGCACACATGCTTTAAAGATACAGTAATTGAAAAATTTTACTCTAGCCTGAATGGCAATAATATCTTTATAAACTTTATAATAGTTATGTTGTTTCACAAAAGTTTTCATTATTTTGAGTAAGTAATAAATTTAGCCTTACAATGTAGTGACCAATGAAGAATAATCAATTATATCTGCAGAAATGTATCTATTTATTTTACTGTAAGAATTACTGTTTCTTCTTCTAGATTTTTAGTACTGTAAGAGCCCTTCCAAAATTTTCATGTCATTTTCAAACCTTTACTTGATAATGAGACCTAACAGTCAAGTTGTTAGTTAAATGTACTATTTGTAATATTGTGGAAGCAGTGACTCTTCACACATGTGCTAAAATTGACAAGCACTTGCCCATAAATAATTGTTTTAAAATCATAAGTGGTCCACATATGGTTAGAGCTTATTCTTTAAATAAACCAATAATTATTAGCTGTGCTTAAATTAAGATTCGAACTTGTGATGAGTCTGATTTTTAAATTGGCATATTACTTGCATGAATTTGGTGAATATATCACAGGAAAGAGAAATATTTCTCTTTTGAACTATGTGAAACACTCAATTTTGTTAGTTTATATAGATGTGATAATTAATAATATAGTTATTTATATATCTATAATATTTTAAAGGTAATTATTATAACCATAATTGGACAATTTATGGTTTTAAAACAATTATTGGTGGGAGTGTGTGTCACTTTTAGAACATGTGAAAAGAGTAGTTTCTTTCCCAATATTACAAATATATAAATTGCTATATTACTAATTATTATATCTATTTAAACTAAAAAAAAATTCAGTGTTATGGGCAAGTAAATGAGAAGTTGTTTCTTCTCTCCCCTATATAAATTGAATTTGTGCAAGTAATATTCAGATATAAGTATCATATTCATAGTTAGATGAAACCCTAATTTAGATAGTCAATAATTATTGGTTTATTTAAATAATAAGCTCTAAACATAAGTGGACCATCTATGGTTTTAAAGCAATTATTGATGGGAGAGTGCATGGGTGAATGATAGTTCCTTCCTCAGTTAATTATTACATCTATATATAATACTGTTTAATTAATATTCTAGAAGTTATTAATTTTCATACTATTATAGCATCGATTTTTTTTTATTATTTTGAATTCATAGTGAATCATATCCTTTTCATTTTTCTCTCAATATCCTTTTTTTTTTTTTACAAATTATATTGATCTTCTTAGGAAAAAATACAAAGTACATATTAAAAAATTGCATTATTGTTGGGAGGAGGATTAGTCAGTCTTGTTGCATAAATATTTGTGTTATTTGGCATCTAAGTTTTCTTTAGTCTTCCCAATTGTCAGTAAAACAGAAATAAACTAAACTCTAAACTGGCATCCTAAAAAATTATATGTAAAACGAATCTGTGAATTACACTATATTTTGTACCAAGTCCTCTCCTTCTTCATGTTCAAACATATATAGCATACAATAGCTCACAATTTTATTGAAAAATATTGATTAGAATATAATACATATTACTTATTGAACTTCAAGTGTACAATATTTTTTAAATACACACACACACATATATATATATATAATAGACACTTTTTATATGCATAATATGCATATAAAATCAGGATTGTAGTATATATAAAATTTTAAAAATAATAAATTGAAAGAGCACATTTGCATATATTTTACCGAGAGTATGTTCACTTAAGCATTCACTGAAACAATAAGAATTAAAAAACTAACTACAGTATTTTTATTTTTAAAATAAAATAAATTGCAAAGTGTCAGACTTTCATCACTATTAAATACACTATAGGATATGTCCTTTTTTTTAAATACTTTTCATGGAAACATAGTAGTAGTCTTGTTATCAAGAAATTAGGATCTCTCTAATTATTTTTATACTTTAAAATCAGTATAATTTTTTTGTATGTTGTAAAATTTTGTAAAACTTTTAGCATAATGCTCAGAAAATATTTTATTATACAAAATATAGCACATTAAATTTGCAAGAATAATAAATGAAGAGTAAAATATTTGTACTTTCAATATAAACTGAAAAATGGCTAGAAATATTGTAAAATTTGCTAATTTTAATAGGTTTTTTGTTTGATTATGTTTGTTTGAATAGTGTATAATTGAAGCTGTGTAGTTAAATATAATGTAGTTCATGTCTCCACTGTAATGTAAATTATTATTCAATTTATATATATATATATATATATATGTAAAAGATGTGCCAAATTAAAACATCATTTAAAACTCAAATTTGATAAAGGTTTGCTTTTGTTACTAGAAGTGAAGATGTTCAAATTAAAATGGTAAAAAGAAAATAATCAACCAAATTTAACAATTAATGAGGCTAAGCTATTAGAACATGAATCTAAAAATGTTAGCAGAGATTGAATAAATTCACTATTAGATATGCTATCTAATATTGAAACAATATATACAATATCCAATACCTCAAAATCAATCCCCCTCTCCCCAAAAAAACCATTAGGAAGAAAATAGTTTAAGATTATTAGTAAACTTGAAAATAAATTCAAATACCCAACCCAATTACATAAAAAAGAAAATAAAAACATCTGATTTAGGCTCATGAATAATAATATGTATTATAATAAACTACAAACTTAAATCAAAAAATTAAATTTAAAAAGGTCAACAATATATTCTTAAATTAAATAGAAATAATTAATTAATAAAGTGTTTAAGAATATAAAAACACTTTGTTAACTTGTCAGGAATACTAGATTTTATTGAGACATATTTTTAGAATGTTCAAAGTTTATTGATTAAATCATTTACTATACTCAATTTTAGACAATATATTATTGATTTGTCTTTTCAATTTATACAATACATTAACAAATATAAATCCCCTCATAATCATTATTGTGGCATCATTTAACATTGAAGAAATGTACAGTACCATTAATAGAAGTCTCAATAAATATTATTAAAACACTACTACTACATAAAAATAGGTATTTGTGATTTTTCAGATAAATTAAGATGGCAGCCAATATTTTTGATAAATCTTCAATTTAGGAGGCCCCAAAAATGTTTATAAAAAAGTGGCTGTTAGGAAACATTGTATTTAATATTTGCATTTTATTTTATTATTATTACTGTTATTTTAAAAAAGAAATCATTGTGGAAAAAATTAATTACAATATTTATGCTTTATTTTTTATGCTTGTATTAACTTATTTATAGGAAAATGAATTTTAAAAAATATATAAATACAATATTTACACTTTATTCATGTCAGTTGCATGCAATCCCTAATGGCAACCAAAATTGTATAGCATTTTAAAGACAAATTTGTATTTTTTATTCCAATTGTTAAGATTATTTTTTAAAAGTTAAATTTTCTGAAATGAATGTATATTTCAGAATGTTAAGTCATTATGAAGCTTTTCTTGAATTATTTTCCCACTGTCTCACTATGTAATTTATTTATGCTGTAATTTCTTTTCTTTTTTAATTCTGGTTCAAATATGAGTACTTGTGAGTTTTGAATATAAGGTGTTATATTGTCATCATTAATGCACATTTCACCAGAGGGCAGAATTGTATAACTTGGAAATACTCCACTGCATTGTGTTCTGTGACAGGAAGTTCCCAAATTTTGATCATATGACAATTTCCCAAAAAATGCTGAACTGAACTGAAGTACAATAATGCTATGAACATCTTGTCACTTCCAAGTTATAATATACGTAAAAAATAAAAAAAAGTGAAATAATGACTCTTAATGAAATTTATCAAAATTTATTACTTTTTTTAAAATTTAACAATTGATTTATTAATTTTTTTTTATTTAACAACTAAACATCTTTGAGAGATTGTAGGCCCCTGAAACTGTGTATTTATCAAAAATAAGGGCTGCCATCTTGGTTTATCTGAAAACTCACAAGTGCCAAAAAAACTATCATAAAAATTACAAATTTTATTATAGACATTATCCAATAGATGTACAATAAAATGATGGCAATATACAAAAACATATAGTATCCATTGGCAGTCTATAGGCCTATCTATAAGTGGGTCTGTATTTATTCTAGCTCTATCATTTATAGAGAAAACTTACATGTCTTTACATATGTTAATTTCCCCAATGCATGTCTTAAAATACTATTATTAATATATTAAATGAATTAAATTTTAAAACATAATTGAAATAAGAATTTACAATCAAATAATAGATGCAACTATTTAAAACTAGATTTTTTACTCAACCATGAACAAATAAATATAAAATAAGAATTAAGTCAAATGATCAAAAATTTCTCATGCTTGCTAAAGATAAAATGACTATTCTTAGATTTTTTTCTCTGTATAGGAATTACAAACTATGCAGCATGAACATGATGGAAACAAAATATCACTAAATGTGTTGAGCTACTTATAAAAGTTGTATATAGAAGAGATGTTTTACATACATGCATTAAAAACTTCAAAAGAAGTCTGTGTTGGTCAGTAAAGCCTGCTAAAATGTAACAATGAATATTCCTATTATATGTTTACAAGATTAATAATTCCATTAAAGTTGAATTAAATTCTTAATAACATAAAAAACAAAATATGTACCATTGAGTACCACAATATGGTATAAAAAATTAAATGTTTATGCTTTTTTATCATACTGTGGAGGCTAAACTTAACTTAGATGCCAGGTTAATTCAACATAAACATTTATATCATAGAGGCCAATCTGTTTTCAATTATAATTCAGTTTTCTTTGACTATGAGATTAACACTGACCATGCATTTATACTGATAATGTTCATATGGTTTATGCAAAGAGAAATAATGCTAAAAGAAAATAAATGTGTTGTCTATTATGAATTCAAAATATAAAACACTTATAGTAACATTGAAATTATCAAATTCTAAAATATTAATTAAACCATACTATAACTATATATAGTTTAAACTATTATTACCATTTTGAATCTATTGATTATGTAGAGAGAATAAAGAATGGAGTTTAAAGTTAATTCTAAGGCTTCATTATCAAATAATGATTTGCAAATGACATAAAAATGTCAAAAGGGCTCTTAATTGAATATTAATATTATAATAGAAAAAATGATTCTTAATGATATATTAAGAAAGGAGCTGTATAAATCATTTCCATTGTTCACTATTCTACATAATCTATTTTACATAATAAAATATATGAACATAATAACACATTTAGTATTGGCAATATGGAAAATCATATTCTTTATGTGTAATTTAAATCTGCTCTTTTATTTTATGTGCAAAGCAGATAAAATAGTTTTCATTAAGAAGTTTCTGTTTATTTTCATTTAAATTTTTTCTCTAAATTTTAAATTAAGATTACCTTTTTAAAGTAATAATTAAGTAGATTATATGTCTAAATGTGCCTAAATGCAGGCAATGGTGAAGCTAAGTATAAATTGTAGTATTAATTGGCTGTACACTTTTGAGAAGTTTTAACTTCTCCTAATCATAGTAAATGAGTTATGTGAGCACAATTAAATATTATTATGAGAAAAATAAAACGTCTCAAAAGCACTCAGCCAATTAATGCTACAATTTGGACATACCTTCATCATTGCCTGCATTTTAACACATTTAGACATATTAATTGTTTAATTGGGAAATCTATGTTTTTTTTATTCTTAAATGAAGTGGATTGTAAAATTGTTTATATTTATTCAAAATCAAAGTGTCTGCACCTAGAAATACTGGTAGTCACATTAAACATTTTTTGCTTCAATATCTTTTAATACTCTGTAAATTGATTTATATAATCTCTCTCGTTATCCTCTCTCAATCTATTATTAACAAATATTCTGTTAATAAATATTGTGTTTTTTTCTATTTAATTTTAATGAAATCTGATTTCTCAGTTCTGATATCTTTTCATAATATTTCTCAATCCTGTCCTAAAGGCCTAAATGAAATGTGTATATGTATAATTATATTTTTTCATTTCTTTCATCTTTATGTTCTTTCCACTACTTTTCATATAAACCTGCTTTTTTAAATGTTCTACATTCCAAAAACAAATGTTTTATATTCTTTCTTCTAAACACATAAACTATAACACATTCCAAACTCTTGTTTTTTTTTATTTTTTTTCTTTAATATCCAAAATCTTACTGCATTTCTTTTAATATTAAAAAGCAACGTTTCTATCATATATCTATGCATTATCTTTCATTTACAAAATTTATTATATATTTTATTACTAAAAAAATAATAATATTTAAATTTATAAAACTAATTCTTATTTACAGTATTTTTATGATTTATTTTAACATAGTAAATTTGGAAATCACAAGATATTGCAATAATAATTGAAGAAGTTTGTATGTGTTTTAAAGACCTACAGAGGTCCCTAGTGACGATTTTTTCAGACGCTATTGCTAAGTTTACAGCATTGTTAAAACTATTACTTAAACTCGTTTTGTAAATCTCATATATTTTTTCGATAGCAATATTATGATAAATTTTATGCAAAATACTTAGAAGTTTTAAAACAAAATAAAAAATTTGAATAACCAATATCATGACATATTTGTTCTTAGTTATTCCTTTTTAATATTGAATAATTATGGTAGATGATGTATAGCTTCGTTTTTTAAAAAATTAAATATTTGTAATAGAGTTAATTTAAATTTTTATTTTTTTACAGTTTCTCTTATTCTTAGTTTTATTTTAAACTCAAGACTATTGTGAAACAAAAACATATAACTTTGAATCACATTATTGATGTTTGCCAAAGAAATCTCAGAAGTGAGTAATATTTTTCATCTTTAATCAGAATTTTTTTCAGAATTCTTTACATCATTTAAAAAAAAAAAAGATAATAAAGTCTGCTTATTTTTTCACTGATGCATATAATTACAAACTCACCATATTTTTATGGATGTTTGATTTTATTTACTCCTTGTGTTTTAATACTGATTTAGTTTTTAATAATGTAACAATAGTGTAATTTTTTTTTTTGTAAAAAAGTTGAAATGCAAATATAAAAAATTCAATTTTTGGAAAAAAAATGCAAAGGTCAAAATTATTTTGAAAGAGTTAAGATGAGTAATGTGAAAACCTACTTAAACTAACAAATAAATAATATATAAATATTAAAATTATATGTTCTATATATAGAGAGATTATATATATATACATACACAAAATAGATAATTACTATTTAAAATTAAAATTTAATCTTTAAAAAGGATATTAATAGTTGATTATTATAAGCAATAGTAATAAAATCTAAAAGCAACTGTATATATATATATGTAATATGTAATAATTTAAAATAATTTATTATGAAATTTGTAAAATATACATTAGAGTAGTATTAATAAATACAATTTAAGAACCTGCTTTCAGCCAATGAATGATTATTTTATTTTATTAGCCATCTTCAGCTAAACATTTTGATTGTTATATCATTCTTGAAGGAATATTCATATGAAACTCCAGGCATGATAGATTTTTAAGTTGGAAAGTGGAGGTTATTATTAGCTCCAATAAAAATAACTTGTTTTATTTTTCCTTTTCTAGTGTTTTTTCTTCATGCCGAAAAAGAAAAATGAAAGAAGTTATTTTCACTGGAGCTTATAATAATCTAATAAAACGTCAACACTTCAACATAAAAGTCCACCCAGCCTGGAATATCATGTGACTCCCTCTTCATCAATGCAATCATAACATTTAGCTGAAGTTGGCAATATAAAATCTATTTAGCTGCAAGTATATTTCTAAACTGTGCATTTTCAATTTAAAATTAATAGTGTACATTAATATTTTTCCAACATTAATGTTTGTTATATACGTGTGTGTGTGTGTATATATATATAATTTAAAATAAAATAGAATCATTTATGGCCTGTTCTGTAAAAAAAATTCATATATTAAAATATAGTTGATAGTAAGGTTAGTTAAAGAATAATAACTAAAGAAATAAAAAAATATATTTAAAAAAATTTGACTATAAAATCAGCCATTATGATTTAAACAAAATGATTGCAAATTTAATACAAAATTTCTCAATTATCACCATAAAAATTCAAGATATTATAATAGAATGAAAAGCATCGTTCTTCCCCAATGCTAATTGATTTGTCAAAAAAAAAACACTCATTTAGTAGCTTATGTAAAAAAACATTAAAGTTTTGATAAATAGCCCTCCTATACTTATCTTTTATTAAAATAATTTTTGAGTCACATAATGAATGACTCTCAAATTTATACTTACTACTAAAATGTTCATAAAATTCACATGATATAAAAATATTTATATAAACATCTGATATAAAATTACATATAAAATTAATCAATAATTAGTATAATTAATATAATATACAGATTAATGGATTTGAATCCATACTGTATATAACTTAAATTTCTTTTTAGGTTTTACTTAAGTTTAAAAGTTGTTGTTTTTTATCTGATCTAGATTCATTTTAGATAATCTTACAATATTGGTTGGTAACTGGCTATTTAATTATGCATAACTAAAAATAAAATGTATGAGGAAAATAGTTCAAATTCTCAATATGCAAAAGCTGACAAGCTTAGTATGTAATACGTTCCTTGATATTCTTTTGAAGGAAAAGGGAGCTTGGCTATTGGAAAGAACTTTGTGTTACAAGGTGTATTTACATACAAACATCCAATATGGTGAAAATATGAAAATATAATAATGATGATCACAAAATGAAATTACATAATTATTTAATTAAAAAAACAAACTACACTGTATTTTCTATTTCAGACAAGTATTCAATTCTCTAACAATACAATATCAGTAAAAAATAAAATATGCTTCAAATAAATTATATATTTACATTTTTTCTTTTAAAAAATTACATTTATATAAGATATTGCATATTAATTTTGCTGTGAATGTAAAAAAATAAATTAGCTATTATTGTATAAATTTTTAATAAAAATGATTTATACATTTTATTTGTAAAATTCCACAAAATCAGTTTTGCATGTCAGTTCCAGAAACAACATGTAAAAAAATTAACAATTGTCTCAAATTGATAATGTAAATGATAAAATTAATTTTATCTTATACTTACTAAAATCATAAATTTTCTAAAAGATTCAAAAAATTAATCTTATTTATTATACTTTTACAATTTTATTTATTGAATAAACAATAGTATTATACATACTGATAGCAAATTACTACAATTTAATTGATATGTCAAATCATTCCCTACCTTGTGTGAAATTGGTATAATGAAAGTTACACTACAGAAACAATAGTATTAGTTTCCTGAAAATTTTTTACAATTTTTAAATCATATTAATTAATCCATAAATAAATTTTAGATTAAGCATTCCTATAATAAAAAGATGATACTGAAGATTCTATAATTACAATGGAGGCTGGTTTATATAATTAATTAAGTTGTTGTTGTTGTTGTTGTTATTATTATTACTACTCCTACTCCTACCACCACCACTACTACTACTACTACTTTCAATTATGTTATTAAAATATTTTTAAATTATGTTATTGTATTTATAAAACATTAATTGCTATCACAATTTCATTGTATGAGCTTAAATTTACACACTTCAATGAAAGTATTTAAAAAGATAAATAAAACTAGACAGACTTTTCATTTTAATGAGAAAAGATTTTTTTAAAGTTTAATGATTATTTTTTATTTTATTTAATAAATATGTGTTAACTGAAACACAGGCTTATTATATACCTGTGTCTATAATATGTAATATATAGGGTATATGAGCACAGACTTTCACATGACCCATCACTCTCCACACTATCTTATAAAAAAGATAAATAATCACCAATATATGTATTTCATGCTAAACCAGCAATCATCAGTTGGTCCAGATTACCATCTCTACACATATATGCTATAAATGCTCAGATATATATTAAGATAGCCAAACCTCATATTTTAATAAACAGGCTTCAATCTACTCCACACTACAACTCTTTAACCATCCATCCAATTGAAAATTTGTCAATTGGATGGATGGTTAAAGAGTTGGAGTGTGGAGTAGATTGAAGCCTGTCCATTAAAGTATGAGGTTTGGCTATCTTAATATATATCTAAGCACTTATAGCATATATGTGTAGAGATGGTAATCTGGACCAACTAATGATTTCTGGTTTAGCATGAAATATGTATATTGGTGATTATTTATCTTTTTGATATATAAGTGTTCAAGTGTATCAGTGTTATGAGATAGTGTGGAGAGTGATGGGTCATGTGAAAGTCTGTGCTCATATACCCTATATATTAATAAATATGTGCTAAATTAAGATAATACTAAGTTTTTAATAAGAAAATTTTCATAATTTTTAAATTTATCAATACATAATGAATGGGCCTTTGAAAAATTAGGTTATCAATTATAATGGCTTTTTATTAAAAATAAGGTAAAAAATATATCCCTTTAACTATCATTTTAATTTGTAAATATATTTTTGAAACTAATAGTGTTTATGAACGATATAAATGGAGAGAGGAAGAAATAAAAACTAAAAGATTTTCACAATTAATGGAATCTAAACACAGAAAAAATTAATTATTTGATTTTTTTTATTAATGACTTGTAAAAGTCAATACTATATATCTCTACTTAAATGATGGATATTCTCTTTGCTATTTATATTTTTCATAGACAAATAAGCTCATTTATTCATAATTTCTCTCACTTTTACTTTTTTGTTTACTAATAATATAGAGCATTTTTTCAGTTTTGAAATGTTAATTTTTCAAAAATGAATTCTTTCTATCAGCTTTTAAAACTGACTTTATAATCTTTCTGGATATTTTTTTTATATTTTATTTTAACAGCAGAAAACTTTTTATAGCTCATTTTATTTTCAAATTAATTACTTTGTATTATGAAAATATTTCATTTACTAATGAAACTGGTTTTATCTAGTCTTTTTAAAATTTAAAATGTGATCCCATCCAGTTCTTTTTTAAAACTTCTATTCATTTTTTTGTACTAGATTTCAATTGCTAAAAGGTCAATGGAGTAATTTTTTTACAGATGCCAAACAGAATTAAGCATTTTATAGTATCTAAAATCCTCTTTATAGTATATTCAATATTTTACAATTTCATAACAATTTTTTTTCCTCTATTTTAAAAAAAGAGAAAAAAATATCTATATGTTAAGAGTTCAAAATCAGGTAAAAATATGTTAATAGACATTAGATCAATGGAGTACTAAATTTCTGTTGTTTTGGATAGTAAATAAGAAAATATTTTATCAGATGTTTAGCAGTGATTTTAAATTTATAAAAGAATATTAAATTAATAATTTATGCTTTACCCCTTTCGCAAGTTGACAATTTCCTTTGTTCTTAGTTGCTGTAAACATTCAACATTAAGTTTAAGATTTATCACTTATCAGAAAATAATAAATTTGACTTCATTTAATAGATATTTTTGTTTACTACTGATATAAATTTTGAATATTCAGATTTTATTTTTTTTAAATATTTGAAAAATGAGATCATAATCAAAACAAAAAGCTTATTACATCATCATTTCTAGAAAGATTATTTTGTTTTTTAAAGTCAACCAAATCTTCATTATTTGTCATTTTTAAAACAAATTGGAATGAATATTTATTTATTTATTTCTCTTATATCTAATTAATGAATTATGCTTTAAAAGATTAATTTTTTTCAATATTTATTATAAAATTATATTTTCATACTCATTATTATAATTAGATTGTTTACATAGGAAGCTAAACTTGTAAACAGCTTTGGGGTATATTTGCATTGTCTAATAATACTATACTCTATTTTTAAAAATAAAGTATTTCTATTCAAAATACATTATTAATAATTTATGTTATTGATTTTTAATAAATTATATAAATTTTTGTATAAAAAAATCTAGAATAGTAATGAAGTTGTAAATAAACACATTTTTGGTTATTTAAACTATTTTTTTCTAAAAAATATCATAAAAATGATGACATCAGAAAAATGTCAAATTATAAAAGCACTGTTTGTCAAGGCAGTTAGAAGGTGATGCTAAATTCCTGTTATCATTACTGGATTTTTTTATTTTCTTGCTGTCTACAGAATTTTTTTCAAATTAAAATTTTATATTATAAGGTATATAGAAAAATATGCATATTTCAATATAAAGCTTGAGAAAATTTTCATGAGAGAATGAATTACTGAAAAATATAAGAAAATTTGGACCAATCATTGAGAGAATTTAATAAAATAATTTACTTGTGCTGTACTTTAATAAAATACATTGTTATTAGTTAAAAAACACCATTTAAACTTTATTTATTATAATTATTCCCATTTTTTCTCCCCTGAAAAAAAAAGAAAAATCAATTATCTTGAAGTGGGGGATGATAATAATAATAATTAACTTACAACAAACTGTTTAATTGATAACATATAAAATTTTAAAATGTTTCACTTAATAAAATGGAAATATCAACTTTATCTGCAATAATGACTTTATATTAATTAATTTGAATTTTTCTACTTTTAATTATTTATAATACTTGCAAAAATGTTTTTTTTTCTCTGTGTGCATTACTATAGAGACTGCTGAGGTTGCCGTTATAAAATTGGAATTAAATATTTTCTCCTGCAAATATTTAAAGATATTTGATATATGTTCTTTGTTAGAAGTATTTTATTATGTAGCATTTACATTACTATTGCAAATATAAATAATTCACTTAATGTATTAATGTAAAAGCCTGAGTTTAGGTACTTGAGAGAGATATTTATTATAATATCATGAACATTTATCATAATTTAAAGCAATGAATATGTTTTAATGAATGGCCATGATCTTATTATATGTTTGTTAGCAGAATTATTTTGAATTTAATAAGGATATTCAAAAAAATCATTCTATATTTTATAGTTATTTATAGATTTAATATTTTAAGTTATATTATTGTATAATGTAAATGTTTGCAATCCATAAGATGTGTTGCCAACATGCTTCTTCATATTCAAAATTAATGGAGAATGAGTCAAGAAGGGAGCAAAAAGTTATTATTTAATTTATTTACTTAATGATAAAAGGTTCAATTTAGTTGTAGTATGATTTTTATACTATTTTTTTATTTATATGCATATCATTTTTATGTTGTAAACTATATTTTGAAATACTAGAGGTTAAAGTTCTCAGAATAGTATTTTATAATATTTACATGTTTTGAAATAGTATGTCTCCCTTTTTAAAATATAAATAATTTATTTACAAAGTTACATTATTATGCTGTAAGCTGAAGTATATTTCTACCATTTATTTATGACTTATTGCCAATGTTAGTAGAACCATATTTTTGTAATTATTATTTGTCATATTTCACATTTGTTAGCTGTTGTATTTTTGTTATAGATAGTAGATGTATTCTCTTTATACTTTATGAGTGCTTTTATATGCCAGAATATTTTAAGGATGATAGTTAGTCTTCATCATTACTTTTATTAGCTTATTTTTCAAAAGTAATGATAGCATTTGTCTCTCTCTCTTTTAATATTTGTCTTGCTAGCATTTATATGTTTATAGCATATATTTAGGAATTAAAGCTTATTTAGTAGTTTGTCATAATGTGCATTCTCATTATTTTCCTGACTAGTAACAAAATCCTAGATTCTTTATTAGCTCATAAAAGTAGTTCATCTTATATGGTATGCTGTTATACTTTCACTTTGCCTTACTTTATTATTATTAAAATTTGATTTTGTTTGTAGTTTATAGTACATTTAATAAAGCATGTGTAAGATTTTGCCATGGCTTTATCTGGCATTTTTAGTGGTTTTATCAAAGTATTAAGAAATTTTACCTTACCTCTAGACCATTCTTGATAGGCTTAAAATGCAAATAGTACATTGTAAATATGTCAGTTCTATATTTAAGCTTTGCTAATTAATTAATTAATTAATTATGATAAATAATTAATTTTAGAATTTTAAAGTTTATTTTAGGCATAATAGACAATATGCAGCTGTCTTATAATTCATTCACTGTGGGATTGGCAACCTATTGTTGTTGTTGTTGTTATTATTATTATCATCATCATTATTATTATTATTATTATTATTATTATTATTATTATTATTATTATTATTATTATTATTATTATTATTATTATTATTATTATTATTATGTCAAATATTCATTGAAGGGACACTACTGATATGAAGCTTATTATCATTGTGTGAATGAATTAATAAATGAGAACTTTTGACTAATTAACAATAAATATTATTTTAATATATTGGATTATTTTGCTTAATCCAATGGAATTAATTTTAATAAAGCTTATGTAAATTTTATTTTTGATCATTTGGATAACTTTTGCAGAAGCAACATTGTGAAAACTTTTTGGCTTATTGTTCATTTTATGTGAATAAATATTTGTTGTTATATTTAAAAAATTTTCATAATCATTTCTTTACATCATCTGACTTATCAAACAGAAATCATTCCACATATTGGTTATAATTTAAATTTTATAAAATACTATATAATTGTTTGTTTAAGTGTATTTTCTAAAAGGGTACATGACATTTAAATTAATAAGTTACTTGATTGGATTATTTAAGTATTAGTAGACCATCTAAGAAAGATGTATTTGCTCAATAAAGTATTACAATTTTTTTGTCAATTTGGACCACTTTAATTAATTTCATTTGCTTCTTTCAAATCACTCTACATTTATTTTAAATCATTTTCATATTTGAATATCATATTTATTATTTAATGATCAGATTTAAGTTTACAATAACCTAATTATTTAGAAAATGTTATTTAGCTTTATTCTAAGATGTTTGGGAGGGTTACAAAATTCTGTACCCATTCTTAATATCTGAGTGTAACCCTAGCTTATTCTTTATCTTATTTTAAATTTAAGAGATCATGTTGTATTTTATTTAAGGAGTAATAATTTTGTTATTGTCATAATTATGATAAGATATTACCTTAGCGGAATGTATGTCTTATTTATTTTATTAATAGGATTTCATTCAACCTGAATAAATCTAAAGAGTCAAAAGAATTTATGAGATCAAAATCCCTGAGATATCCTAATATAAGTTGTGACTCATATTATTAAATTTATTTTAGTATTACAAATTTTATATTCAAAGATGGATCTTAAATGATATAGATTTTCAAAGAATATTTAAAATTTTTATAAGAAATAAATAATATTTTTGTCTGATCAAAGCAATGAGATGCTTAGAAGATCTTTAGAAGATATATTAAAGAAAGGTAGTTATATTAGATCTTTGTAGAAAAAAGAAATTTAAATGGAACCTCAATTACATATATTTACAATATTACAATTTTTTTACTCATACTAGAATGAATTGAGATTTCTCCTCTTCTTCATTTATTAATATAATATTATTTTGTATTTTACTATATTTATTATAATGTTTCCCCTGTATATCTTTGTATTGTGGCATGTGTTATGGAACCTGCTGAGAAAGATTTACATTACAATTTGAGCTTGGCTATAAAGTGGTATTTTGTCTTGCACATTTGTTAAGTTAATACATTACTCTTATCAGTTAACCAATGTGTGTTTTATTACATGCATATATCTGCATATTTCTTTAGATTACAGAATGGCTATCGATCAGCAAAATGGTTTAGATTGATCATTTAGGGTTTAAGCATTGTTGATACAGCTGTTTGTATTATTCTTGTTCAATTTCTCATAGGTTACTATATATATATATATATAGTAACCTATGAGAAATTGTTATGTACTGGGATATATATATATATATATATATATATATATATATATAATCCCAGTACATAACAGATAACAGTAAACTGAAATAAATAACCAAGTATTAAACCACCATATGGTTAAGAAATTCAAATCCACCCTCTGTGAAATAAATATATAAATATATTAGAATCAATTTTTGAAAAAAGCAAGCCTCAAAATGATACAATTTTTATGTTTTTGTTTAATTATGATAACATTAATCATAGTGGATTGTGTTTAGTGCCTTATTCAATTATTTAAGATTTAAAAAACTTGTAGTAAAATATAACAATGCACCTTGAAGCAACTCACTATAAAATATTTAAATTTATTAAACTACCATATGTTTCTGGAAACTTATTTATTGCATATATATATACATAAATAATTATATGGCAATTTTTAAGTAATTTATATGATATTCTAGCATCAAAGTGACAAAAACAATCTTAGCAGCTTAATTAAATTGAACAAACTGAAATTTCTCTCTCATTGTTCGGTTGTCAATTAATTATTTTTTTCACTTTTTAATTATTATTAGATGTATGTGAAAATAACAAAGTATGGGGTTTTGAAAATTTAAAGCTGTTTCTTTTTAATTTGTCTCAGTTGAGTTTCCAGAATCAACAATATTGCATCTGTACTTGGGTTTTTTTTAATCCTAGTTATTTTTTGTTTTATGTATTAAATATGAAAGAGCAACAAATGAATATTTTTTAATGCTCTTTATACAAAATTAGTTTATTCTTATTCTCTATCATACTAACAAAAAAATTAATGCACTACATGGGTTTATGATTTTATATTAGCTCCACATACTTTAACTGATCCATTACTATATGGAATTTACTTTGATATTTTGGAAATGTAAATAGCTTTTTACAAAAGAAATTTAAGAATAATTGTCAAGGAAATGATGTGCAATAAGTATAAGGAAATAGAGAAAACATCTGAAAAGGTTGGGAAAACATTTGTTTGCAATATTGCTATGCATATTACACAAGAAAATGATAAATATCTTTGCCATGTGCTTCAATTGGTCTGAACGCAATTATATTTAAATATAAAAATTAATGCAAATTTTAAAAAACAGCATTTATCAGAAACTGAAAATTAATTAGATGGGATGAGATTCAAATGATGAAAGCACATGCTTTATGATAGGAGATGAATTATTCAAAATTTTAATAAATAGTCATGCTATATTTAAAGAAACGCACATGTAGATTTATCAACTTCCACTGCTTATTTTTATATTTATATTTTTAAATTATATTTATTGACATAACAAAATTTGTACAGATGAATACTAAATACACTTTGCTAATGTTGACTCAAATCCATTGCTGGTATTGGCTTCTTCCATCAAGGCTGGCTTGGAAATGTGGGTGTCCTAGGTCTGGTAGATGTATAGCAGAGCCATTAACTGCAACTAACAGGTTGATGTATGAATAAGTAACATTCCATTTTGTTGGTATTGACCACCCCTTTTGAGGTTGGCCCTATAATGCTGATGTATCAGAACTAATATCCATGTGGTGTTGAATTATTGCCTCTCTAGTAGAATCTGGCATGTTGCATCAGAGACTACTTCATTTATGATACACTATGGTGCAATTAAAAAAAATAGAATACAGTCAAAAACTGAAGAAATTAAACATAAAACATAAGCACCCAATAAAAAAAAACCTTTTTACATAATTATTACTTAAACAAGTAAGTTAACAAATAGAAAATATGTGGATGTCTTTCATAGAAAACATAATGGCTTAAAAAAAATACTATTCATTATTCACAAACTTTTCTTTGTGCCAAAATCAGAAGATACATTACATTTAAATGAAAAGTATATACCTTTATTGATTATGTAAATAAAGACAAAGACAGTCAACTACACTCTTTTGAATTTCTACATAGACTGTTATCCATAATCTTAGACCTTGAATGATGCAATACAATCTTTCACAGAATTTTGATTACAAATAAAGCTTTTTAATCAAACAATTCACTGATAGCGGTATATTCCAAAGAAATAAAACCATGGATTTTTTAAAAATATTATCAGCATAAAAAATATATGTATATTCTCTGTTATTTATATATTAAGCAACTGAGGTAATGGAGAACTACAATAAATTATTAATAATTGCTCATCAGTATGTGTCAATTCATGCAACTTTTTTAATGTAATTTATTTTTTTATATTTTATAAATATAAACCATTCAAAAAATTGAAATTTGATGAAATTGTATATACATTCTTAAATCTGTTGCTGAAATTTTAATTCTGTTAAAAATATTTAATGAAAAAATAAACATATGTATTTGCATTGAACATTATATAACTTTGCATTTCTTTTATTTCTTATATTTATTCTATATTTTCATCTATAATCTATTACAATCAGGTTTATTACTAAATCTTTTTCTATTTATCTTCAAAATCTTTTCTCTTATCCAAAATTTTTTTTTCTTGTAATAATAGTTAGGTTATTTCTTCACGTTTTATCCTGAATATGTTTTATGATGTTGTTAGTAATATTTATAGATATTATTTAAACCTAAAACATTTGTGAACAAATACTTAAACTTACTATGAACTGAAATATAATAGCAAAAATCACAAAGGAGCAAAGACTATGGTCATAACAATATTTTTGATCTAAGAATATATCATCTCACAGCTGTAAAATATATACTTTGGTGTTGTAAAAAATGTATTATGGGTGTGATTTATTCATAGTTATTTCTCTGTAATGTGTTACTAACATAATGCATTCTTATAATTTTGTATTGTTGTCCTTAATAGAATCTGGAGTTTCTCTTGTAGATTGTGAAGAGATGCACAGATTTATGAAAAGATAATCTTTATATAAAAAGTTTTTTGAGTTTATAATTAGTAAAATAATTTAAAAGTCATCAATTGTATCAAATCTTCAGACTGAATATCTTTAAACAATGAAGCCAAGATGTTAGAAAAATTAGTCAAGATGTTTTCTATAGATATTCACCATCTAGAGTTAATCACATGATATGTTGAATGGTAGACAAATATCCAATTAATTGGGTAGATTGTAATTATTCTACACAATTCATTCCATCACTTTTTTTTCAATTTATTTTGCAACTATACATGATGACATTATTTTGTCCAGATCTGCTAACCAATATCAGTAAACAAGCTTTTTTTCACTTTTCTATAGACATTTAAGAATAGCATGATGTGATGAAATGAAGTGTTTTGATCTCCCCCCCTCTCTCTCTCTTATAATTATATAATAATAATCTCATTATTACTTTAAGATGACTGTGACTATGATTACTAAAAACCAAAGACACCAAAATATATAAATGCTGAACTGGGTTCAGATCTATTTGACTATACAAGCATGAGCTTGGATTGAAACATTATTATGTTTTCAGTTTTGGACTAATAGCTTTATCATTAACTAAAAAGGTAAAAGGTGGCTGTTATAGGGTTGCATTATATCCTAAGATCTAAATGTAGTTCTCTCAGATCCAAGGCTCCTCACTGATGAAAGCCACAAGCTAGAAACTAGTCTGGGGATATAGGTTGAATAGGCACTAGATAGATTTTATGCACAAATTTGCATCCATTGATTATTCTGGCTTGCACTAGGTGGCACTATTGTATGGACAATTTTGCTTCTGTTATTACTTTATGTGATATTTGTTTATTATCTCAACACATAAGACTCCATGATTTGTACAAGTCATGAAAGTCATTAATTTTCATCTGATATTACATGGCATCAGATCCATCTGAACCCTTTGTCAGTTTTAGGAAAGTTTCTTTGTTGAAGAAATAGAATGAATGTTTATACTTCCATAAACTAATGATATTTTTTGATATAGCTTACTTATTAAAACTTCTAATTCCTTTTTTTTCCACATTGTTTTACTCTTATTTAAAAACTCTTAAAAAAAGCTCCAAAAATTCATTTCTATGCACTTAAAGATGGTAATTTTTATAATCTTTTATTTCATTAGCAGTTTTGACTAATCTTCAGTCTTCATTGTAGATTACAATGTAGCCTAGAGTAATAGGTAAGAGACCTTATCTTCTGAACTGGGCTAAATTGTAATATTTAATGAAGACTGTAAATTAGTTGAGACTGTTAGTGTAATAAAAGGCATTAAAATATATAAAAGTTAATTTTTGAAGTTTTTTTTAATGTTTAACATGCATTATTTATTATGTTGGACTATTTCCATCATCTAATATGAGTATTGAATGCTTTAGATAAATTTAATTTTTTTTAATTGTTCCAAATACATTCAATTGTTAATAATAGTACACAGGTTAGTATATTCACAATGTTTTAAGAGATATTATTCTCTCCTCTTCCTCAGGTATTGCTGGCCTGACCAGTGATTATACTAGCATGAAAATTCATCTTAAACTCTTAGATTCTTGAATATTAAATTTAGGGTAATGCTCTAACCAATTGACCATCCTGCCAGTTGGTTAGAGCATTACCTTAAAATTCAATACTCAAAAAATCTATGAGTCCAAGTTCAATTCCTATGCTAGTATTGTCACTGGTGAGGCCAGCAACAACTGAAAAAGGGGGAAGAATAATACTTCTCAAAATAATGTGCATATACTAGCCTGTGGGATATTTCTAACAGTTGAATGTATTTGAAATATTTAAATAAAATTATTTTTTTCTAAAGACATTCAGTACTCATATTAGATGATGGAAATAGTCCAATATAAAAATACAACTAAAACACCATCAGCACAAACCTTCAGGAAAACACTATGCATTATTTATATTTTTATTTAATACCTTTATAAGTGTTTCTCATCTCAATGTGATTTTATATAATCATATTCTCTTGTTAAAAAGCCTTTACAAAGAATAATCCTATTCATTCAATGATATTATTGCATTATGTACTTTATCTATTTGAATATTATGCAATTTTTGAATGAGAAAGCATAGATTATACTGATCTATTTAACTAAAGAAATAAATAAGAGTATATTGCAATATGAACAGACTTATGAATATATAATTTTACAAAGACCTTGAATGGTGAATATAATGCCATCTTTCAGGTAAATCATCTATCATATGAACAATTTTCAAAGGAAATTGATGAGTCTTATGAACTTCCAAATTTTACTTTGTTGTTAACTAAATTTTTATTTACTAGAAGTTTATAATTTACAGATATTACTTTGTCAAATTTTCTAAGTTCAGGCAATTTTTTTCCCATTTAGATTAAGATGTTTTTGTGTAGTCTTAGGAGGTATATGTCTTCAATTAAATTGTAATTTTCATTATTTTTTAATTTAAATTTTTTGGTGTTAAAACTTCTTCCAATTTTTTTTTACATATATAACAATGTATAGTTCATTTTATTTTTTGCCTGATTTATTTGTCGTATTTCCAAAAGTTCAACAAATTTTGGGGCTTTTCTATATATGTCTAGGAATATCTACTTTTTATGCTTTTTTTTTTAATTTTTGACCAATATGCATCTATTACTTTTATTTGTGCCAATTTTGCTTGATATATTTTTTATTATTCATTTCCAGATTTTTTTGTCTCACAATATTGTCTACATTAGTTGATTAAAAGTTCCTACTTCTCAATAAAGTTAGCATAAAATTACTTTAGAAAATTGCTGTTACTACAGACAATGTAAAGAATTATAGTGGGGCAAGAGGTAAAATATTTAGATATCAAGGTATACAGAGAAGGAAGTATGCTTAATTATGCAATGGTCATGAAGCCACCAGAAGTTTGTGAACAGATTCACCCTGAATCATACACATCTATGACTCACAAGTTTGCTGGATTGACATCATTTCTTTTCAGACATTACTATTTGTGTAAGTTTGAGGCAGACAGAGGGTCTAACTTAATTAATTATACTAACAACTTAATCAAATCAGGATACAGGCACAATATAGTATATAGAAAAATTAGATGTTTTGTAAATAATATTGGAAAACACAGAGATGAAGATAACAGGCCTCGGATATTGTTGCCCTACGTGCACTCTTTAAAACATTTTATAAGACTTTTTCTAAGGAATTTCATTTGAGTTTTCATACACCTATCTCAACTAATAGACTTATTAACAACACTAAGGACACTAGATTCTGGTCAGACCCCACAGGCTGTGTACAGAGTGGCATGCCCTCATAATGGATGCAAAGCATCATACTATGGTGAAACAAGAGCCACCATAGCTACTAGGATATCAGAACACAAGTATAGATACAATAAGGCACATACAAATCCAGAATGCACTTCAATTTTTGCTCAACATCAAAAATTGTCAGGACATGTGTTCGAACCCACATCTGCAAAATTAGTTTGTACTGAGAGGCATGATATTAAGCAAAAGGTAAAAGAAGCATACTTTATAGAAGAGGACTCTTTCACCATTAATCGTAAGGATGCATGATTTGCGATATCTAAAAGATGGTCTTAGTGACTCATTTGCATATAATTTGCATATCAGATTTATTTATATAATGATTCAAAGAAAGGATCATAACTCTGGCTATGAATATGAGGAGTACATCTTCTTGAAAGCGCTCAGCCATTTAATAAAAATAGTTTTCAATTTGTTGTTTTTGAAAATGTTTGTAATTACAATTTTTTTGCATTAAAATCTCAATTTTGTATTATTATCTTATTAACAATATTTTTAGTGACAAGTGAAAGCATGAATTATTTAAAACATTTTGGTTGAAAATAAGTAACTGGTGTCAATGTAAAAGATATTATTTCTGCAAATAACCTAAAATCTAATTCTTTTTTTTTTTTGATCGCAACTTATTCGTTTGAAATTTAATTTGTCAATATTCTACAATTACTATACTTACAATATTTCAAACTTATGTTTTCATTACATTTTTTTTAAAAATTGTAAACTTAAATAAAATTACACAGAATAAATTATGGTTGATAATGTTAAAATTTTTCACAAAAATTTAGATAGGGATTTTATATGCAAACCTACTAGCATTTGTTGGTTACTATGGCTTGCATTAGTTGACACTACTGCATGAAGGGTTTGCTATTTATGATAATAGTAGGAAAGTAGTTTACTGTTTAAAGCTCAAACAGGATCTTTAGCAACAAGGGAATATACACTAACTAAAAAAATATGAGTGATTTAATCTGCAAGTTATGTAAGGAAGGTATAAAAAATATTTGCCATCTGTTAATTGAATGTAAATGCCTACAAACAGAAAGGGTACAAATAATAAAGTTGTGGAAGAATAAATATAAACAAAGTGATTATACAGAAAGTGGGTTCTTAGTTTTTATGGTGAATTTGGGAAAATATAAGGGGGATTTAGATATAAAGGCTGTGGCATTCACAAAGATTATGTTGTGGAAATGGGATGGAGCAGGATACAGAAGAATATGGAAAAACAGAATGGAGAATGGAAAGGGAAGGTAAAGTAGCTAACAGGTTTCTCTGGGCATAGTAGCTGAGAGATTCTGACTCCAAGAAAAAAGAAGCCATGGTACATCACATCACTTACTGTTTTAGATTTAATTAAGACAACTTGATTAACAAATTGCTATTAATGATAATATCAAAACAATCAACTAATAAGGTTTTTTTTTTACAAAATATTGTTTTATTTATCAGGATGAATTTTACTTTTAGTGTTAATTATGAATACATTAATAACAAATAGATCAAATAATAGATACTAAATATTTTAAATAAGAATAGTAATTATAACAAAAAATAAGTATTTATTTACAGTAACTAAAAAATATATTTTATAAATTATGAATTTTAAATCGAAAGTATATTCTCCATATGAGATTTATTTTAGTCATTCATTACACAACTAAATACTAATTATGAATTCAACATAAAATATAATTAAAGTGTTTGAAATTCTGAATAATGAGATTCATATTCCATTTTAATTTTTGTTTGTTAATTTTATTTTATTGCTGTTCAAATTTTTTATAGTCGTCTTTTGAAAAGTTTTGATTTTTTATTTATTGATTTGGTGGTTGACAAAAAAGAATATATATGGATAGTATTTATTTGGCATTTTTAAACTTTATGTAAAATATGAAAATGACTTCTTTTCCAATGATATGAAAATAGTATTGTACTCCCTTATTTATTAAAATGCCAGTAAGTATAAAATGATCAATTATATTTATAATCCCCGAATTTATAAATAAGAGCAATTTAACAAATAGTATTAATAAAGATCAAACTTTATATCAACATCAATTTATTAATTGGCAGTATTAAAGGAGGCTTTGTTTACAACTAGTGGGAATTTTAAATTTTATCTTATTAATATTATTTGTTAGCGTACTCATTTTTATAAATTTGTAAATAGAAATATATGTTGTGTTTCTAATAAATAGGGCAGTACGTGGTAGTGGCTGTCCGTGTAAAGAAAATCATTTCTGCTTATTTATTTTGGCTGTTAATGATCTTTTTTTACATACCATAATCAGATATATCAATTTTGAACATTCCAAGAATATAATATTTCATGTAATTTTTTTTTCATTTATTAAAAAAAAAAACATACATTTTAAAGTTATCTAGCTATTGCAAAGTTTTGCTTCTGGGGAAATGGGACATCCTCAAATATTTCTAGTCTATTTTTTATTACTTTAGTTTTTCAGATAATTTTGCCACCAGAAAATTTCCAAAATTATGCATATTATATTAAATTATTTATTTAATGTTTTATATATGTATATGAAAATAATTAAATCATTTTGTTTTTTGTAGCTCTTTTTTTCTTAGTTGTCAAAGAATATTTTAAAAAAAAAATTGATAAGCCTAAATTTGAACATGTGAAAGTGGAGATGATTTCATATCTTATAACATGTTAGTATTCTCATTATTGGATTCAGTAAATAGTTTTTTCATAACCTATATTAAAAATTAACTCAATTTAAACTATATAAATAGATTATTCAAATATTCATGGAGATCAAACTGGTCTGTTTTTGTTGTTATTATTTTTTTAAATTACAGTCAATGGTGTCTATATTTAATGTTTAATAATAGTTTTAAATGAGAAAAAAAGTTGTATTTACAATGAAATTATTTACAAATAAAAAGGAGTTCTAATAATATATTATTAACAATTTTAACCTGTAAAATAATAGTATTAATTTAATCTATTTTTAAAATTATAAACTGTCAAATATAATAAATTTTATCAATTGCAGATGGTAGTATTTATATATATATATATCCTTTTGAAAAAGTTCTTTAAAAGTTATACCTACAACTGATAAAATTTATTATATTTGAGAGTTTACATTTTAAAAATAGATTAAATAAATGGTGTTATTTTACAGGTTAAAATTGTCATTATAATGTTAAAAGTTTTGTAAATAACTTCATTCTATATGTATTCATTTAAAAAATTAAATGTTGCATATAAATATCACTAATTTTTTAAAAAAAGAAAGAAGCTAAATCAATTTAACTAATAACTACATTTTCAAATATTACTGTTTCTATTAGAAATATCTTTATAAATATATATTTGCCTTTTAAAACATTTGTTCATTTTAAAGTCTTTGCTGCTTATGCTTTTTCAAATTAAAACTTGAATTGTCAAGCATTGGTGGCCTAGCAGTTAGCATAGCTGTTTTCCAAGCAGCTGGCTTGGGTTCGCTTCCCGGTCAATGCTTTGATATGTGAAAAAAAAAAAACTTGAATTGCACTAAGCAATGTTATAACTAATCAAGAGTTAGCTTTTGTCATAGTACTCTAGTGTCTTCTCTAAAACTGGCTAAAATCATTATGTAAAGCTGGTGCCCATATCTAGGGTTTTTCTGAAGAATCTGTTCTTCTGCAGACAATCGATAAGTTCAGTGATAGCATAATTTCTAATGAGTAAAAGTTATCTAGTTCATTAATATGCCCAGCTATTAGAAATAGAACTCAGCATCTTTTATTCATGCTGAGTATGCTTTCAATACTTTGAGTATCATAATCATCAGAATAAATAAAAGATATTTCTAAAGTGATGTATGCCTTTTCTGGTTCAAATGTTTTAACGTTTATTTAAAATTACAATTATACAGAAAAGAGAAAATAATTATAGATAACATATTTAAAAAAATATATATACTCTTTTGAATATGTAAATTTATAATAATGGCAAAAGAAAAAAATCATTTCTTAAATGTAACTTATTATTTAATATTGTCTGTTATTTTTAAAAAAGCATGTTTGTAGTTAATTGTTAAATGATCCATAAAAGCATGTTCTGTTGGTGCCAATAATATTTGTGCTCCAAAATTAAAAAATTACACATTGACATATTAGCTCTGTGAATGAAGTCAATATCTTCTCCCTGTCCAAATTAATGAAGCTGATTTTAGGATGGTACCAATTGAAGGTTCTGATTATTCAACTAAAATTTTAAAATTATATCAGATATAATGAATATTATGATAGAGTCATGATGTATGTGCCTGTTATGCAGAGAATCTGAGTTTTGAACCTAGACTAAACATTTTTTTCCCATCAAGTTTAGAATTTTTCTGCCCCAATAGTCATACCATAGAAATCTAATTAACTATCCAAAATTGGTTTGTAAATAGATTTTTAGTTTTCTTATCTAGAGAATTAATCAAGAATGGGAAATGATCAAATCCCCATCTTTTAGCAATCAGCAAACTGGATGATATTGCATTTTCCACTATTGAAGAAACATTTACTCTGCAATGGGCTATTTAAAAACTGCTTTAACTTTTTGCCTCGCTTCATTTTTCCAGTTCATCTTGTTTTTTCTTAAAGAGTGTTTAAATACTCTTTTCCTTTGATAGAAGTATAATAATCCTATATTCAGAAATTAAAATAAATAAATAAATAAATCCATAATTGATGTTAAATGCCATTGGCAGAACTTCATATTATAAAAGAATGATCATATTAATAATCATTCTGTTTTAAAGAGGACCTCAGCACCCCCCCACTATTATTTTTCCGTGACGTCATGGTGATAACCTTCTTGAAAATGTTTTGCAAGATACATTTTCCAACAGATCAATTAATATATATTATTTCAAAACATTTTTTTTAAATATATTGAAAATAATTGTTTTAATTTCTTTTCTTATTCATTAGACAAAATATAATATGGATTAAAATCTTTTTTATTAAAATGTTTTTATTAATATTCTTTCCTTTTTTTCTTAAATGTAATCTCAATTGAAATAATAATTTTAGATTGTTTTGTTTCTTGTGTACTTTAAATTCTAATAAAGTAAGAAATGGATTTTTTTTAAAAAACTAAAAAAAAATTAATTAATCACTATTTTATTTTAAATTAAAATTAAAGTCAATAGAAAAGGAAAATTTATGTTATTAATATATTGCATAATATTTTATCATCATCATCATCTGTGTATTGTTAAAATAATCAAGTTGTATAAAATGCTTAAAAAAAAAAAATAAATGAAGACATTCATTGCACTGCCTCCATTACATTTTTTTTAAAAAAAAGATTATTACATTATTTTTAAAATTAAGAAAAATAAAATCGGAAAAAAAGTGCATTTTAAAAAGAAAACTGTTCTAGGTGAAGGCTGGATGAAGAAGAAAATAGCTTGTTACCCTTCGGTCAAAAATTAAATTTAGCAATGAAGTGGGAAAATCGACACATCAAAATGGAATCTAGGTCTAAATACTGCCATCTATTGATACAAATTGTTATTAAACTGGGATTTTCCTTAACCTTCAAGGTCGCGATAAATTGCGATACCTACAAGATTTGCGAATAATGTTCTACTAATATTAGAATTAAAAATTGGTTTTTTTTTTTTACAAAAAAAAAAAAAATTGAAACTTTAATTTATTCTTATTAGTTTTCTATTTTTTTTTATTTTTTTAGCTTTTATTAAAAAATATATAAAATTCGTGTCTCTTTTATTTTGTCCTTATTTTTATTCTAGTAAAGTACCTATTTGTTAGTGGTATTGTAATTTAAATATATATATAATTATTTCATTTAAATTAACACATTTTAGAATATGCTTATGGTTATTTTAATGTACATAATAATATGCGTTTATGCATATGTAGTATGTGTTTATATAATTTTATGTTTTTTACGTATTATTAGATATTTTTTAGATGCACAAGATGTGAATGACATTTTTATTTTTTTTGCAAAATAATTTGAGAAAATTGCATAGCATTAGAACTATCATTTGAAACTTATTGTCACTTCCCAACAAAATGAGATTTTTTTAAAAAAAAAAAAGACTGGATTCCAACTGTGGTATTTTTACTCTTGACCTTCCAACCGAGAATTCTGGGGGGAAAAAGTACTATCATTATGAAAGAAGATCACTGGAGAAGAAGAAAACTAAAAAAAAGCGACATACACTCAAGCCTGGATATGTACGGTCTTGTAAAAAAATTCCCTGTCCATAATGTGATTTTGTGGATGAATCATCAAAAATAATGAATGAGGAGAAAAAGAAAAACCTCCACGCCATGCCATCAATATGCAGACAAGCGGTCTACTGCGTAGATGGGCTGCTGACTATAAATGATATCAGTGTAAAATAAAAAAACAGAGAGCTTAATGTTTAAGAATTAAAATGATTTACATATGGACACATTTAGTATATGAATCAGTAAAAAAAAAAATATATTGCTGCGAAGCTACAGATGAACGAACAATAAATAAATAATACTTGTTATAATAATAGTAATGATAAAAATTAAAAAATATATTTTAAAGAATTATGGGAGTTTGCAGTATTGCCTACTGGGAAAGATTTCTTTAATTTGATTTTTTCCCCCATTTTAAAAGTAGAGCTGTCCTAGTAACACGCAATTGTCAGTAATCAGTATAAGTTGGCCTATGTCCTCAATAGCCAAACAGAAGTCCATTGTTGTCATTCAGAAATAATTCCTACTATTGGTTTGATCTGCAAAATGAGAAACAGCCATTAAATAAAACCAATATTATCTATCTGCAGACATTTTCAGAATAGAATGAATCACGAAGTTCATTATTATTGATAATTTATGCAAGCAAAGAAATTTTTGATTAAAATGCAAGGAATACGATCAAAGTATTCTTTATCTCTTTTATTAATAAAAGCTGACCAGAATTATCTCACATTATTTTTAATATAAGTAGAATCATTTTATCATTAAATAATTGTAAATTGGAAACTTCGTTTTAATTTAAAACAATTGTTTCGTTTTTGTATAAAATTCTGATATAGTTTATTTAAAAACTTCAATGTACATTAGCAGAGATGTTTGTTTTTTTAGAAAAGAAAGTTGCATCTTAAAAAATCTTTTCCGAAACTCTTTGTGCCAATATATAATTTTACAATTAATTACTAAGCTGCAAGAATCGATTGTAAAAAAAGTGATAGATTATTGACAATTCAAAAATTACAGTAAGTTAAGTCAGCAATCTCTCCAATTCACTTGGGTACATTTAAAGGCACTTTAATGATCTTTAGTCTATTTAATATAACTAAGTTATCAACTATTTTTAATTGATTATTTAAAAAATCCTTCATTGTAAAAATAATGAATGCAATTTAATAGTTGCTGATATAATGTTAGGGCTTGATCTCTAGTATTCGTATCGCTATATTAACTTTCAGAAAATAAAATAAAAAGCCTAAAATGTCAATCCAGGTTCAAAGCAAATAGTAAACAAATTCGCTACAGTTTAAAGAAGAGAGGCTATAGATTTCTTATTAGATTTTTAAAAAATAATATATATATTAACCTTAGCAAAAAGTGACTTAACAAATGTTTAAAATTATTATTTTGAATAATCTAAAATTTTATCCAATATTATTGCTATTTCTTCAAAGACTATTCTGAAACGATTGATAATATTATTTTATTCTCACTATTCTTCCATTATAAGCTAATTTTATTTCTTTTTTAATGTCAATAAAAATTTCTAAACTCTCATTTTTTTCTGAAAACCAAATTTATTTGCATTAATATATTTTTAATAAAATCTACATATAGCAATCGGCAATTTACAAAAAAAAAAAAACAATTATTTCACAATAGATTAGCAAAATAAATACGTTTGAGGTTACATATTTACATAGCATGAGATTGCAAAGAGTAGATTAGGAAACATTTACACTTGAATTCTTCATAAGATCTTTTAATATTCTCTTACTATGATTGTAAAAATTAATACTTTTGGACTATTTGACATCTTGAGAAAAGCTGAATCAAAGAATAATAAAGACAATGCAGAATTGGATGTTAGAATTTGGCTAAGATTCGTCTTTAATAGAATAAGAAAGACATTTTGCAAATGAATGGATATTTGATGGCATAGTTTTTATTAGTATTATGCTTTCTGTTTCACCCTAGTTTTAAAAAGGTGGGGGTTATCATTCAAGTATGTTAAAGTGAATCATCATCATTGTCAACAATTATCAATTCACTGCAGGATGGAGACATCTCCAAGTTCAATCCATTTTTTCCAATCTCTAGCCTCTCTTTTCCACATCACCCCTGCATACTTTTTTATTTTATCCATCTCACATGTGGTCTCTTTCTGAGTCTTTTACAATCTTTTGGAATCCTATTTAATATTGTTAAAGTGAAATAATAGTTTGTGAATAAAAATTTTAATGTTTGTTTCAGTATTAACAGACTTGAATTATAAGTCATATTATACATGGCATAATGTGGAATCACATATAATGCTTGGACCACAATTAGGGCTAGAACACTTTCATTAGCATTCAACTTTTTATTAAGAATAGTGTCTTAGATTAACATTAATTATAGTCTTTATGAACTAGAAATACTTGGTCTCACACTAAATCCTTGTGTGTGTATATATATACATTGAAAACCTGAGGAAAAAAAATGTGTGTGTATATATATATAAAACATTGAAAACCTTTGATTTACTTAATCAGGGAAAAAATAAGCATTGTGAGGACGATATTTTTAGAGTTTTTGGAAATCTCAAAAAAACCCAAAAGGAATAATTACATAAGTATGATAAAGTATTGTTGATCTCTGAATATGAGCTTACTGATTTTACAAAGTGAATAGTGATAAAGATTTCTTATACAAAAATGTTTGTGATTCTTATTATGGTGCTCAGATTATATAATTTTCTTTATTGTCATCATATTTTTATCTTTAAAAATGGTTTAATTCTTATAAATATGAGCAAAATAGAGATCCTTAAGAATATATAAGAATTTTATTGAAGATAAATGGTCATTTACTCAATCCATCCTGACATAAATACAAAAGCTAATAAAAATGGTTTATAATTGCATCAATGATTAATAATTTGGTAGTATATTTAATTATATTCACTACAATATTATCATAGGAAAATATAGAATCATTGATTATCTACAAAATGTAGATCTGCAGAAAGATGGTAGAAAAAAATACATAAGTATTGAACAAGTAATTAAAACTGGAGATAAATGACAATCTTGTATAATTTCTCACGCAACTTAAAATATAAGAAACATCTTTATGAAATCTTTTTGCTGACATATATCTTTTATTAGGTTTACTAAATATGAAAAACATTATAACAGAGAACAAAACAAATTATATAGACCGAGCACACTTTTGATGCTTAAGCGTCAATCATGGTTGTCACTTATGCATCAAAAGTATACTCAGTCTAATTAATTTGTTTTGTTCTCTGTTATAGTGATTTTCTTCTTCCTTTTCTTATGTATTGTAAATGGTATTATAGTGTTTTTCATATTACTAATAATGGCAAAGTATCAAAGTATTACATCATAGTAAATTAGATTTTTTTTAGAAGAACCAACCAAATGAGTTGCATCAGAGTTTTAAGATTTATGTAAAACTAATTTAATAACTATAGGTTCAAATTAGATTTTATTTTATCTGATTTGTGGTCCTATATATTAGCAGAATGGCATATCACATGCTGTTTCCTTATAGAATTTAATAATGTAAAGTTCTTTTCTAAGAATTCTAGCAAACCATTTAGCAAAGATGTATTCAATAATTATTGTTAAGAAATCTGCTAAAGAAATATTTTAGTTATCAAAATCTTATCTTAATACTATCCTTAATCTACAAGAACATAACGGTGCATCAGTTTAAAAACATCAAACATATTTTCTTTACTTCTGCCTTCTTAACCTTAATAATAGTTTTTTAGTGTGGTATTTTTACAATTCATATCTCAATAAACTATCTTCATAATAAAGAAAAAAGATATAAAAATACCATTCCAATAAGCTGCTTTAAAGTTTAAAAAGGTCACTTACAAGAGTTCTTATACTGGCATATCTTTCTGTTTTTTGCCAGTTAAGACCATACATTCATTTTAATTGTTATATCATTTATTGTGAATAGAGAATGTTTTTTTCCCTAAATTAATGAATCAGTTATAAAACGTATTACAGTTTGTTTGTTTTTTTGCAAAATTCACTTGAATTCCTACTATGATATATCTAATATCAAATATTAATCATTAAATAATATACTTGACATGGTAGAGTTTGAATTTTCATAATAGATTTGAAAATATTACATTTCATTCTATGGATGTGTGAGACATGTTGAATGACCTATTAAACTGTTTGTTAAGTAGAGATATAAGTGACTGTTTTATAAACTAATAAGAAATATTTCTAAGATTTCTGATAATTTATACTTTTTGAATGAAAGATGCTTTTGCATATACTCAGTGTATATACTGCTACTGCACACATTCAGAATCGGCAATCAAGCCCTTTATGGAATAATAATCAGAGAATTGCAAATCCTTATAATGCTAACCAGAATCAATATCAATTATGATTTAGAATTTAAGAAACAGATTTTTGTTAAGTCTCACTTTTGATTCAAAGTAATGTGTGCATTGGATGCCAGATATTATGGTCTGACAAAATAAACTATCTGTTGAGTTTCACTATTCAGTAGAACAAATAATCTTTCATTGTAGCAGAGACTAATCCAGATGTCTAATGGCAAACAGCAAAGAAGCTGTTTTTCAGAATTGGACATATTTTAAATATTTGGACTCATGACTGAAAATATATAGATTTCTAATTCTGTTAAACTGTATTTCAATAATACCAAGGGTGGAGAATGAATTTTTGGATCAAAATGTAATGAGTTTGATATTTTTCTCTCAAAGTATTAAATTCTTTGATATTTATAATACCAATTTATTTATATCTATAAGTTTGATTAAATATTATTGAAAGTTTTAGTTTTGTATGTTTTTTTACATTTTTTATTTATCAAGACTAGCAGTAACACATTATTGTTGATTGATTTCAATGTTTATTTATTTGTGAGTAAATTCAGTTTAAAGGTAGATTTCAAATCTTCAACATATAAGATTCATCAGTCACTTTTCGATTATACTTCATAATGATAACTAATTACATGGTTAGCTTTCTGAAGTATGAAAGTATGATAGATTTTTTAAGAGTAAATAAATACAACCAAGTTTATTATAGTAATTATATTTATTGCATTTTACTATGTAATTTTTCCAGAAAAAAAACATTTTAAACATTCAACTAATTATTCTTTATTACTTATGATACAATTCAAAGATATTAATTTAAAGTAGTACTACTTCCATTTTGAATATTTTATTTTTTATGATATTAATGTCATGCCATTCAATGTTTTGACAATACACACTCCATGAAAGGAAGTTTGGATTGTTTTTTCAATGACTACATAGTTATATATTTTAAAAAGTCATGCAGTTTGTTCTCATTTGAAATTATAACTCTTTCAATTGAAAATCCATGATATTCCTGGGTCAATTTCATCATCAAATCAATGTACAGTATGGGTTTAATAAATAAATAATCATTTGTGTTTGCTTGAGAAGATGGAAATTCCACATGATAAAATGCATCCATTCAGTAAGTGTTTAGTAGTCGTTATAATGTTCTATTTTGTTTGATATTTTGGCATTTTGTTATAATGAATTTTTTAACAATTTTCTAGAATTAACTAAAATATTTTATTATCTTCAGAGATGTGTGGATACTTTTTATTGAGATTATTTTTTTATTAGATGAATGGTTTTATTTCTAGCTTTATATATATATAGGATTTCCATTCTTGCTATTAAAAGGTGTGAAGGCTGCCTTGACAGCAGTTAGAAATATTGGTTGCTATATTTACTGTGAATGTTTAGGTGGTTACTGGTTGGAAACTAATTATATATATATATAATTTTCTACTTTTAGAATATTTTCTCTTATATTTAACTCCATTGTATTCAATTTTATGACTTAAATTTGATAGAACTAGATGAAAGAAATTCCTGTTTAAAAGAAGCAATTTTATTTTTGAACTCTAAACCAAGGCTTTTAAGTTACTGCTATTAGAATCACCTTTTGAAGTCCATATACGTTACATTTCAATTATTTTGCTTCTATTGAGTCAAGATTGAAATTTGTAGCTGTCAGCATTGGTACTATTCATCTATAAAAAAGGTTTTACAATGTAATTTTTACTCTCATGATTACTGGAATTACAAATTATTTGAAGTACTTTATGAATAAATTTAAGGATGCACTTTTTATCAAAAAAAATTCAACTAAAAGATAAATCAATGGTCAATTTGTAGATTCTAAGTTTGGATAAATACAAAGATCTCTTGAAAATATTTAAATATATTTAATATTGAAGATTAGTAGAAAATAATAATAGATAAAAACAATACAAACTTATGTTATTATTATTATGGTTTTCAAAAATTATATTAAGAGAATATACAAAATTACCTTTTTTCTTGCCATTTTTATTTTAATTTATATATACATTTATTATTATCATCATCATCATCATCATCATCATCATCATTATTATTATTATTATTATTATTATTATTATTTAATTTTTGTTTATAATTTATCACTTTATGTATATTTGCAAAATAGCTATCAAAATTTAAATCTTTGATACCATTATGGTTTGTTGATCAATATCTGATTAAGTTGAAGATAAGTATAAAGATTTAATAAAAGAGAATAACTTGTTATTGTACTGCCTAATTTACTCTGAAATATATAAGTATACTTTTCACATACATTTCACATATGAGTACGTTTATAATTTTTCATGGATATGGTTTAATCTATATCACTGATAATAAATATTTCATCTGCCTTTTTTCTTTTCTCCTCTTTCTCTCCTTAACCTGTAAGATAGTGATCAACATAATTACTTGGCATCTCTCCATTGCTAGATTTTTACAAAATCGATAAGATCACTTCTCCCTAATTACTTCGTATACTCTGACTTAAAGTCTTCCCCTTGCTAGCCTTCCTCTATCATTCCTCCAAAAACAATGGACACCACTCCGAATATCTTAGCAACTAACTAACGTTACTGTTTCTTCTTTGAAAAATGACTTCCAAAATATGTTATATTTTTTTCAATCAAATTCAACACTTCCTCTTTTTCATTCTGATTATCCATGTTATCTTATTCGTGTCAATACTTCATTTCGAAAGCTCTTGTCTTTTTCATATTTGAGGAGTGTTTGTGTTTTTGGTCCATACAAGTTCCTTCTCAAAATCTCCAGATTTAGTTCTAGAAGATGAAACCTTTTTTTTTTTTTTTTAAAGAGAATAGATATATTTTTAATTACACTCCCAAATAGTCATGCTATATAAACTAGGAGAGATCTTCATCTGTTGTATTTGTTAATATCTTTGTTTAGAGGCAAATTGAAATAATTAGGCAAAAGGATACTATGAACGAATGACAATATTTGTTTTTAGAAAATGGTTACTTGCTGTTACTTATCATTTAATTTTTTCTAATGCTTTTTAAAATAATTATATTATAAAATAATGAAACAAATCCTGTTACTAAGATACAGAAGTAATTTTAATAAAAATTCCGTCAATTATACTTTCAAATAGTAAATATTATTTTTACATAATTGTATTCAACACTAATATATTTCATTACTTGCTTTTCATGAAATATATTTTTTTATACAATCTCTAATCAAACATATAATTAAGTTTGACCTTAAGTATTTTAAAATATTAATGGAGATTTTATTTTTCATTTATTTTTAAAAGTATGCGAATATCTTTGTTGAATTAACTATTCATGAACTGTTTCAAAAACCTCTCTCTCTCAAACTTCCTTCTATTCGTCTTAAATCACATTGATTCAACAAAGTGATTCTTAGCCCAATCGACTTTTAGTCAAATAAAAATAAAACTGTAATTATAAAAAGTAAAACATTTTAAAAATAAAACTTTTGTTAGTTAACTTCAAATAATTTATCTTTTATTTACTATCATTGTATTTAAATGTATTTCCTTGCAAAATCGTCACAAAAGTTGCGCTCAATACTTTTTCTATTAGCTCCTATTAATAATTGATTAGCACAATTATCTTTTACTGTGACTCAAGTTAAGAGTGGTGGGCTTGAAAGAAAACTCATTAAGTTGAAATGGTTTTATTTTTTTAAAATTTTCTATATTTTTTCAGTTTATATAAAATTATAAAACAGTAAAGAAATAATAATAATGATATCTCTATAGGTAAACCATAATTTCTAATTGCATAACTTGAGTTTGAATCTAAGTCAAAGCCATAATTTTTAACTTCTATAATTTTGTCTAGCTCCAGATTACATTTTAAAATAGATCATTTAAACAAAATTTCACGAAATAAGAAAAAATGCATGTGATATTGGATGTTTTTCCCTCTACTTTTGCTTCTAATCAAAAATTCCTACTTTCCCATTATTCCTGAAATTTATTTGTATGCTAATAGTGTGATGCTATTTATGCTATCCAGACATCATGGAAATGTAATTAATATAGTTTTGTTTTTATGTTCTGCTTTCGCTATCATCTCAGATATGGTTCTGTTGAGATGTCAATTGTTAAGTGTGTCCTGATTTCAAAGTTCTTGTATTATATTGGATAATTATAGTCAACTATTAGTTTGAGAATTATGCAAAGTTACCAGTGAATAACCAAGATGAAAAGATCATAGGGTTTACTATAGAAATGATGTATAACATTTGATTTACTATTTTTTTATTACTGTTGCCAAAGCTGGAATTGCTTTTGAAAACATTTATGTAACTTATGTGGTGACTATAAACATGTTTTTTTTTTCATGTGTCAAAGCATAGGCTGGGAAGCGAACCCGTGAACTCAGAACAATTGCTTGTAAGGCAGCTGTGCTGACCATTTGGCCACCAATGCTTGACTATAAACTTGCTTTTCCCCCATAATACAGACTTTTATTATTTGTAACATTATGAAATGTAACTGAAATGAAGGCATTCGACTGTTTTAAGGCAATAAAAATTATGTACATTCAAATTAAAAAACAAAACTTCATATTAATTACAAATGATACTTTTCTCTTAACCTACTTTCTCAACATTATCCAATAGCAGAACTTGCAATGTTATGTAACCACTGACAAGTCAATGAATGCATGAAGATATGCAACCAATTCTTCTTAAATTTCATGGTCTTTATTCATGTAGAAGAAATCAGTAGATAAAAAAAGTACTTTTGCTTAGTAATCTTTTTATTATGCTTCCACTGCTAATGATTTGAACATTTTAATACCTCAATCCACTATCTCTAATTCACAGATTTGTTTCTTTATATCACTTCAATTATTTTCTTTATCTCATACATTAATCTCAATGTAGTTTTTTTCTAATTCACAATCTCTTGGATGTAATTTATTGTATCAATACATCCAGTTTAGATTATTTTGGTTTCTTAATTTTTCAATGATTTTGTCACCCATGGATTTAACCCTCAGCATCTTATTAACTTCAACATATACAGGATATATTCCTCCTTATTTTGCTGCATGGTCTACAGTCTTCTATTACTCTTTTATTAGATATTCACATCTCAAATTCATAAATAAGTACCAATAAAACACATTTACTAAGCACAAAGGCATAATTTCTTTTAAAATTAAGTTATTTCTATCAATAGCATTTCTCCAAATATAATTGCTTGACTAATTCATTCTATATGTTTTTAAAATATTTATGTTTTATAATTTATAATTTATGACTATTAATCTTTTTTTTTTTTGAAAAAGCATTGAACATTAGTCTTTTTTAGTTTTTAAAAGTGTGTCAGTTATTTTCATATTAATTTCATTCAAATCTGAATCATGTTCAAAATCTACTAATATTCCATTGAATGTTTCTGAAGATTAGGAATGTCAACTGTAAATATGTTTTTTCTTAATAATTTTTGTCTCTCTAGTTTTGCAGTAACACGTATCTTACATCTTACTAATCGATGATCGCTTCCTGTGTTAAATTTATTAAAAACATTACAATCTTAAAATACGTATTTTCTGTTAATCAAAATATAATCCAATTCTGCTGTACCTTCATTTGGATGCTTCCATGTTCATTTCATTTTAACATTTTTCTCAAAAAAAGAATTCATAATATAATTTTTGTCTTTTTCTGCAAACTCCACAAGTCTATGTTTTCTCTCATTTCTATTACCATAACCAAAATTATCTACAGCACTTTCATCTTTTATTTGTTTACCAATTCTAGCATTAAAGTCTCCCATAATAATTTTAAAATGTTTACTCTGATCAAAAGCCTTTTGTACATCCATATAAAAATCTTCTACTACTTCATCGCTATAAGAACTTGTTGGGGCATAAACCTGAATTATCTCCATTTGGTATCTACTATTAAGTTGTATAACTAATCTTGCCACTCTGTCAGATACACCATAAATCTCCACAATGTTGTTCTTCCACTTTTTACTTATGATGAATTCTACCCCACTTATATTTCCAATATTTGTGCCTTTATAATAGAGTACACATCCACTTTTTAAATTAATTGTCTCTTCACCTTTTCTTCTAACTTCACAAAGTTCAATAATGTCCCATTTAATATGACAGTTCTTCTAATTCTTGCAATCTTTCTTCATTTGAAAGTGATCTACAGTTATAAGTACCTAAATAAAAAGTCATCATCAAATGGCAGTCTGGGTTTGCAATCAGGGAATTCTTAGCACCCTCCACCTTTGGCCACCAACCACTGCCTTGGTTGGTAACTTTACAGTCTTCTGGGAATAAAGGCCATGCTTTATTTTTGTCTGTCATAATTGTATGTAACTATTGGAAAAATATTTATCATTTACACAAACATTCATCCTGCCTTATCAGGCAACTGAGAAGAAAGACCATGGTGTTTCTTGATCTTAAACTCAGAGGTAAAAAACCAATAAACTCGTCACACTGGCTAATGCATGTTGGTGAGCAGCCCATCCATATTCGTATACTATATGAATAATCACATAGTAATAACAGCTGCAATGACAAGAACATATGGAGTGGACATTAGGAAATTGCCCTGCTTGGTTCCTTTAAGGCCACCAAGAGGAATCAAAGGGTCTCCTTTTAGTTAATAGCAAATTCTTTCTGCAACCTGTAAAATAATACCCAAATTAAAATAACTGTATTTTCAAAAGTCAGATTAACTTTTAATATTAGTATTTAGTATAATAAACATCCAATTATAGTGAGTCTCTGATAATTATTATTTATATTTAATGTAAAATTTCATTAATTATAATTATATGTGTAAGAAATTCATAGATTTAATATTATTATTTGATTAAGTAAACTTTACTCTTTTGTTAATTATTGGTTATCTTTATTTGTTCTTCTAAACATTGCTTGTTTATTATGCTTCTGTGATTTCATGTTTTTTCTCTGAACTTTAACTGGGAATGTAAATGAAAATTTCCATATATAAAAGAAACAAGGGTTTATAAATAAATATTTCTTCTTTCCTGATATATATAAGAATAAGTTGCCATTGTGATACACATACACACTCAACTCACATTATATATATATGTATATGCGCTCGATACATACTCAACTCACATTATATATATATGTATATGCGCTCGAGAGTGTGTGTGGTGTAATAAAGTATTCACTTTATAAGTATTAAAACCAAAATGAGAAATACTTTCTTGGTCAATATGACAAAAATACTATGAATTCATGGACATTTATGATCAATAGTTGATTGAATATTTGTATGAAATTATGTGTAAGGGTTGTCACAACTTGAGTTTATTAACTGACTTTTCAATTCATAGAAAAGATATATAATGAAAACTTAATTTGCCTCAAACTAACTGTGAATAAATTCTGACTCTTAATTTATCAGAAAATGAGTTCCAAAAAACATTCATATGTAAAATGCATAATATTTAATAAAAATGACAAAACCTTTTGCTTATAACAGTCTAGAAAATCACTTTCACTTAGCATTTAATTTTAGCAATTTGTTGATTATATATTATATACAATAAAATTATGATGGTTATTAAATTGAGTTTTCATCTTGAAAAAAAAAGAGAAATCCATGTCCTGCACATCTTGATCATATTAGTGTCACTAGAAAGGTGAAAACTTACATATCAAAACAAAAGAGCATAAACATAATATTAGAAATTTACCGAATTTTTGTGGCATAGATTCCAATGAAATATCAGATTCTTCTCCTATAATCAAAAATGTGATGCTTTTATTCTGCTCATGAAAACTCCTACATGAAGTATTTTACAAAAATGGTAGGTATTTTTTCTATGTTTTAATTATTGCTAATCTGACACAATTTTTCAATAATGATAGATTTAAAGCATGAAAAGCAATATGCATGGAAATCAGACCTTTGCACTTTTTGTCATTAATATAATATGACAAATGAATAATGCATGACACTCTACCTATATTTACAATATAAAAAGAATAAAACAAATTTAATAAATAACAACAATAAAATGCCTAGAATTATAAACATTGATTGTAAATATTAATGCTCATAGACAATTGAGTATCTGAATCTTAATAACTGGACTAAATGAGTATATGTCCTTAGCGATGTTAAATGAGCACTGAGACTTAAGAAATCAAAGCATATCATATATTTTACTTTCTTCACTCTTTTCTTTCTCATTTTATATATATATATATATATATATATATATATATCATCATCATTATCAACCATTATCAATCCACTGCAGGATGAAGGTCTCTCCAAGTTTAATCCATCTTCTCCGATCTTTAGCTTCTCTTCTCCACATCACCCCTACACATTTTCTTATTTCATCCATCCATCTTACATGTGGTCTCCTTCTGGGTCTTTTACAATCTCTTGGAATCCAGTTTAAAATTTCAATTGTCCATCTATTATCATCTCTTCTAGCAATATGTCCAGCCCAACTCCACTTCAATCTTTTAATTTTTTCAATGAGGTCAGTAACACCTGTTTGTTCTCTTACCCATACATTGCGTTTTCGATCTCTTCTTGTTACTCCCAACATACATCTCTCCATACTTCTTTGAGTGGTCTGAAGTCTCTGTATTGATCTTCTATTAAGTGTCCAAGTCTCAGATCCATAAGTAAGAACTGGTAAAACACATTTGTTAAAAACCTTCCTTTTCAAACACATAGGCATATTTCCTTTTAATATCAAGTTATTTCTACCAAAAGCACTCCAACCAAGTTTAATTCTATGATTAATTTCCTCTATTATGTTTCCATCTGTATTAATAATCTGACCAAGGTATTTGTAACTCTTAACTTCTTCTAATTCATCATATATATATATATATATATATATATATATATATATATATATATATATATATATATATATATATATATATATATATACAGCATTTGTGTTCTGTAACGTATGTCTTCAAAAATTTTATTTATTGTATAATTTACATTTAATTGAATAATAAACTTACTTTCAAGTGTGAATAAAAGTTTTTGTCTAGTCTTTTTTTTTAATTTCTATGATAATAAATTTATAAAATAGCTTGAGTAATAGAATCACTATTATGATAGTTTGGATTCTATCTTTACACTATATATATAAGAACCAACCTTGTTTATAATCATATATTATTAATATTTTCTTGTTCTCGAAAAATGTGTAATTTAATTTCTACTTTTTGACATAATTTATATGTTGAGAGGTAAAGACTTTCTCCAAGATGATTGAAAAATCTTTTGTTTAATTTCATGCAAAAATTTTTACTCTCGTGAGTTGAATTACAAGTCATTGAAAAAAAAAATACATATGAAAACATTATTTAGGGCCAATGAAGTTTTAAATTTTACTTTAAGTAAAGAATACATTTAAACACACTTAGTATTGTCATTGGTTCTGATTTAATAAATATTTCTTCTAAAAAATTTATCCATTATATACCATTTCTATATTTTTCTTTTCATTAATTTATTATAATTTTTTTTTTTTTTGTAATTCAATATTTTAAGAATTGTATTATATTAATAAATTTTAATGTAATTTTTTTTTTTTCATATGTCATAGCATCGGCCAGGACGCGAACCCACAACCGTCTGCAAACAACTTCTTGCTTGCATGGCGGCTGCGATACCTCTCGGCTAACAACGCAAGACAAAATTTTAATGTAATTTAAATAATTAAATCAAAGTACTTACAAATCTTATAAAAACAACAAAAAGTACAGTTTTATAAAATAAAGATTATAGATATCTATGATTATTATCATTACATAGATGGCCTACCATTAATCTAAAAGTCTCAGTTCAAACTTGGGTTGAGATTTCATTTTTTTAAATTTAATTTAAACAGTGTATTTGGATAATTTAAAATAACATTAGTGAATATTTTTTAAAAAAAATTATTTATCAAAAAATAAAAAAAACAATTTAAAATCATTATTTATATTCATTTGATTATGAAAAAGTTTACATCAGTCAGTAGCAGTACTATATAATAAAAGTTGTGGGAAAAGTCAGTAATAAAAAAAACCATTTAAAAAATTTATTAATAAATAATAAAAAATAAATTTAAATTTATTTTCTCATTATAGTTATTTAAAAATCTTTATTATTAAAAGTAAAAAAAATATATAACTAGTTAAACTTTTCCCAAAAACGAGTGTAATGTGAAAATGACTATTTATTGAAAATCATTTTTCTATTTACATTTTCAAAATAAACATTTGCTGCAGAATTTGAAATTTTTTGCTTTTATATTTCATACAGAGTTGAGAATAAGCAATGAATAAATTGAAATAACTTTAACAATTTACCTTTTTTATGCAGAGCCAATATATTTTAGAACATATTTCTATATTAGACTAGAATTATGTAATCATGCATCAATATTAAAACTTTCACCATTTTTTTTTCTTAAAATGAAATTTTAAATATAAATCACAAATGTTTCCATTTCAGTTGTTGAAATTATAAAAAAATCCATATTCATATTCTTATAGATAAATTAAAATTTATCATAAAAATTTGTTAAAGATATTATTTGTCCATAAACTGCAAGCACATTTTTCTGTTTATTTTTGAAAATAAATATTTAACACAAAAAGTTCAAAATATTTTCTTTTAAAAATTGTTATATAAAAATTGGGATTTTTATATAGTTTATGAGTAACATTAACTTCTTAATAAAAATGTGTTATAAGTATTAAACTGATGTTTTTTTAATGTAATCACTTTAGGAATTTATTATTAAAAGCTGTCTTCTTATAATATTTATGCTTCATTTTCTATTAAAAATAAACGTTTAGTATAAAATTGATATTTTTTTTGCTTTAAGAAAACTATATGTCTGATGTTATCGTCTAATTTTTTAAAAAAAGGTTCATCTCTTTATTTCTCATTATTTTAAAAACAAAAATTCTTTTTTTCAGCAATATTTCTGCAAATGGAAAAATTTGTTTGCACATTTTTGGTATTGATTCTTTGTTGCATTTTGACATTTGGTGTTTTTTTTTAAAAAAATACTTATTAGTATTGATGTTTAAAAAAATAATAGTGTTTAAATTTAATTGATTAATTTGTTTAAATTTATATTTATTAGTTTTGCAAAAGTCAATAGATAGTAAATTATTCATTGTAAGTTAATGGTATGCAAATATATGCATTTATTGTTGGACAGTGACAGTGAATAAAATCTTGGGTTCTTTTCTGTTTCGTGGACAAGCAAGATGTCACCCATATTTGATAAATGTACAGTTCCAGAGACCTACAATTTCTCTTTTCAAAGGTGTTACTTGTTAAATTAAAACATAATAATAAGTTAATTCACTAAATATCAGCCTTTTACAGCTACTGTACATGCGCTTTAATGAGTGTTAAATAATAAAACCATTATTTCAATTTTTTTACTTATAATATGGAAGTGTCAATACATTTTAATCTTTAAAGTTTTTGATGGCTTGTATAGAAAATCAATGAGTGTTTCATCATAAGTGTTATCACTTTCAAGTTTTTTTATTTTTCAAAAGAAATTTATATTTTTATAACTCATTTTTTATTTATGTTTAATATGTATGAAGTAAAATTTGATAGCACACAAAGATATAACATTCTAATGAAATTTTTCATATAGTTTATTTAATTATTTTCATTAATTTCTTAGATCCAGAATCAATCTTTTTATTTTCTATACATACAATTTATTTTTTTACATGAATCTTTTACACATAATTTTCAGTAACCAATCTACCATGCAAAAAGAGAATTAGGTATATATTTTTAATAATATGCTTAGTAAAATGTTTATTCATTAATTAACTTTTTTTTAATTTAACCTTTTTTTAATCAAATTTTATATATATATTGAATTTTAAGTAACAAATTAATTTTTCTCCATTTGAATTCATTATAATTGCTTACTTTTTTGTGAGATTTTTTCATTTATAATGCATTATGGGAAACTAGAGTAAATGTTTTTCCTTTCTCTTTTTGTTTTGTCATTTATGTGATCTAAATTTTGAAATACTAGCCATAATTAATAATTTTTAAAAAAATCTAATTTTTTTAAAGTAAAATGTAGTAAAGTTTTACAATTTTGCAATTATTTGATTCCATTTCTATTATAAAATGCTTGATATTATTATCTTTTTTATTCATTATTTTTTTACTTAGAGATAATGCTATCAGATGTTTATGTATTATGAATTACCACATATCTCAATATAATTTTGATTCTGTATGTTGACTCTTTGATAAATAAATATGTCTTTATAGAAATATTAACACATTTTTTTTTAATGAGAGCTTATGTTATATAGATGCTATAATAGGATTGATAAAACTAATTGTTGATATAATAGCTCTTTGAAGATTTTATTGAAATTTTAATAATTTTTTTTTGGTAAAGGTTTTTGTTTTATAATGGGTATTATGGCATTTGATATAAGTCTTGACTTAGTTGTTTGAAAATTATTTATATAAAATTTATTTAGCTTTTTAATTAGTCAAAATATCTTTCATGTATATGGCTCATAAAATAATGGTCAAATTAATGAAAGAATTTCATAGGTAGGCATCAGCAGCTGATTTTAAAAAATAGTTTTTTTAAAATTTGTTCATCATACAAGAGCTTTGTCCAATAGAGTTATTTTAGTCCATTATTCTATACATAGATTCTGCTTTTTTAATACTAGTCACATTGATTTCTTTCAAATGATCAGTCCTCACAACTGTGCAAACACTCATTTATATACTTAATTGGTTTTCCAATTTTTATGACTCCACATAATGTCCAGAATTTTTTTAAAAACATAATATCACATTATTTGATTGTTTAATATTCTGTTTATCAACCAGTTTTATGGGTAAATAACTTTTTATCTATAAAGATAAATATTTTGTATTTAAATTGAAAATAAAAACAAAATCTGTCTTTTTACATATAACTTTGATTAAATTATAAAGAGAAAACAAAACTCTTTTAATAGACAAAAACATATAAATTAGATTTATTATTTATTTAATTAAAGATACAGAAATATGGAAAATTTAATTTAAATAAATAAGATTTTCAGAAAATGTAATTTTATATTTGTTATATTATTTTTATCATTATGATGTGAAACCTAAATATATTAATATATATATAAATGTAATAATAATTAAGGAAATTTTAGTACTGCAAATTTAAATTTGTCTGCAAAGCTTGGATTGAGTGTTTAACAACTGTAAAGATCTTAGTAAGTTCTTTTTTGCACAAATTAATATTGCAAAAAACATCATGACTTTCAGTGCTACCTTGACATTCATAGAGATTTTTTTTAAATAATCATTTATTTTATTTTTTAACCTCTTATCTACTCCTATATCCATTAAGTACATTACTCAATTGCATATATATATATATATATATATGTGTGTGTGTGTGTGTGTGTGTTAAAACGAAGATGTGCATGGGTTAAATATATAAAATACATATTTTGCAGGTTCATCCATGTTAAAAACTTTTAATATTAATATATTGATGTTTCGACTTGGTCACACAAGCCATCCACAGAGTTATAAAAGATAGAAAGACGGTTGTAGAGGCGCTACAATCACTGATTTGAATAAAATGTTAAAATTCCACCAATAGCAAAAAATGTTAAATTTAGGAATGTTTTTTAAAAAAATCTTTCCAAATAGGAGGAAGTTTGCATGTATCATCTCGTTTATTGATACAATCTGGCCTTTTAAGTATCTCAATGGCTTCTCTAATTTTGCATTGGTAGAGATTATATATATATATATTATTTAATGTTTTCACAGTTATATGATGTAGATAAATTATAACTTTTTGGGCTGTACCATGTATTATTATCCATTAAACACTGATATTTCAACAGACTAGCAACCACCATTATCAAGATTAACTTTTGAAAGAAAAACCGTTAGATCTCATTTCTCATCTCGCACACAGTCACATTATTTTTTAAGATCTAACAGTTTTTCTTTTAAAAGTTAACCTTGATAATGGCGGTTGCTAGTCCGTCAAAATATCGGTGTTTAATGGAAAATAATACAAGGTACATCCCAAAAAGTATTAATTTATATATATATATATAAACAAAATACAACAATAAACTTGCAAAAATTCAATATCTTAAAAAGTTAAAAGACTATATATACATATTAACTATGAGTAGCTTAAGTTTCTAAATAACTCCCAAGTAGCATTCAATTTATAATATTTTTCTTATGTATATAAATATAGGCTATGATTATGTTGAAAGGATTATATACCAGTATATAATAAGCTAATAAACCTTTGACAATGATATTGATGATTTACTTTTAATTGTAACTCTGCTGCTATAAAACTTTAAACTTTTTTCCACCTTATATATTCTTTATGTATTGATAAAATTATAAATCAATTAAATAAATCTACCTTTCTTTTATCACTATAATAATGCTTATTTTACTTTTATTCAATCAATCTAACAGTTTTGATACACCACCTGTCTTATTCAGAGCTAAAATATTTAAAAGTGTACACAAATACATAAAAAAATAGTTTATCTTATCAATATAAATAATATAAAACAAACATTATATCCAATTATGAAGTAAATCCTTTTTATATCCTATTATATATACTAAATATATATTCTCAAAGTTTATACACATTTATATTATAATAAAGTTAAAGGCAGTAAGTCCTTACCAGTTCATATTATTTTATTTTTAATTTTTCTCATATTAATTAATATTATCATAATTATAAAAATATAACTAACTTAAAAAACTTTGAATCTTTTATCATCTATTAACGTTTTCTTATTATTTATTTTAATTTTACTTGTTAAATTTTTATTATTAATCTATTATTATATAAATTTTTAATTGTAAAATCTTTGAATTTAAGTTTAATATTTATTATTAAACTTTTTATTAACTAATCTTATTTTATTATTATTATTATTATTATTATTATTATTATTATTATTATTATTATTATTATTATTATTATTATTATTATTATTATTATTATTATTATTATTATTATTATTATTATTATTATTATTATTATTATTATTATTTCATTTGGATACTAAATCTTCTGTTGTAAATACTCGTTTATCTACTAAATATCAGCTAGCTTTACCTAATTTTCTTAAAACATCTAGTAGGAAGCAATTTAGTTATAATGATCCTAAATTATTTAATATGTTTATAAGAGATTGTTCTGTGAATTTAATGAGCACTAGTTATTTGATTTTTAAAAAGCATTTATGGCACTGGTTATATTATGCTATGCATTAGTTTTATTTTGTTTATTTTATCTTATTTTTGTTTATACTGTATGTTCTGTTGTAATTATTTACTACTGTTATTGAATTTCCAAATGTAATGTTTGTATAATTATAATATTTTGTTATATTTATACTTTTTTTTTGTATTTTATTAGTGTTTTTAGTAAATACTCGTTTATCTACTAAATATCAGCTAGCTTTACCTAATTTTCTTAAAACATCCTGCAGAAAGCAATTTAGTTATAATGGTCCTAAATTATTTAATATGTATTTATAAGAGATTGTTCTGTGAATTTAATGAATACTATCTTATTTGATTTTTAAAAAGCATTTATGGCACTGGTTATATTATGCTTAGCATTAGTTTTATTTTATTTTATTTTTTTGTTTATATTATATGTTATGATGTAATTATTTACTACTGTGATTGAATTGCCAAATGCAATATCTGTGTGATTTTAATATTTTATGTTATATTTATATTTTTTTTGTATTTTATTAGTGTTTTTAGTTGTTACATTTAAATTCCTCACACAAGATTTTTCTTGTATGGAATATATCTCACTGTATTATACATTTATTGTTTGCTTCATAATGAATAAATAAATAAATAAATAAAATTATTATTATTATTATCATTATTATTATTAATATTATCATCATCATCATCATCATCATCATTATTATTATTATTATTATTATTATTATTACTACTGCTACTACTACTGCTGCTGCTACTGCTACTGCTACTGCTGCTGCTACTGTTACTACTACAGCTACTACTGCTGCTACTGCTGTTTCTGCTGCTGCTATTACTGCTGCTACTACTGCTACTACTACTTTTGTTATTGTTATTATTATTATTATTATTATTATTATTATTATTATTATTATTATTATTATTATTATTATTATTATTATTATTATTATTATTATTATTATTATTATTATTATTATTATTATTATTATACAATATATTTTATAAATAATTTTTGAATTTTTGTGTAATTAATTTTAACACCCACCTTCTTGTGCATATTCATCATAATGAACAAAATTTGAATTTTAAATAGCTTCTTTTATATAATCTCTTTTATATTTTTTGTAATTTTATTCTTTGAAATCATCTAAATCACATTTATATTAAGAAAGTTTTTAAGCCAACATTTTTATTTCAAGCATGTTTAATACTATTTATATAGATAGCTTCTTTGATTTTTTTTTCTTTTTTGTTATTCATGTATTGAATCATTTTAATACTATTCTTCTCAAAATACATGTTCTGCTTCTATTGATACTAAGTAAGATGGTGGGCTTTTTTTATCATATTTATGTTGTGTTAATCTTTTGTAAATAGATTTTTTTCCCCAACATAATTAGTATTAATATTATTAATTTAGCATTTTTGCATTTAATTTTTTATTCTGTATTTCTACCATTATCTGAATTTTTACTATATTCTTAAATATATATCTTATCTAAAATATTAATTATGTTTTTCTTTTTTTATTTATTATTTTAAAGTTTATTGTGGTGTTAAATTAATTATACAAGTATTGAAACTTGTGATAATAATATAGTTAAAATATAAAATTTTAAAAAATCAATAAAAACTTATAAAATAATAAACTTTAATATAATATAATATATATATATTTCCATTCTTGCTATTAAAAGGTGTGAAGGTTGCCTTGACAGCAGTTAGAAATATTGGTTGCTATATTTACTGTGAATGTTTAGGTGGTTACTGGTTGGAAACTAATATATATATATATATATATATATATATATATATATATAAAGAAAAAACATAATTAATATTTTAGATAACCAATTTATTAAAAAATAATATTCTCTCTTTTCTTCATAGCGTAAGCTTGTGTTTTTAAGACCTATAGAGGTCCCTACCTTCGTATTTTTCAGACGCTTATTTCTAAGGTTACAGCCCTAGTAAATTATTACTTAAAAAATATAATGAAAATCCATAAAGTGGTATAAATGGAGCATATGAAATTGAGTGCAAAAAGTACCAAATTAATAATATTAATTGGAGAAACAAAAAAATCACTGTACAGAATATTAACACAACATAAATATAAAAAAACACCAGCTTATTTACATTCAATAGAAACAGGATATGTATTTGAGAATAAGGTTATTAAAGTGATTCAATACATAAATAACAAAAGAAAAATGAAAATCAAAGAAGCTATCCTTATAAATAGTATTAAATACATGCATGAAATAAAAAGTTTTGCATAAAAACTTTTTTAATATTAATATGAATCAGATAAATGAGAAAATTACAAAAAAATGTAAAATAGATTATAGAAAAGATAAAAAGAGAGAAATAGAGTAAATAGAAATTGATTATGGGTAAGTTCAGTAAATTTGGGAATGAATGGAGCCTTAATGGGGGATCTTATTAAGAGATTTTATGAAAATAATTACTACACATATCAATCAGAAAATATAAATTAGAATATATAAAATCAGTTAGAGTTAAAATGGGCTTGGTCTAAGGCAAGGATATCATATGTATTTTCTTTTTGTTATATTTGAAAGAAATGAAGAGAGCAATTGAAAGACTAAGAAAAGAGTAGAGATACCATTAATAAATAGCAAGGGAGTATATACATTATCAGGCCTTTATTTTCTAATAATATTTTTTTGTGCACAGAAAGTAGGGAAGATTGGAAGTTACACTGAAGATGTGCACAAGGGTGTGTAAAGAGATGGAGATTAAATTTACAAAGAAAAATCAAAAGTAATGTTAATAAATTCTGGGGAAAGAGAAGAGAAAGAATTTTTATTGGCGGATATGAAGTTAAATGTGATAAATAGGTATACCTATTTCAGAATAGTCTTAAGTAATCAGAGAAATTTATTGGATGAATGGGAGAAAAAATTGATAAATGAAGCAAAAAAAAAAAGAAAGGGACTTATAAAGAAATTAACAGTGTTATCATATAATAAATATGATGTAGCAAGAATTGCCTGGAAGAGAGTGGCAGTAGCAGGTTAATTTATGGTAATGATGCATTATGTGTTAGTGAAGGGGTGTTAGATTACTTAGAAAAAGTACAAAGAGAAGTAAGAAGACATGCATTACATGCATATGTGTTGACTGCAAAGGAGGCAATTCAAGAAGAAATTGGATGGTCAAGTTTTTATATGAGAGATGCAAAAAGCAAAATGAAAATGTTCAGTAAATTGCAATTTATAAATAGTAAGAGAATAGACAAAATATTATTTAATTGGATTATGAGTAAAGGACAGGTAATAAAATGGATGACAAATGTAGTAAAGTATGCAAAAGTTTTGGATAAAAACTTTATGTCAGTATACTTGCACAAAAGGTGGGATGATTGTGTTAGGAGGCTTGTTAAGTGTTATAATGGCAAGAATGAGATATAAGGATAGATGCATTAATAAAAAATAGATAGTTGGAGAGATGGAGAGCTAATATGGAGACTAAAAAGAGTTTAAATATATATAGAAGTAAACAGAATATTGGGTGAGAGTTAATTTACAATAATAGCAAGGAAAGTAGTTTACTGTTTGAAAATAGTTTACTATTTAAGGCTTAAACCAGATTGTTAGCAACCAGGGAATATACCCATAAATGGAGACATGTGGATGATTTAATCTGCAAGTTATATAAGAAAGGCATGGAAAATATTAGTCACCTGCTAATTGAATGTAAATACTTACAAGCAGAAGCGTTACATATAATGAAATTGTGGGATAATAAATATAAACAAAGTGATTACACAGAAGGTGGGTTCTTGGTTTTATGCTGGGTTTAGAAAAAGATAAGAGTGATATAGATATAAAGGATATAGAGTGGACAAAGATAATGTTGTGGAAATGGGATGGAGCAGGATAGGGAAGAATATGAGGAAACTTTAGAGTGGGGAATGGAAAGGGAAGAAAAGGTGGTTAACATGTTTCTCTGGGCATAGTAGCTGAGAGATTCCTGACTTCAATAAAGGAGAAGCCATAGCACATCGCATCACATAGCTATTTAAAATTCAAATTTTGGCAGTTAACAAGATGAATAAGCAAAAGAGGAGGGGTGTTAATAATACTAATTAAACAAGAATACAAAAATTATTTTTTAAAAAATATTCTATAATAATAATAATTTGTAAGATTATTTAATAAAACGTTTAATAATAAATATTACTCTTAAATTTAAAGATTTTAGAATTAAATGTTTATACAATAATATTTAGATTAATAATAGAATTTTAATAAGTAATATTAAAAAAACAATAAAAAAATGTTAATAAGCTATAAATGATCCTAAGTTTTTTAAATTAGCTATATTTTTACAACTATGATAATATTAATTAATATTAAAAAAAATAATAATAAATAATATAAAATGATAAAGACTTTATTACGATATAAATGTAGTATAAACCTTGATAGTATATATTTAGTATATATAATAGGATATACAAAGAATTCAATTTATAATTGATTTGTATTGTTTGTATTGATTAAATAAACTATTTGTTTATGTGTTCGTGTGCATTTATAAATATTTTAGTTCTGAAGAAGACTGATTTAGTAAAATATATAATAATCACTGTTATACTGATAAAAAAAAGATGAATTTATTTAATTGTTTTAGACTTTTAACTATGATGACCTGAAAAAACTTACATATTTTCTTATCTTATACTATTTTGAATTTAGTTATTGTAATACATAATAATACTCCTCAGAACTAGAAGAAATTCTGTAAAAAATAGATAGGAAGCTAGGAGAAATCTGTTAGTCAAAAGTTGCCATATTTTTGGCTTTATCAAGCAAACTGAAATCCATTAAGTTGCAGTATTTTATGGGATGATGTCATTCACATAAGATAAAATTTGAATATTCAGATTTAAAATAGATATAAATATTTCATGCATTAAGTTATGCTTTCTTAAGAAAAAGATTGATTTTAATTGCATGTAGGATTGAAATAATGAGCCATGAGCTATCTCTCTATAGCATGGAGCTATACACACAAAATATGATAGCCATTTAGCTGTTTTCATGTATTTCATTAATACCCATTTCAGATGTGAATTTTGAGTTAGCATATGTATAAACATATCATCCAATATTTACAAGTTCATATTGATTAAATAACTCTTTAAAAACAATCTTTTGGTATAAAAGAATTCAGGGCTGCAGTTGAGTATAAAATGATATATATTGATAGCAAAAAATAAAACAATACTATAGTAAATTATCAAAATAAGGCATCTCAAATAAAAAAAACACTTTAGTTAATGGCACATCCAGATCACATGATTATATTTAATCCATATGATTTATAATTTGAAAAAGAAAACAAAAAATAATGTAACTAGAATATGTGTATTGAAACAGTCAGATCTGTCTATCTTTCTGTTTCATCTACTATATACTATAGTAGTATTTATTTATGTATACCTATACCCAAATCCTCATATATTATGCTAAATTTAAATCTAATTATACTAGTTATGTGTGTGTACATATATTTTAGCATACAGTATAGAAAGCATATGCATATATATAAGAAATCAGTAAATATGCACATATATAGTGCTAGTGGTTAAATAAATGTAAACCTGCTATGTATGTGTAACCAGAACCCATATATGCAGGAAAGAAATAATGTTATAGGATTAAAACATTAGAAAATTTCTTTATTTAGAATACACCTGGGTCTCTTTTTACGTGGACTTATTTAACACGATTTTGAAGTTACGCGATTCATGTTTCACTGAAAGTCAAACTCCGATATTGCACTATTACTTTAAATAATAAATTTCATGCACTTACGTTATATTGAAAGTAATAGCACATTATTGGAATTCAACTTTCAACTTAGTAATTTCAATATTTTCAGTGCTTTATAATAGTAAGATTTTATGCAATAATGAAATTAAAATCATGATTTCCACATTTTATGTATACACACATTAAATTTTACAAGATTATAATGTAAATTTGTTCAAACATTGTGCATGTTAATTTTGCATTTTAAATCACATTCTGTTTTTGCTTTTTAAAAAAAATTGTAATCAATTATTAATCATTTAGTGTCCACAAGTTTATTTTTAAAAGGTAAGTAATAGCAGTGGGCACAATTAAATTTGACAATTACAAATTAAAATCTGATTTTTAATTATAATTAACAATTTAAAAATTACTTGGCGACTTGAAATTAATGTGATGTGAAATTTGATTTTTAAACGGAATTGAAAATTAAAGACAAAAATAAGAATTTAATTTTTAGTTGTTAGTTTCATAAACAATTAATAAAGTCATCATCTCAAAGATTAATTACTAATTACATTGTTACCAAAAAACAATTGACACAACATGAGTGTGAAGTTGGCGCTAGTTGTATTTCCTGTTTGCAAACGAACGTGTTTTTCGTAAATAGCGATAATAATTAAAACATGTATAAAAAAAATATAAATTACTGTACTGTAAATTATGCATAAAAATATATTATTTTGAATAAAATTAAATATTATAGTTAAAAAAAGTTTGTCTTGTATCAATTTTTTTCAAATTTGAAATTTTTTATTAGTCATATTTTATTTCCTTATTTTTTTTTTTGCGCGAATTTTAAAGTAATTTTACGTTGGTGCTTTGCTTTTATCAGAATTTTGAAAAATCACAGACTGCATTCCCCCTGTTTCAATGTAAGTTACATCTATTTTTGCACGATTTCATTTGCGCGTGTTTTCTGAGGAACTTATCTATCGCATAAAACGAGATCCAGGTGTATTATAATAAAACTAATATTTGAAATTATAATATTTCTGCATATAGGGTTAAATTATATAAATGCATTACATATATAATAAAATGTTTTCAGAGTTTTAGATTTGTTTTTCAAAAAAAGGTAATTTAGTAAAAATTAATCCTTCTCGCTGTATTCTGACCTACTTAAAACTTTAAGAATAAAAATAGATTTTAAAACTACTATGAATAAATTAACCTGGTCAAGATCGAGGGTTCCACCTGTAAAAGAAAATCGATAACAGCAGGAATTCCAGATTTTCAAAAATATAGCGAATTAATTAGAAAAACAGATTTGAAACTACCAATGAAAAATAAGTTCCTTGAGGGGAGAGGGGAGTGAGCTGGTATATAATCTTACCACAGCCATTTTAAATCAGTCAATTTGTTACTAGTCAATTCAATTTTAAGTATTTTGTAAAATTGTTAATGATGATGATGATGGGGTAGAAAGGCAATTCCTTGCTTCCTAGCCCAGAAAGGTAGTCTACAGAATGTGGAGGAAGATGAACCAAAAGCCGATGCCATCTAAAGAAAGTGCTCAAGACCAAGCCATTTTGCCACAGCAGAAAAGTAATAGTTGTAGCAGATCTCCATCAATCTAAAATTAACTTTTAAACTATACTTCATAACTCCTAAAGCTAACTAAATTTATTATCAATGGCCAATATAATTTAGTGTATTCTAAACTTCTAAATTAAAATATAAACTTTTATTTTTTTTTTATTTAAATTGTAAATCTTGCCTGATTTTAACTGACATATTTTACATATTTGAGTTACTTTAGCTTAATAATATTTGTTTTATTGATAATTTTTGTAAATGAATTAAATTGATATTAAACTGAATTAATCTAACTTAGGCTGTTTTATTTCATTCCTTTTTTTTAACTAAGCAAATAAAGCCAAATTTCAGATTTCACTTACATGAAATCTTATTTCTAAATTTATGTTTCTTTTAGTTAAATTTATGCCAATATTATTTTTTTTAATTATGTATTTGTTTATGTTATGTTTGTTCAGAATGCAGTTTATTCATAGTTAAATGATTAGTGAAAAGTGATTAGATATTTTCACATGTATATAATTTGGCATGTATTAACACAAACAAAACTCCCTTCCGAAATGGATAAAATAAATCTTATTTGAGATATATAATTAAAAGCTCATAGACACTTTAAGATAGGTTTGCTTTAAATAAAATATTGAATTAATATTTAGCTGAAGTGATGAAATATGGCATAAAGCTAGAGTTTAATATTGTAATTAGCCCAAATATGCTTTAGTTCTCTCTAAAGTTATATAAATACCTATATTGATGGCTTAGAAAATTAGATTCATAAGTTTTCCTTTATAGCATACTTATAGATGCTAGATTATGAACTGATTTACAGCAGTTTTATGGAAGGAAACTATTGTTTAGCGTCATAATTTATTATATAATGACGTAGTCAGTGGGGCAAATGTGTCCTTGGGAAACACATTAGCATATATACTTCTTGCTGTATATTTTATGCTTCCAATGGGCATAGGTTTTAAGGGTCACCCCATTCTTTAGTTCGGACAACTACTTTTTCTTCAAATGGGTGTAGGTTTTAAGGGCCACCCCATTCTTCATATTTAGGACTGGAGCATGAGGATCCAGAATATCATAATTAGTTCGATCACCCAGACTAAAAGGTCTCCTTAACAGCAAGTAGTACGGTGTTTAGGGAGCTGGTTACTCAGTAACAAATCCCATGAGCAAGCACACATTCGAGATGCACAGACTCAGATTGTATACTTTGTAAGCACTTTAGTATCTAAAATCTGACTACCTATTATCAGTTCATCTTGCCATAATAATAATTTACATTTCAGCAATGATCTGAAAGAGAATCTAATTTTATAGGCATATACGCTATATAGAGAGTTTGTTAAATAATATGTGTTAAATAAAATATTACTTATAAATGATAATAATCACTTCTGATAGCTGCCTAAAATAAATCTAAATCCAAATATATAGCATAAACTAGGCATAGATTATGATGAGCAAATTAAATCAGTTTGTAATGTAATAATAAGTCTCATGAAAATGTAACTTGGTACATTATAAATCTTCATAACCTGCGAGTGATATATATATATATATTTATATATATATATATGAACCCGCAAAATATGTATTTTATATATTTAACCCGTGCAAATCTTCGTTTTAACATATATATATAACAAGCAAAGTTAAATTAAACAATTTGTAACTTATAAACCAACATCACCTGTGAGTGATTTGAAATGCTACATATATATGTAAACCAAAACTGCTTGTAACCCTAGAATCATCACCTGTGTATAAACTAACACATCAAATATTAATAAATTGTAATCCCTAGAATTATCACCTGCAAGTGAGACAATCTATATAAGCTTATTGTAACTTTATTATTTTCTTTTATTTACTTCATTATTTAAATTTTGGCTTTTATTAAATTTATTTAAATGTTAACTTCTGCTTAGTGTCTCAATTTTGCTCATTATTAATTAGTTAACTATTAGTATTTAGTTATCATGAATCACAATCCATATTTAGTAATGTTGGTCATGCTACACCTATATAGCTATACTTTGAAATATGTCCATTTCCCATAGTCTCATGTTTTACCGATGTGCTACTGTTGGCACATGAATTAAGAAAATACTGGTGCAGCCTCATATATGTCATCCATAACGTAGTAAATCTTTGAGCATTAGTAAAGTAATTGAGTTGAGATTGGATTCAGGGTCTCAATAATGTTATTTTGATCAGCCTTGGGATGATTTACTAATATTCTGGATTTTGTTGTGCGAATCTACAGATATGACTGTTACAGTATCTATGTATGATGTTTATTGATTTCAAAAGATATTATAATTTTTTTAAATTATTTTTAAAACAATGATATCAATACAGATTACATTTCCAAAATTGGAAAAAATAAACACATGCACTAGATTTAGTACTTATAACTAATTATCTGTACCAATAGCTTTGCTTACTTCATTAGATACTTTGGTATTAATCATTCTATGATGTATTACTCTGATGATGTGTTATTCTAAGTTTGTGATGTTTCAGATAACATCTCCAAGTAATGTTCAGACAAACTTAATTGATAAAACTGGTCTGCAGAAACCTTGGAGGTATTATTTTAAATATATCACAAACTTAGAATAATACATCATCGAATATAATACATCATAACATGCATAGTATGAAAAAATAATGAAGACATTTATTAATTATGAAAAAAAGGCAAAAAGTCATTAAAAAATTAAATAAACAGGTATTTATGAGTTGTGAATTTATTGGATAACACTTCATGTTGCTGAAAACATTTTCCCCCATCTCTACATACTGTGATATTTTGTGCCATCATAAACCATGTGTTCAATCTATAAAAAAAATGGCAAACTGTAACTTTAAGGTAGCAAAGTATAACTTTAAGGTAATATTTTAAAAATTATTTCAAAAGAAAAACAAATATTTCTGGCTGTAAAAAAAAAAAAAAACTATTTATAATTTTAAAATATTTAGCAAAAATAAATAAAATATAAATATAACAATGTTTAATTAAAAATGTATTTTTCCTGGTTATTTTATCTTTAGTGCTGTTTAGTAGTCTATTCAGGTTGGGGGAGGGGGGTTCTCAGACTTATATTATGTGTGTTGGTGCAGATCTTTTTTTATTTTTTGTAAAAGCTTTGGTATATAGTAAATGTTTATCAAATTTAGTATTTCTCTTGCTGTATCTGCAACATTTTATAATTTATTTTTTCACATATTAAATATATTTAAACTAACATACTAAATTTTATAAAATTCAATAGTTTTTCTCTTGCTGTACTAGTGACATTTTAAATTTCATTTTAACATGTGCTAAATATATATTTAAATTGAAATCTTAAAAGTTTATTAAATCCATTATTATAACTGATTTAAATTGATATACTCAAATGAGAAATTAAATGCGTGGTTACAAATGCAATTAAATTAATTTAAAATATATTTACAAAATCTAATTTTACCTGGCTTTACCAAAAATTATACTTTTAATTTAAAAAAAATTTTTGACTCTATAATCTTTCAATCAATGTTGCCCTTTTTATGGTTTTTTATGATGTTATTTGAAAACAGGTATGATATAGATTGCCCATACATTTTAATATTGCAAATTATAAATTTTTTTAAACAAAGCAAAAATTTATATGTTAGTAAAATTTTATACAAAAAAAAAAAATGATGTACGGTTCTTTAAGATTGGTACAATATTTATTGAATTATAAAATAACAAACAAATGAATTTTCACATCTATATAATAATGCAGTCTAGTATGTGAGTGTACTATTTTGTAGCTGCAATATTTGTTATCATTTTAAATATGTGAAACTAACTTACATTTATAAATTATCAATTATTCTATGGTTTATCACATGATCAAATTACCAATTATTTAAAGCAATACAAATTTACGTTTAATTGTCTATCCAATCACTAAAGCATTTATAATAACAGCATAAGTATCTTTACAGCAGTGTTCATATGTGGACTAATACAATTTCTATGAATTGGTATTTTAAAGATAAATATAACTATATTATAATCTATATATTTCAATAGAACTATGAAATGTGATTAAAATTATGCAAAATAAATGTCAAAAATTTTTGGTTGTATTTGAAAATCATTAAACCCAACATCACATAAAATGTACATTTCTCTTATGGCCAGTATAATATGAATAGAACATCTTTGTATATATCGGTGTGTGGTTAGACAGTTGCTTGTCCCTGTAATTATGCATAAACCAATTTAAATTAAAAATTAATGCAAATAAGTATAAAAAAAGAGAAATAATGCAAAAATTAATAGTAACAATGTCAGATAAAAGGACTCCCCTTTGTAAATTATTTTTTGTACACATATCAGAAATTAAAGCTTTATTTTAAAAGGGAAACAAAAACAACAACAAAAATTAAAGCATCAGAATAATATAAAAGTATTTATAGTTTTATAATTTTAACTAACGGTGTCTATGGCTTTACTCATATTAATACAATAATGCTAAAAATAAAAGTATAAAAGAATATGATGTAGTTGATAATTAATATATATTTCAAATGTATACATATATATACATAAGGATGATATATTCTGAGTATTAGAAATTTTTAATGTTTTACTACTATTATCTAAATTGCATTTTTACTTTGTGACGTATTAAATAATAAACTGTCCTCTCACATAATCTTTTAATAAGTACTGTTCACTTTTTGCATTCTATCAGTACTCTCACATTAATAGAAAGTTTGGCAATTAAAATATATTTATATATTCCATTTTCAATTTTTAATGTATTAAATATCAAATAAAATTTCCCATTGTTTTCTCTAGATGTAACCTTGCATTAGTAAAAAGTTTGATAATTAAAATATATTTATATAATATTTGCATGAAATAATTATCAACAGCAGTATCACAAAAAATATGTTTTATTAAATACAATAACCAATAATTTTAAAGTAAATTAATTTATATTTCTTGTAGGATAATATATGCAATAAAAAATGAATTACATAGTCCAAATGAAATTTAATTATTTTAAGATCTATTTACTCAATAAAATTTTACCTTGGATTATCAAAAACTATAATTTTCTCTATTTCTGTACTTTTCCAATTTTTTAATGTTTTAATCAATGCTTGCTTTCTTTTTTCATTTTTATAACATCACTAAAAACTGGTTGTTGTTCTGATATATTTTATATTGCATATTACGAATGTTTTAAAAATATTAAGATTACCCTATGAAGATTATATACATTTGATTATACTTGTGGCATTGATAACCATATAAATATTATTTCCCTTATAACACCTTATTGTAATTTTAATTATAATTTAAGCTTGATAAGTATATTATGTAATGCCACTAACACCTGGAATATTCAGGTCAGGTTAACATCATACTTTTATAAGAATAAGATATATAAGTTGGTTTAATACCTTTTTCTTTTATAAAATGATTTTATTTATTAGTCTTATACCTATATGAAAAGGTTGTTATTACTTTAATTAAGGAGGCAGTAAAATATTCTTGTATTTTTCTTATTGTTAATACTTAAGTCTTTAAATTAAATGCTACATAATATTCTTGAATGGAATATTCTTGTTATTATACCATCAATGGTCAATATTTATTAAATATTATATTACATTATTATTTATCATCTTTTAGAGAACTTATCCTTATTGTTATTCCACTTATATTTTTTATTTACAATATTTATATCATTTTATTGTTAATAAAATTAATTTTATATTTGTTAATTTTCTGATTCTTTTGTTGCTGCTAATTAGTTAAGGTTCATCATCTACATATTTAAATAAATCAAATGTGATGACATGATTTTATAATTTATTACACATTGCTTAAAAAATATAATTCTTCATTTCAATCACTTGAACTATTTCCATTGTATCATTTTATTCATTTGAAATATGAATAGATATAATAAAATCCCTTTGCTATTTGATCATATCAATAATAAATTATATATAATAATTTTTGAGTTTAATGATTTTTAAGAATAGTAATTTATTATATGTTGTTAAAACCCTGAGATAATTGTTCACTCTAATTAATACAACATAAGTATTTAGAACATATTTGCTAGACTTGTTAAAATATGTGATTATAGAGAAGTGATTCATTAATGTACACTTTAGATGCAAAAAAGTATAATCAATCCTGAGATATTAATATAGCTAATCTTTGATGAGCATCTACGTATCAGTGTATTTTTTTTTAATATTGTTAAAGAGTCTCATACTGTAACAGGACTAGGAGGGAGTTTTTTTTTATTCTATGCCTTTTAAAAGGATGGATTTTATTCTGGATAATACCGAGTTTGTCTCTTTGTAATAAGTCATTTCATCCTCTTATTATAACAGCATCATCTCGTATATTTATTTAGTATATTGTATTTTATTTAGCAAGATAATAATATAAAGACATATAAACAGATTGATAATTAAGTTTTATTAATTATCTAATTCTAATTCTGACACATAGAATAATAAATTTTTTAATCAATTTTTAAAACCATATGTAAACAGAATATTTTGATAAAATAGTTCACAAAAAATATAAAACTTATAAAGGTAAATTATCTGTTAGTTTTATCACAAATTTTAAATTCCAACAATTTATAATAAATAGTTAATTACATTAGAACATTTAACAGAATCATTTGGTTTTGAAGAATATATCATTGCATTATCACTTGAATTGATATATTAAATTTAAAATATTAATTTTGTATCATGGAAACAAAATTTATTCCAATGATTACTGTTAAGTTACATAAATTTATAAATAGAAAGAAGCCTATAAAAATAATAGTTAATAATTTTTTTTTTAAAAAATCATTGTCAATAAAAATATAAAAAGTTTTATAAATAAAGTGTTAAATTATATTGCTGAAAATATTATGGCCATTTATAAAGGAAGGTTTTATAAAGTAAAAAATGATGTCTTTAAGGTGTCCCATATATATCAAAAATATATAGCTATGCATTGACACATTATAAAAATAGTATACTAAAAGAATTTTAATATAAAAATTTAAAAGTATATACAAGAAACATTAACAGCATGTTTGTAGGTGGAAAAGATATAAAATTTATTTTAAAAAATAAATAATACTCAAACTTTAATATGGACAATATTAATAAGTTTAATAATTACTTATAATATTTGGGTATTATAATGGTTAGAGAAAATGTGATTAAAATTACAAATTGCATGTTATATATCAGAAAAATTATTTGCCAAAATTATAATTTAATTGCATATAAATAATTTTTGTTTATTTAGAAATGATAACTTGTATAAATTTCGATGTGACAAAGGTAAATTCAATACAAGTTTAATAATAGATATTTACAACACAGTATGATGTAAACAATTGATAAATTCAAAAATAGGCACATATAAATGTTATTAGCAAATAAATTGGATAACAGATATTTATAGTAACAAAAAAATATACACAAAAAAAATAAAAAAATATATATTATAACTTGCATTATGCCTAAGAATTTGAATTTATAGAAGAACATATATATAATTTATAAAATTAAATGCTAACAAAACTGAAAATTTTCTTGCATTCAATCAATTAAAATATAATTCAAAAATAAATTAAGTAGTACCAACAACTGTAAAAACAAAATAAAAGTAATTGCATTTAAATATAAATACTTTATATTTTAAAAGGAACATAAAAAAAAATTTAAAGAAATGATTTTGATTAAGAAAGAACAAAATTATATTAATAGACAATCTGAAAGTTTAAAAAACTATAATGCTTAGGAAATAATGTAACAAAAATTATACTACTGAAAATTGACTTTGTATCAAAACACTGTTATACCATTTTGATTTAGTTATATATTCATTAGGTATTTTCAATGACTAATCCACTGAAGAAAAACTATTAAAGAAAATAATTTTTCTTTTTTTATTGTTGAATGGTGACAAGCAATTAAAAAATAAATTTAAGAAAGGAAATGGTACACATGTATTGTTATTTGCATGTTATAAGAATTTAACAAAACAAAATTAAATAAGACAAAGCAAATCAGATATAAATAACTAATTTGTTTTGATAAAATGTTTATTTTTAAAACTTCTGCAGATGATAAGTTATTTAATTTATCTATGAAAAGAAAATCAATATTAATTTTTTTTTGTTTTTTCACTAGATACTGTAATAGAGCTCAGCTGTGAATTCTAACTGAAAGAAAAATTTAAGATAAACATTTTATATAATTAGACTTTTTAATAATATATATCTGTAATAATTTTTGCACTAGTTTTTTACATTAAAATTTATGCAGTCAACAATATAAATATTTAAAAATTTGTCTTTTTCGTTAGCTTTGAATAGTTATTTAATTTATTAAAAACATATAGATACTATAAATTTAAATTAGTTTTATAAGTATAATAAGCATATTTTATTATAATAATTAATAAATTGTTAAACGAAAAAAACTTTTCACTATGAGTATTAGAATATACCATAAACTTATGCCATCCACTGCTTCAATTATATGCTATCTGAAAAAATAGTAGACAAAATAAAAAATCTTGTAAACAAAATAAAATTTTCATTTTCTAGTTCTCATTACAAACATTTGGTGATATGATTCAACATAATAGCACTTAGATAGTGTATTTATATTTTGAAGTTTTCATCAACCTATTAGTTCCATAAAGTGTGTGTATATATATATATAATTTTAATGTCATAGAAATTAAATAACAAAGTATTTAAGTGCAGTACTTTGTTGCAAATTGTAATATCAAAAAAGTCATTTGGACATTTTATTTAAAGTTTTTTTATAATAATTTAACTTTTTGCATGTGTCTTTTAAAAGCAATCATTATAAAAATAGAAAAATACAAACAACAAAAAAGATTATTTCTGATATTATACCATTGATAAAATAGAAAGATGGGGAAAACCTTTTAATTTAAAAATAAAAGACTTTTTTTTTTTAATTTATTAGTCTATTGCTTATAGTTATCACAGACTTTTTTATCTGTTTTTTCTTGACATAAAAAATTAATTCAGTCAGATTTTTGCTTTAATTCTAAGTAAAATTCTTTTAATATTTAAAACTATTAAAGGTAATTTTAAAAATATAAGTATAACTTATAGGTATATATATTATCTATTTTTATTAATTATTAAGAATATTTGTACTACATTAATTTTTAAATTAAAACATTATAATAGATTATAAGGATAGCTTACAACCTTGCCAACCATCTCAGATTAACCCACATCACCAAATTGTGCCATTGAAAATATATATGTTTAACTCCTAGATTACTAAGCTATTTAATTGTTTTTAGACTCACATATACACATTAAACATTCGATTTATTAGTGAGTAAAACACTAACAAATCCCACAACAGTTTAATTTTTTCTATCATAATGAAAAAATTAACAAAATTATAAGTAGTCAAACTAAATACTCTAAAAAAATTTAGTCAAATATATATGTAGACTAACATTAAAACTAAAAAAATCAATGTTGTATATCATAAATGAAACTAGAACAATAATAAAGACATTTGGCAAGATGCATAAAATAATGACCTAATCTCAAATCAGTCACTATCACTAGGCAACTAACTGCAGATACAAAATTAAAACTTCAACAAATAATTGTTTTAGTCCAATTTCTATAAATAAAATCTACTACAACAATAGGAAATCATATCAATTTATAATGAAATGCAAAATTCAACATTTATATAGTCAGAAATAAATTAATTTCATTTTCAAACTGAATATTATATAAAAGTAGTTTGACTCTTCATCCTTCCTCTTTCAAAATAATGCTTTTGCTAAATAAAAGTCAATCTCAGTATGCTTAAACTTCAAATGCTATAAAATGGATGTATATGTTTGAAACGAAATAGATTTTGAATAGTGTTGAAGTAATTAGCCAAACCAGCAATTAAATTCAAAATTAATCAGTAAATCGTTCAACTTAAAGAAGTAATTTTTTTTTTAATTTTAAAAAATATTAACTCTATTTGAGCATAAGGAGAAAGAAAGTAAATAGTCATTAATAACTGAGAAAAAAAAGCAAAATAATTCTTAAATATATATCACTATTAAATGCTAAACAGGGATTACATGAAATCTGTATATGATATAGATCGCTGTACAATGTTTTTCAGTTAAAGTAACAATGCCATAAGGGCAAGCATCATTTATGGGGCATGAAAGCACAGTGACTTCACTTGTCTATTGCCACAAAGCCTAAAGAAACATCTACTGTCTTCGGGAAAATGCCTACATATGAACCAAGAAAAATCAGCTGGAGAAGAGCATTGTTCCAAGCATGATTATATCATTTTCCAAAGGAGAAATATGTTATCATTATCCAAGGAGATCCATCTTTAAAAAAATGGAGTGATAATATGAAGAATATTTCCAGCAAACTCATCAGACTTTAACCAACATAATTGATTGGAAATTTTGATTTTTTTGTTTTCTATTATTGTGGTTTTTTTTTTCATTTATTTTCATTTCTATATTGGGAGACAGAAGTGTCTAAATCCCAGAAAAGTTCATTTTAAGAATAAGAAGGATGGGAAGCAGTTATGGTTTAATTAAGCATTTTTTGTCATTAAATCAAATTTAGGTCAGCTTGCCCTCCCATCACCAATATAACTCTGACCTACTAATGGAGAATAAAAGGATATAAAATTTTGATAATTTCCTGCATTAAGTACTATACTAAATAAAGGACAAAAATTTTTGTTAGTTTTTAATCGTTAACTAATATTATGTTATGTGTTCCTTTTTCATTTCTCACTACAATTGACTAACATTCTTGTGTGGACATTCTTACCTTTTAATATTAGAGATATATATTCATAGATAAGAAAGGGTTCCCAAGAAATAATAACTATCAACATGAACCGGGCAAGGATAATCATTTAAATGTGACTGTAAATAATATTGATTTTAGCCAATCAGATTCATGATCTTATAAAATTATTTATATTGCTTATAACACTTCTTTCATATGCACTTCAATGCAAACAAATTTTCTTAAAAACTTTTTTATTTTCCTTACAGGTTCAACTGAAGTTTTTAAAAAAAATTGTTTGCATTGAAGTGTATATGAAAGAAGTGTTATAAGCAATATATATATATATATATAATAACAAGTCAGATGTCACATGACTTATATATAGTTTGCTTATAAATATGTAAAATTAAGAGCATGCTAATAGCTCTAAACAAGCTTTTTTTTTATTTATGATAAATGCTACTACAAGAGAAGACATTCAAATCATTTTTATCTTGGATTGTCCCCATCCCCAGACTGGTTTCGACATATGGGTCTCTTCAGTAAGCAGTTGGGACATTAGATTTAAAAAACCAACTCAAGCAAAGCATTTATCTAAAAGTTAATTGTTAGAAGAAGATCTGAAACTTTTAGACATCTACATGTCTTTAAAGTCAGCTCTCCAAAAGATCTTCTTCTAACAATTAACTTTTAGATAAATGCTTTGCTTGAGTTGGTTTTTTAAATCTAATGTCCCAACTCCTCACTGAAGAGACCCATAGGTCGAAACCGGTCTGGGAATGGGGACAATCCAAGATAAAAATGATTTGAATGTCTTCTCTTGTAGTAGCATTTATCATAAATAAAATAAAAAAGCTTGTTTAGAGCTATTAGAATGCTCTTAATTTTACATATTTATAAGTGCAAGCTATATATAAGTCATGTGACATCTGACTTGTTATTATTACTATTATTATTTTGCTGTTGTGGCTTTGGCTAAATTAAATGGCTAAGCCTACTAATATATGGAGTATTTGAATTAAGTTCAGGCCCATATGATTTTTTCAGTTGGAGAGCTGACTTTAAAGACATGTAGATGTGTAAAAGTTTCAGATCTTCTTCTAACAATTAACTTTTAGATAAATGCTTTGCTTGAGTTGGTTTTTTAAATCTAATGTCCCAACTCCTCACTGAAGAGACCCATAGGTCGAAACCGGTCTGGGGATAATCCAAGATAAAAATGATTTGAATGTTTTCTCTTGTAGTAGCATTTATCATAAATAAATAAAAAAAGCTTGTTTAGAGCTATTAGAATGCTCTTAATTTTACGTATTTATAAGTGCAAGCTATATATAAGTCATGTGACATCTGACTTGTTATTATTACTATTATTATTTTGCTGTCGTGGCTTTGGCTAAATTAAATGGCTAAGCCTACTAATATATGGAGTATCTGAATTAAGTTCAGGCCCATATGATTTTTTCAGTTGGAGAGCTGACTTTAAAGACATGTAGATGTCTAAAAGTTTCAGATCTTCTTCTAACAATTAACTTTTAGATAAATGCTTTGCTTGAGTTGGTTTTTTAAATCTAATGTCCCAACTCCTCACTGAAGAGACCCATAGGTCGAAACCAGTCTGGGGATGGGGACAATCCAAGATAAAAATGATTTGAATGTCTTCTCTTGTAGTAGCATTTATCATAAATAAAAAAAAAGCTTGTTTAGAGCTATTAGCATGCTCTTAATTTTATATATATATATATATATTATTATATGAAGATATGCAAAGAAAGTGAAAGAGAAGAATAAGAAAATTATTTATATATATATGCATTTGTAAATAATTGATAACAAGTACATGAATTTCTATCATGGGTTAGGAATAAGGATTTTTATTATTTTAAATAACAATATGGTAGAAGCTCATTCTTGAAATAGCTGATTATATAACTCACTATTGTTAAACCATTTTGTGTTTTTTTTTATTGTCATTCAATAAATGTTACAGAATTTATTATTTTAATTTTGTCTCTAGCTCATCATCATTACTATTACTAGTATTATCATAAATAGACATTTATAACAATTAGTATAATAACTTTGAATATATATACACCCACACCTTAGTCCATGTGCAGTAATACTAGAGAATATTCAAAGAGTTTGGATAATCAATCATCATCTATGTAGAGCTGCAATAGTTACTGACCAGTGAAATTTTGTTCCCTGTTAAGAGAATCTGAAGCAATTATTCCCTGAGTTTGAATACTGTGGTATAATGGAGCCAGGAAGAAGTGAAAACTGGATGAACTAACCCAAATTGTGTCTAAGTTAATAAAAACATACAGAGCTAGTATATTGGAAGTAGATACAATCATATGTTATGTATTTCTTCACATAATCATTTGCATTCTATCCGAAGACCCAAATCTGACCATAGTAAGATTCATTCCCCCCTATTTCCTGAGAATCCACTGGCCCATTTCAAGATATACACATATATGTATATATTAAGATATCTGTACTATATATATATATGTGTATGTTCATGTGTGTATTTTATTTATAGAAATAGTACACATTGCAAACTAAATCATTATAAACAAAGCATGAGATATTATTTTTAATTTATGTAATCCACTAGAATATTATTAAACAAATTAAAGTGGATGTGGGGTTCCATAATAAATATAAAAAAGATATGTGCTTTATTGAAAGTAATAAATATAATAATATATGTTTGTTAAATGTGTTTATTTTATATAATCAACAATCAGATCAACAAATATATTCTAGTCATGTAAGAAATTCAATAACATATTTTGTTATTAATCTCAAAGCAGTTGAATTATATGTAAATATAATCAGTTGTAAACTATTATAAATCTTGCAGAAAATTCACTTTAAAATAAAATAATAGATATTATATTTATCTATGACAATAAAATTCTTATAGTACTGGTTTCAAAAAAATTTTTACTAGCTGTATCCCATTTCTAACACCACTAACCACAAGTAAAATATTTGTATTTGTATTAACTTCACATATATTTATTGCCTTAGAAAAAAAAAGCTTTATTTATTGCTATTTTGTGGGTTATGGTGGTTTGTCTATGATGTACTATTAATTTTCCATTATGTAATCTAAAGAATATTTATGATTAAGTTTTTATTTCAAAAGTGAGTAAAAGCAACTAAGCAATAAAATACTATGATCAAACAATAATAATTATTTTATATTCCTCTGCTTAATAATCTGCTAACACAATTTATTCTAATTTTCATTATTTAAAATGCCTTTTGCATCATTATGATGCCTAAACTTAAATAATCTCATTGTTTGTAGAAAATCCTCAATTTACAGATACTTACTTTATTATTCCCAAGTTCTTTGAAGTAATTCTTTAGTCTGAATTGTTTTGCTATTTTAGACTATTATCTTTTACATTTTTTTTTTCATATGTCAAATGCATTGACTGCGAAGCAAACCTGGACCAGCTGCTGGGAAGGCAGCTATGCTAACCACTAGGCCTCCAATGCTTGACTATTATCTTTTACCTTTTAATCATACTTTAATGCAGATCTAACACTTTTTAGACTGCCTTCTTCTAAATCTTTTCAGTCTATTGCAAATTTCACACAATCTTGCCGATTGCCTTTTTCAGCATGTTTTTCTTTATTGTCTTTGAATTTTATAATCTTCTTAAAGTCACATAATGTTTTTAACCTACTACCACATTTTTTTATATTTATCATAGACTTTCTAAAAAAATATATTTTTTTTTTAAATCTTTATTTATACTACTGCAGTTTTTGTTTTTTCAATAAGAAATCGTTTTTTTTAGTGCTGTATTTAGACATTTTTCTGTAGTTCTATATAAATCAATTTTTTTAATATTCTTTATGCTTCCATCTTTAAAATGCTTATTATGTTTTTGTTTTAGTTTTATTTTATTATTTGCATAATTGTGTTTTTAATGACTTTTAGTTCTAGGGAAAAAATTCTACCTGTAAATAATATCATTTTAGTTATTTTCATTTGTTTATTTTTAAATCTTTCATCAAGAGTCAATTTAACAGTTGCTATAATATATATAGCAGAAAATAAAAATCATTTAAAATGTTGGTATTCCAGTTTTATTTTAAAATTCATTTAATGAGAAGCATAGAAGAATTTATTAATGATCATTAAACATATGGATTATATTATCTGTGACTTACAATGCCAAATTTTTTTTTTTTTTAAATGAAGCTTCAAATGTCATTTTAATATGTATATAGTTTGTTTTCATGACAGTTATTAAAAAGTTTTTGTAATCATTTTTTTATTAGTGCACTGAAATAAATCATGAATAATATTTATATATTTTTACTTTTAAATCTTGAGTCAGGTTTGTTTGGGTTTTTTTTCATTAAATTTTTGTAATATAAAATTATCAAACTCTGTCAATTGAGTTAAATTAAACGTTGTCTTAAAATGCTATCAATCTTTTCTTTATTTTGATTAGTGAATAAACATTTTTACATATTTTTAATATTAGTGTTTTTGCTATTTTATATTATATATTTTTGTTAAATCCATAAAAAAATATCTATATAATAATTTAATTGAAAACAATATTTTTAACTTACTATTCTTTAACAGAAATAAAAATTAATCTATTTTAATTCCAAATGTTTCAGTGAGTTACAAAAAAAATTGCCTCAATGATAAAAATCTATTGTTTCCATAAAAAAATTTTGTGTTTGAATCTAAATGTAATCGCAAATTCCCTCTATTAAGTTTTTTAATGATATACAGTTTTTAATTTTTTAACTTTGATTTATTTATATATTTATTAAAATTGAATGCAAAGACAAACCTATCGTTTAATTTAAAAAGTTGCTATGTTTAATTTTCAATTGTATTTTGCTTCAGTAATCTCTTTCTTTTCAGTTTCCTGCTAGTTATATTCTTACCGGAGTTCCATTAGCTCTGTTAATTATTTTCCATGTTAGAAATGTGCTATTGCTCTTATTGTATTCACACTTTCTGAAAAAATTAAAATGGGAATTCCAAAAAACAAACTTTTAATGACATATTGCATTCCATTACTATTTTAGGATAATGTAGAAATAAAACAAACTAACTCCTTTTTAAAACTTGTTTTTTATATGACTATAATCATGAAAAAAAAATCCAACGTTTTGACTATTTTATATAGTCTTTTTCAAGGCACACTAAAATAAAATAAAATAGAATATATATATAACAAATAACACATATTCCAAAAAAATAAAAAAATTAAAAAAAATTACAAAATATATTCATAACCAAAAATGTACCTTATCTCACTCCTTATCTCACTCCCCTTTTCTATTACCAACAATCACAACTTAAATTTTTGTTTATGAATATATTTTGTAATTTTTTTTTTTTTGGAATGTGTTATTTGTTATATATATATTATTTTATTTTATTTTAGTGTGCCTTGAAAAAGACTATATAAAACAGTCGAAACGTTGGATTTTTATTTATTTATTTATTTTCATGATTATAATCATATAAAAAACAAGTTTTAAAAAGAAGGAGTTGGTTTGTTTTATTTCTACATTGGATATTTATGAACTATTTTGAAAAGAAGAACTGTGTGCTTGATATATTAAATTATTTTGGGATAGTTTAAATTTCATGATTATATGCTTTTGAAATTGTTATGCAATTTTTTCATCTTAATTATCTTTTTTTCACATTTCTTATCAAAAATTATTTTATCTTAGGATCACAAAAACACGTTTTTGTTATCATTTCTTATGTATCTGAATTTAGTTGGTATTTTATTCATAGATTTAACAAACCTCTCCCGTGTGTTAACTTGATGTACAAATGGAAAAAGCTTACTTTTCAGAGTCAAGAAGTCAGTTGTTTTCAACATTTTTCTTGCTTGAAATAAATAATGTGTTGACCAATGCATTTGAATAGAGTGTTTTTTTTGTGTTCTAATTGCTATAAAAAACAATAGTGGTTGATATAGTATAGTTGCAACTCTAGAAAAGCTACAATATGCCTTAGATTTCCACAGATATACAACATGATGATGCTTTTAGAAAATATTTGTTCTGACAAACTTTTTGTAGAAACATCAACATGTTTTATTACCTTCATATTTGCAATAAACAAATATCATTTATCCACTATCACCCAAAAATTTAATAACTAAACTCATATATTTAAAGATACAAGTTAATCTTTTTAAAAGAACATTTTTTAAATTGATGATGATTTTTGGAAAAAAAATTAATAATGCTATAATGCAAATAAGTTCCAATTTTTTGAACACAAATCTAAAACCTTATAAATAAACCATATCACAAACAAGATTATTCAAATATTCTTATAATAGTAAATATTGTTGCTTCAGCTATGAATATGAGGTTAAAAGACCTCAAAAGTGCTAAGCCTGGTATTTAATTTTGATATTTCTCCTTCACCAATGAGCATTCAAAGTTGGTATAATTACTATTAAAAAAATGTCTGAAATGCTGAATAAGCACTGATCTTATTGTAAATAATAAATAAAAATATTTCAATAATTTCTTTGCTTATTTGGTATATATTTTTTCTGCTTAGAAGATAGAAACAGCGAAATATTGTGTGATTTTTGGATTGTCTCCAAATCCTTGCTGAACAATCCGTTAGTTACTCTGATCAAATTTATTTTGCCTCATTATTAGATCCCCCTTCCCCAAATAAATTGTAATAATTTTATAAAAAAGATTGACTTAATTTTTCAAATGCTGTGTTTATGCTAACTGGTGAATATATAAACAAAGCATTACAAGAATATTAAATCAGTTAATAAATTATTTCTTTATTTACAAACTTATCAATTATTATTTCATGCATTCATTATAGTAATAATGAAATAAACTATTTTATTATTTTATGAAAAATACACAAATTAGTTGTATTAGGTTTACTGTTATATTATTTTTAGTTTATATATAATACTTGCTAATAAAATAAAAGCAATAAATGCTACATACACAACCCATAGAATAACAATTCCTCATAGCTCTGAGAACATATTTTCTGATGTGTTATATCTGAAATGCATGGTGGATAAAGCAAAAATAAATATCTGTATAAATAATGGGTTCTATATAAATAACTCCTAACCTAATATTATTTTACTTGTATATTCTACTGCTTCTACTGTTATTGACTAGAGTTACTGTTATAATACTAATAAAGATAAGAGGTATATCATTAAACTGTTACCATGTGATATCTTTCATACAGAAAGGTTATTAATTTGTCAAAATTCTGGAATCATGCATTTATGATTATGTTTAATTCTATATAATAGGATTATGATATAATTGCAGCTGTATCAATGAATCGATAATGATTGAAAATGCTGATGATGATAACAATGTATAATATGAATAATATATAATATTCAAAATATAATTCCATAAATTTAAAAAAAATTAAAACATACGAACATAAATATATCAAAGATATTGTGGTTACATTTTCTACAACTGACAATTGCATGTAACTAAAAACTTTAATTATAGATTTATATAAAATTAATTATAAAATAGCATCTCAATAATTAGTATTAGTCTACAATGCCATACTAAATTAAAATTAATATTTTTCTTTTACATTTTATTAAATAAAACTATACAATGTATACTGTGCATGAGAGTATGTTAGCGACATTTAGGCAATAAGTGAGATTTCTCTTTGTACTGTCCAAGATTTGAAACATGTCAGAAGTGATATATATTTAGTGTTTAAATAATTAATTTTTTTACAGGCCAGCTATATAATTAGTGACTCTCAAGAATGTATATGCACTTACAGTGACAATATCTTACATATAATCATTTCTTCACAGAAATGATCCATATATGTACCATTCATTTATTGGATTTTTCTGCAGCCACTTTTCAATTGTGGCACATTACAACATATCAAAAATTTACACAAACCTTTGAAATAATTTGTCTACATGAATTTTATACTTATTGTAGTATATTCAAGAAAAGATAATAATTTATATTACTTTTTTATATTGGAGAGAAGGATTTGCTGCTAATTTTTACAGAGCATATGTTTTTTTTTCTATATTGAATAAATTTTTTTATGTGATGTAAAATTTTTATTTTATAAAACCACTAATAAGCAAATGATTTTTTGCTTTGAAATTCTTAAGAAGTTTGAGCATAGGTAGTGAAGAAAACTATAATCCATTAATCTTGTCCTCCAGATATCACTACACTAAATCACATGTTGCATAGATATGTTAATAAATAATGAATTGATATAGTTATAAAAAATCTGAGTACTGAAAGTGATAGAGTTAAGCTATGATTCATATATTTGAAGATCCAGAATCTACCAATCTACTATTGCATTAAACTATTCAGAAAGACATCAGCATAAAAATAAATTATGCTCTATATACTTATAATATTAATTTAAATAATAAGTGTAATAATATTCAAGGCTAAATGGGTTTATAAGTAACCACTAGAAACCAGTCAGCACTTAGTCAATCTCAATATAGACAACAATCAACAATTTCAAATTGTTGTCAATGCAACCCTTGACAACAGTTTGAAATTGTTGATCATTGTCTATATTGGGATTGTCTTAAGTGTTGGCTGGTTTCCAATCGTTACTTATAGTATTAAGTATAAATATAATTGTCAATTTTATCTTTCTGCATATCAAAAGCAGACTTCAATTTTTTTTTCTTTTCATTAATCAAAAAAAAAAAACTTAAATTAAAATAGAAATTCTATTTCTTAATAAAATAATCAGTGTCCTTAATTGAATTTTTATATTTGTTATACTAATAATTTAACTTTTTTAAAATACATATTACTCCATTCTTTAATAAATAAAGAAATTAATTATGCTATCCCAATGATAAATCTTTGACTATTGTAAGAAAAAGTTTAATGAATATGGCATCAGCTACAAACCAACACAACTTTTTCTATTAATAATATAACAGAATTGCTGATGTTCTCTACAGCACATTATATTTTTAGTTTAATACCATCCCTTATCAGCAATATTTATTTAGACCAGCTTGAAAACATAGCCATAACTACTACTTTATTTCCACCAAAAATTTAGCTTCATCATGTCAGCGATACATTCATTTCCTGACCAGGTGATGAGATACTGTAAATATTCTGAGAACATATCAATGACATATCTTCTTCAATTAAATTCACAGTAGAATTAGAATAACAAATAAAATAAGATCACAAACTTCAAATATTGAGCAACATTCAAATACCAAAGAAAAAGGCTATCATTTTGTTGACTAAACTGAGATTTTTCTTTCTAAAAACACATTTTAATTGTGATTTTTAGTTTTGTTATTATTTTACCTTTTTTTACCATTTTGGACACTTCGATTGTTTTCTGTTCAGTTACATCTAATCTGAGTTATTTACTTATTATTTACATTTTAAAAAATGCATATTTAAATAAAACATAAAATGGATATTGTCTTATGAATATAAAAAAATTCCAACAGTAGTACTTTATTTTGAAAACATGAATATATATCAACTATATAATGTATTTTCAGCCATAAATTATTATAATTTTTTTAACTTTAGCAGCTTGAAAAGTCTTCTATAAAATAAATATCTTGGTGGACCCCCATTTTCACCTATTAGTTTTTCGTTAGTAATTAATAATAAGCAATTTTTCATTTTGATTATTTATATATATATATATAAAACTGTTACATTTATGTACTTATTTAACATATTGATTTTTCAGACATCTAGAGATTCCATCCAAAAACATATTTATTAATAGTTTTATTAAGTCTTCAAATCTCCCACTGTAACTATAAAAGATTGTGATTACCTCTGTGCTTTATGCTGCTTGATCACACCTGCAGAGGGCAGTAATCTTTATTTTTAATCTTAATATAATAATTTTGCAATACCAAAGTCAGTCACCAAAAAAAAATAATAAAAGTATATATGAATTCAGAATGTAATAATTATTTTTTAATAGCTGTGTAATAAACAATAATGATTCACTATTAATAAATTCACATATCGTGAGTAAAATAGAGTTGTTTTGTTTTGTTTTTTTGGAAAAAGTAAAACTTTTCATTTCCAAAAACCTCACTATTATCAGTTTAGAACTCAGAAATCAAACAAACACAGCATCAAAATCATTGGAAAAAACGATTATAATTGGGAAGATGTTCATTTGCTGTATTATCATGGGGTAACTTACCTGTTTCCCATTGTACATTTGACTTCTTTTAAACTTTTTAAAAGGTTTTAAAATTTTTTTAATGAATTTTTACATAATCATTTGATATTATATAATAAACTGTAATGTACATAATACGTATATATATATATTGATAAAATAAAATAATGTAGGTACTGATGTATATGATAAACCATAACATTGTTCTCATCCTCTCTTGTTAATTGTAAATTACGAATTAAAATGAATGTATAAATATCTAATAAATAAATGATTAATTACTCCATTAATTAAGAATTGTAAATCTAATCTATAATTTATAATGCACAAATCAGGTAAAATTTACCAACTCAGCTTTATGGAATAGGTAGATATTCTTAAGTTTTCTCGTATTTAAGAACAATAATTCAATGAATACATAGAAATTGTGAAGAATCTTTATATAAATTAACTATAAAATATTTTAACCAAGATTGTAAATATATTCAAACACACACACATACACATCTTGAAAAAGCGTTAGAAATCTATCACTATTTTTTTAAATCCAATTTACTATAACTTAAATAATTGTAAACATATAGATATACGTATAAGAATATATAATCACTGTTTTTATTCCAACTATTTTTCTACAATATAAATCAAAATATATATTCAGTTATTTATAAAAATATTTCTGCCTATTAAAATTAACTGTAATAGTCTTATTAATGGTTTCTAATTTTTTTTTACTGTGAATTTATTATTCACATTTTTCTGAATTATTCATTTTCTATGACAAGAAGTAGCATTGTAAAACATATCCGAACCAAATTAATATAAATAAACAATTTAATAATAGATACTTATTTTAAATATTAATATAGCTTCTATTTATAATATTTTATTTTTCAAATCTTATACATAATTGAAATCATAATTATTCATTTTTGATGTCAGATGACAAATCTATTATTTAAAAAATGAATACATAATCTTTTTAATAGTGTTTTTTATTACTATTATTCTTGCAGAAATAATGGAATTATAATTTTAGCTAAGCTAATTTATTAAACTTTTTCATGTCAAAAATTTAAAACATTCATCTAGAAAAATAAAAAATTGATTTAAATTTTTTTTTAAACCCCCCCTAAAAACAAAAGCATTTACTACTAGTGAGTCATTGGACTGCATTGATAGACTTAGATGAGGTAATAATAGGGAAGTAATTTTACTCATTTAAGAATTTGATTTGTTTGAACTATAAATAATGAAACAAAAACTGACTTGGAAAATCATTTAACCTCACCAAGTTGTAAATGAAAAGAGGCTTGAACAGCTTCTTGTTGACACAAGAGGTCACTGTCATCTGGGACAGATTAATGGGATATTGATTTTATTATAATTACTTGATAATGGAGGCCTGGCTTTTTAGCACTTGTTTTTCATATCTAAACTAGAAATTATTCTGTCAGAAAGCTTTTCTTTACTCTGATCTGAAGTGATTGAAAGAAACTGTTCTATTATTGTTTACTAAGATGATTTGATCAGGCAGGATTGAGAAACAATTAAGAAAAATCAGACTAATTGAAAAATTACCATATTGTTTTATAAATGACTGCGCACTTTTATACCACTATACAAAACCAATTATTTTTATGCTAATTGGGTTAGATCTTTAAAAACCTCATTAAAAAATCATTTTTGGTCAAAATATTTTACTTTTTTTAAAGGCTGTAGCTTTATTAATGATTTCGAAAATTATATATATAGTGATAATATATTCATTTAAAAAAATAAACTAAACGTTATGAAATTTAGAGATTATTATACACTAGAAATTAGTTTCATATAAGCGCGGATTACATTCTGAATCATAAATTTTCAGAACTTTAAGCTCTGTAATAATCAACATGAAAGTAGAAATCAATTTAAATATCTTGATAGCTTAACGGATGTGAATTTGACATATGACGCAAACTACATTGAAGTCGTTTGCTGCATTTAACAAATAGGGTGTTTTGTCATAATGATATACCTACAGCAACTAAATCAGTTGCGATTAGGGCTACTATTTCGTCCAATTTATTTTATAAAGGCAAAAGATACAGCCTTTATTCATATAACTTAATGATGTTTTTAAAAAAAAAAAAATTACGAATGCTCCGTAAATTGGAGAAATGATGGCAAGATTATAATACTATTCGGTATATTCTTTAGCTTGCTGAGTAAAATTCTATAGATTATATTATTATAAAATGCTTATCTTCATGTGATTGAGAATTGATAATACAAATAAGTAGATATTCTAAAGAAGTGTTTTATCTGAACTACACTATGGTGTTCTGGAAGAGACTGACGGTTTTTGTTGTAAAGATTATCTCTTAAATACTTTCTTAAAAAAGTATAATATTAATTTCTTTCATTTATTGAGATGTGGTTGAAGATAAAATACAATTGGCAGCTGCAATAGACAAAATATCAAACTCTTTTAAAAAATAAAGATTGCTGCAAAAGAGGTTGAAAACAGCATTTCAACATGTATTATAAATAGATTAAAAATCTATAATGTGATATATATGTCCATGTTTGTGTGCCACATATTATTTTATATAGTCATTACAAGACGTTTCTTTAGTTTGTTTGTTTTTTTGTCTTTGTATTTTTTTTCCTGAAGCTTAGAATACCCATAATCATTTGTGAATAGCTGCAAATTTATGAAGATAATTTTGATCATCTATGTAAACAAGGCATTAATGTTGAGCCATTTGACAGGGGTATTGCTTAGGTTTTTATAATAAATATTGGTTCAGTGCCATTCTGAGGACCATATGTATTTAAAAGCATACTAGAAAGAAGCTATATTCCATATAGTTTATAATAATATCCATTATGAGTAACAAATTTAAGTTCATTGTGAAATATATATTATCCTAATTCAAATGATCAACAATTTCAATTATTGAATATATTATTCTATATTAAACTAATTTAATGTTTTGTAACTTGGAAGTTTGCAAAAAAAATGGACTACATAAAATGACAGTTTTGAGTTGCAATCTATGATTTTTGAATTCTTAAATCTACCATTCTATCATTATTACTAAACCATACAAAACAGTATTCACTAATATAAACTATATTCAATCCCAATAGAAATTGAAGATTTTGGCAAGTCCAAAATTTTTTAAATATTATTATTTTCTCTAAACCAAATAAGTTTTTAGCAATCAACAGAATCACAAACTTCATCAGAACTTTTTAGTAACAATTTTACTGATATTTTTGGCATCCAAGTACTACTTAATGACTATCTTTTTGCAAATATTAACAAATTTATAATAACTAGAAATCAAGCACTTGGAATAATTCAGATTTGATATCACATTTGTATCATTACTATTTTAAATTTAAAATGTTAATAAATTAACTTTGGCTATTTTTAAAGCAACTAGACATTATTTTGTAATAGTTGTAACACTTAATTTATCTTTTATTGTGTTTTTGTTTGAGAAAATTACTTATTATCTGGGCAACTCAGAAAACCACTATTTAAGATTTTTTTGAACTAATATTATAGATCAGAGGTGGCCAACTTTTGTGTTCATAAGATCTACTTTTTATTTTTAAAATGTGTTGCAATTAACTTGTTATAGGCGATCGACTTGTAGTCATGGGCCTAGTCTAAGTGGAGGGAAGTGTTAAATACGTACTATTTTTATATATCTACCTAGTAAAAAATAATTATTTAATGGTCCAAAAAAACTCATGTCTGGGGGAATTAAAGCAACATGAGTAATTATTAATAATATTTATTAATTCAAATTAGCTACATTAAATCAAGATTAAAAATATTATTTTCAATAATGATATGGCTTAGTGGACTTCACCTATCTAAAATTAAAAAAAAAAAAAAGAACAAAAACAAAAGTAATAAAAAAACTTGAAAATCCTGACTTAATTTGTTTCACTTGTTACCTGACAGCTCTTGCCAGATTGACCTCGTGATTAACCAAAAATGGACACCTCTGTTATAGATGAAGTGGCAGTAACAATTCACACTAATTCACATTCTATTTATACATTAAGTGTTTGTATTTTGGTATGATTTAAATGGATTTTTTCCCCCATTATATACATAAATGAACATTATAGTTAAGGGCAATGTTATCTCTTTGATTACTTTTTTTTGCTTTGAATCTATCTACTTACTTTTTTTACTGTATAGGTAGATATATAAATAAATGTACATCTTTTTGAAAAGTGGAGTAGACACACTAAAATAAAATACAATTTATGTTTTTAATATCAATTCTTTTTGTTAGTGAAAGATAAAATGGTAATTATATAATGCAGGTAGACTACCATTACTTGAAAACCCTGGATTCAGAAAATTTTCAGAACGCATAGTCATTCAAATGTGTTATTATATTGGCAAAATGGAAACCATTTAAAAATTAAATATAAGTTAATAGTGAATATTTTTTAAAAAATTATTTATATTTATTTGTTTATGAAAAAAATTTGCATCAGTAAATGGCAAAATTTGAAAACCGTACTATAATAAAAGTTATATATTGTAAAAATTATGCTAAAAACAGAAATGCTCAAAAATTAGTTTAATTTTTTAATAAATATCCGTATTATTTCTTAAAAGTTAAATAAATTAAAATTTTGTAACAGCAAACAGCAAAAATGTACAATAAAAATTGAAGTTTCTTTGTATCCTTTTTAAAATAACTGGATTAATGTAAATATGTCCACTTCATATAAATTATTTTTATTGATGTTTTAAGGATTAGAATGGTGTAACCTTGCACAGACATTAAAACAGTCATTATTTTTAAATGAATTTTAGCAAAGAACCATAAATATTTTAATTTTGGCTTTCATACAGAAGTGCAAATAAATATTTATTTATACAGTTATAGATAAATTAAATAAGTTATATGATGGTCATGTTAAATAAGTCCCTGTTATATCAAATAGCTGAGGAAGGCATTAAAAGTATAAGGACAGTTTGCCAATTTTTTAACAAAAAATTAATATAGAATCATATTTTTTGTTTTTGAAATTACTATATAGAAAGTTGGAAATTTACCATAGCATAATGTAATGTATATATACTATCATTTGAATGTTAGCTTAAGAAAAACAATATTTTGTATTAATTATGGAAATTTTTTCTCTAACTGAGCATGTTTTCTAATGTAAAATTTAAAAGTTTGAATTAAGCAGTTAAGATTTGGAGATATAAGTAGAATGTAGGTATAAACATATGTTAACAAATAATATTATAGGTTAAAGAAAATTATATATATTGAATGTTAATACAATGAATAATAATAATAATAATAATAATAATAAAGAATGCGCATGCGCGTGTATGCCTAAGTCATCAAGAACGAAGGTCTTATTAATAATCTTTTTTTTCCCATATTCTAATCGTTTTCACACTTAAAAACTGTGATATATATCTGTGATAGATAAAGACAGCGATGGCTGATTACTGAACAGTTGTTTTTCTAGCAAAAAGTAAGTAATACGGTCGTTCATAACAAAAAATAATTCTAACGTCATAAACAAACATGGCGTCGCGTCAAGAAGTAAACGACGTAAATTGCACTCAAACAAACGGCGATAAAATGAAAACTGCGACTATCGCAAAAACATACGCAAACGTAACAAAAATAAACCAGCAGCTTCACAGCATCGAAAAAAGTCCAGCATTAACACAGACAGCAAGATTTAGGAAGGTAAATCAAGCCGACATAAATAATTTAAACCTCGTGGAAAACAATAATGAAGAGCCCTCCCCAACGATATGGAATCAAGATGAACTGCAAGAAATAAACGTTAATTTCAACAGCACCATCCCAAAAAAATTATTCGCAACTTTCCAAAAATTTTTTTCACCGAGATCATTAGTGTTAGCTGTCACTGATAGGAATTTAACACTCTATAAATTCCCCAGAGAGCTTCTTTACGAGGAGCTGACAGCAACAGCATTGTGGGATACAGTCTCTAGTATTGGAGAGCATCCAAACTCGCGATACGTTGCAATTCAGTTTTTCGATGAACATCAGCGTGCAAGATTTCAAACTAAAGTAAAAACTTTAGGAAGCTACGCGCTAATAATAGTCGATCAAAGCTTGCAAAACTATTGTAACGGAATAATTAAAAACACTTACTTCGGATATACCATTCAGGATTTTCAAAAATTAATACAGTCATTTGGCAAAGCTATTTATATAAAACAAATCTACTTATCCGACACCCCCATACCGGTTTTCAGCAACAACTTTCATTTCAAAATAAAGCTGAATGACAATGTAAACCCGGAGGATATTCCAACACAAATAATTGACCAGAATGCAATACTGACTATTCACATAAAAGGATTAAGGCCGAGATGTTTTGCGTGCGGTGAAACCGGACACTTAGCAATCGATTGCAACACCAAAATCAACCAGAAAAACCAACCGAGCTCTGAAGATCAACCAACAGAAGCTCACCAACCGGAATCAAACAGTACAAAACAGATAACGAAAACAACTAATAAACAAGAAAAAATTAATAAAAAAACCACAGATCAACAGCAATTGAATAATAAAAAAACTGCACACACGTTGCCAGCACCTGAAATTCTGGATTTATCAACAAAATCAACCAATAGAATTCAAACCCCTACTGATAAAAAAACAGAAAGTCAACAACCTCAAGAGGCTCCAATGGAAAAAATAGCGCACAATCTAAGTCAGCCTACCAAAAATACTGATGAAAAAGAGATAATAAAAGAACAAATAAACTCACACAGTAATAGTGATCAAGAAAAAATATATATAACACACCAAACACCCAATATTAAAAATAATACAACAATGGAAATTATGGAAGCTATCACCCCAAATATGCCTCAAATCACCAAAGCTGACACAGAACAAAGAAGAAGACCAGGCCGCCCACCAAAGAAAAATAGAGGGCCCAAAAAAATCAAAACAGAATCCAACCTTAGCCTTTCTGATCACAACAATACAACTACAGTGGAAACAGATGAAGATCTGGAAATGGAATATGAGAATGAATGGGAAGAAACACCAGATCAACCCTAATATTTAAATCTCAACCAAAAAACATATAATGAAAATAAAAATTGCGGCAATCAATGTCAGGGGTTTGAACTCAACCTCAAAAATTAATAAGTTAAAACATTGGATCAAGGATATACAACCACACTTGCTTGGTATACTTGAGACAAAAATTTATGCTGGATCACAAACTGACCCAGCCAAACATTTAAATACAGAAGGTTTCTGTGCATGCTCCAGAGACTCTTCCTCTCCCTCAGCTGGAACTGGACTCATAATTGCTAGAAATTGCCCATTCACAACGTTCAAAATAATTCACATTGACATGAACTTATTAATTGCAACCTTCAACCAAAAAAGCATAACAATAAATCTGGTTTTTGTATATATGCCTTTACAGGATAAAAAAATAGATACCATAATTGCAAACATTAATTCAAGGTTAGCTACAACTTCAAACCCAACCATCTTAATTGGAGATTTTAATTTAAAATATCAGGAATTTACCCAACGTTGGCTTCACAGAATAAACATACCACTAATGAGTGGCCAAGGTTTTTTGCCAGATGATGCCATCTCTTTCCACAATAATCGCTTCTCTTCACTTATTGATCTGTGCTTTTATTCTCCAATGCTTCACCACCTTATTGAAATAAAACTAACTCCCTCAACTTTTTCCGATCACTCAGCTCAAATAGTCACAATTGACTGTGCCCAAATTCAAATATCACCCTTTCCACTTACAAGAACAATAAGAGTTTTACTCCCAGAAACAACCCCTGAATTTCTGTTCTCTGAGACCTACATAATGCTAAACAAAATCAAAGATATGACTTTGAACCCGGTCCAGAAATATCTAGCATTTATGGGAATGTTGTCCTTTAACATCAACCATATAACAAAAAAACAACCTCCACCATCAAGACTTTTGTCTCTGGCAGATCAGTTACACCAGAGAATAATCATGATTAACCCATCACACTGCACCCAGCAGTATATATTCAAGCTTACACATGCATACAATAAAGCATGTGAAGAACTCAAAAGCTATCTGAAGATAAAGAAAAGCAAGGTATGCCTAACCAGGCCACACACTTGGACAAGAGATTATATAAGATGGGCGCTGGGGAACCAACCAGATGTAAAAGTGCCAATGGCACTATATACAAATAGTGGAACATATGCAGGACACAATATGATTATGCCAATTTTTGAATATTTTAAAGAGAAATTACAAGAAAGACAACCATATAAAATACCACATAATCTGTTTGGCCCACCAGAGACAAAAACCCCATTCACAAAAGATCTCTTCACAACAAAACTAAATACTATTCGAAACGCTTGCCATCCAGGTAGTCCTGGAGTTCCATTGTTTGTATTAAAGCATCTAAGTAAATTCACAACAGAATATTTGTGTCAGTTAGCAAACCATCTAGCACAACAAATTCAACCCATGGAGGGTGTCTATCCAATAGCCATAGTACCCTATAATAAAAAGAAAGCAATTATTCCACCTATTACAGACCTCAGACCAATATCTATGGGACCTTTGCCAATCAAAATTCTGGAGAAAATTATTAAAGATGAAATTGAACCGTATATAATGCCACTTATCTCCGAAGCACAATATGCAAAGAAAAACTCTTCAACAACAGAAGCAGCTTTATTCTTCAAAGCAATTCTAGCAACAGTAAAACAGCGGAAAAAATACGGACCCGTTGTTGTGCAGCTTGACATAGAAGCTGCATTTGACTCAGTCAATATATACACACTTCTAAAAATGCTAAAAGACACAGAAATTCCTAGAACACATCTATATATAATTGCTAACCTGCTTCTGAACAGAGAGATCCATATAACTTTAAATGGAAGAAACTCACCATCTTTCACACCCACCAAATCTATATCCCAAGGATCCCCTCTTAGTTCACTATTGTTTATATTTTACATCAATCCCCTTATTAAAAGCATACAAAATGCATTTACTGGGATCGAGATACCAGACACAACACAGCGCACTACTTGCATCGCCTATATGGATGATGTTACCATATTCCTAACATCAAAAAAACAAATACCGCAACTCCAAAAGATATTACAAGAATATTCACAAAAATATGAATTATCATTTAATCCAGCAAAAACCACAGCCTGGTCTCTATACACTGGTAAACCCTGTACATCAATTTACAAATCAAAACCAAACTCTTTCCTTGGGTTCCCATTTCATATGGGAATTACAGGAATGAGATGTCATATCCAAAATAAACTTAAAGAAGAAGCCACAAAAATTATAAACTCCTTGTCCAAGGCATATCTTTCACTATATTCCAAAGTACAGTTAATTAACCAGCTTATCACAACCAAAATAACTTACTATGTACCGGTTATTTCATTCTCAAAGGGGTTCATTTCAAAAATTAAAACCATATATAATAAACTACTTTGGGCCAGACAAACAGTAGCAATTTCCACAAAAAAACTTAGCCAACCTCTAATAAAAAATGGACTTGGCTTGCACAACATCAATGTTTTTCATATACAGAAGTTAAGGAACTCAATAATCACAATACTTGCCAAATACCCCAAAATTAACCACTTGCTAGAAGTTACTCCAACAGATAGACCACCTCCAAAAGGTTCCTTTTTCACCAACATTATATACCAATGCAAAACCACAGACAAGATTCCAGAACAGTATTTGCATAAGTATTCATACTGGGATATTTATGGTTTAATAAACAGAGAAGCAGATACTAATGTTATACAACCTATGCTAGGAATTAACAACAAGAGACTACTCAAGGAATATAAAAAATGGGCTCTAGAGCCCAAATACTTTGATTTTATCATGAAAATCAATCTCATTGCCTTGCCAACAACCCACTTTCTTTATCATAAAAGAATGTATATATCTATTGACCCCTTCTGTGGACTCTGCCATCGAGCAGAAGAGACACTGGACCACTTTATTTATCAATGTGTAGCACTTAACCAAACACGACAGATGATATGTAACACCTACAGAAAACCGGGTACAATCATTAATCACATAATAGCTGCTTTTCAGGGAAGATCAATACCTAGCATTAGGGCAGCCACATTTGTTCTATATGCGTATTGGTGCACCCGATGTACTTTCTTAATTGGCAATAACACCAGACGACACCCAGCTACATTTAGCAACAAACTGCTACACATTCGAAATAGAGATAAAATAATAACCAACCCCCACTTATATGCAGCAACATGGTCATTGTTAAAACAACCATCAATGCTGTGAATGCTGCAAAGAAAAACTATCATACAACTAACATTCAAAGTGATATGCGGACAAAACTGAATAAGCTCCTCAAACTTTAGAACTCTGATTATTTTTGCTTGTTTAATTTTTATATTGTTATAGTCCATTAACCACAAAGTGTAACCACTAAATTCATTTATATGTGTTTACCCTAATATTATTCATTGTATGTTAAATTTCAAATTTTTCTAGATGTAAACTTATGTAAACCATTGAGATCAATAAAGCCTTTATTGAAACGTAATAATAATAATAATAATAATAATAATAATAATAATAATAATAATAATAATAATAATAATAATAATAATAATAATAATAATAATAATAATAATAATAATAATAATAATAATAATAATAATAATAATAATAATAATAATAATAATAATAATAATAATAATAATAATAATAATAATAATAATAATAATAATAATAATAATAATAATAATAATAATAAATAGGACCGCAGCAAATCTCTGCTGAGGTAAGAAGCAATCCTTAAGTTCTCCGATGTAAGTATTTATTTTTTACTTTTGTTCCAACTTGTTATTTCGCAAAACAAACATAATACAGGAAAAATCGAATTATATAATAGATTAATAGTGTTTTTTGAAAAATATCGGTGTGTTTTAATATCTTTTTTTTAAAAATAAAAAAATACTGACTTGAGTCAGAATAAATCATGGCTACTGCCCAGTCAAGCGTGAGCGAATTAAGCACCAATACGAAATTAACAACATCGTTAGTTTCAACATCGCCTATTTCGTATGCAAAAGTACTTAAAAGTAATAGCAATACTACAGCACCAACTCAAATACCGCGCTTCCGTAGAACAAACACAAATGATATAAAAAATCTTGATCTAAACACTCGAGAGGAAAATCAACCCCCAGCCGCAATCTGGACAAAAGAAACGCTTGAAAATGTGACGGACCGTTTCAGTAATACGGTGCCTCGTACGTTATTTGAAACATTTCGCAGGTTTTTTTCACCAACTTCGTTAGTACTCGCAGTAACCGATAATCAATGCTCATTATATCGTTTCCCAAAAGCTTTATTATATGAAGCAATCACGCAAAATGCACTATGGGAAACAATCTCTTGTATCGCCGACCATCCAAATTCTCGATATATAACCATTGATTTTTATACTCAGCAGCAAAAAGAACGTTTTCAATCCACTATTTTAGCACTTGATAATTACGCACTCGTAATTATAGATGAAAACCGGAAAAATATAATTACTGGAGTGCTTAAAAATACTTATCTTAAATACAACGTACAAGATTTTCAAAAAATGATAAACCCGTTTGGAAAAGTAATTGCCCTACAGCCTATATATTTAAAAGACACACCTATACCGATATGTAGTAATCGTTTTGAATTTAAAATAAAACTACATAAAAACGTAGACGCCTCAACGATTCCAACACAGATTACAGATCAAGAAGCGACACTCTCTCTTCACATAAGAGGTCTAAAGCCACATTGTTTTGGCTGTGGACAGAGAGGACACCTAGCAACTCAGTGCGATAACACAAAAAGCAATCACTGTGAACAAACTAAAATCCTCTCCCCAGAACAACCCAGTGATGAAAATAAAATTTATAATAACACTACATCCATTGGCAACCCAATAATAGAAACCGGAAAAAAACAGGTTCAAACACCCACAAACAAAAATAATAATGGAGCAGAATTGCCTATCCCAAAGACCAACCAAAAAAATAATAACACAAAAACTAACACAGAAATCCAAGATTCAAACGAAAATAATTCTCAAGAAACCACAACACAAAATACAGCAATTACATCACAGGATCAGCATCTCAATAAAACAAAATGTGTACCAAGTAAAAATCAACAAACAGAAAGTAAACACACACAGTTATATAATGAAAATATAAATCCAGATAATATAAAGATACCAATAATAAAAAAAACTACAATTATAAACAAAACTGCATCAAACATAATGGATGCAATAGAAGCCCCTCTTCCACCTATTCAAGAGAATACACCAGAGGGAAAAAGAAAGCCAGGTCGACCACCAAAAAATCATGAATCCAAAAAGGCAAAAAAAACAGACCAAAAGCACAACTCATCAGACATATACAATTTAGAAAATGATGAAATAGAAATGGATGTAAGCCAACAACAAATGGACACCTGTTCGGTTTCATCACAAATTGCCTGTATAGAGTCTGAAGCAATATTAAATGAAAGAAAAACTGATAATAAACCCAACAATGTCTTAAATATGTATCAGCATCCATCTACTGCAATATAAACAAACATTTAGTATTAAAAATAAAATAAAAATCAATACCCTGTTAAAAAATTATTTAAAACATGAAGATAAAAATTGGATCTCTCAACATTAGAGGCTTAAATGCCACCAAAAAACTTTTTGATCTCAAAAAATGGTTACATACAACACAACCACACATACTGGGGCTTTTGGAAACAAAAATATACAGCAGCTCTCAAATTGATCCATCAAAATATTTAGTCAGCCAAGGTTTTTGTGCCTGCTCAAGGCAATCATCATCACCATCAGGTGGCACAGGCATAATTATTTCCCACAACTGCCCTTTCGATTCTTTTAAAATTATATATATTGACTCTAATCTTATCATATTAACACTCCATCATAAAAATATCACACTTAACCTAGTATTTGTATATATACCACCAGGCCCTGTCATCATCTCCAGAATAATAGCAACAATAAATTCAATGCTTACAGCAACACCAAATCCCATAATACTCCTGGGAGATTTCAACATGACCTACCAAACTTTTGTCACCAAATGGATCCATCAAATAACAATCCCACTTATGAGTGCTGAAGGTTTTCTCCCATCAAACTCAATATCTTTTAATAACAATAGATATAAGTCACTTATTGATTTGTGTTTCTACTCACCAATGTTACATCATTATTTTAATCTTGAACTCTGTCCATCTATAATCTCAGATCATGCTGCTCAGTTCATCAACCTCGACCTAACAAAAATACAAAATACAACAATAGCCCTCCAAAAGACTATGCGAATACTTCTTCCAGCACAAACAACTGAATTCTTATATTCAGAAACATATATAATGCTCCAAAAACTTCAAAACATGTCACTCGATCCAGTACAAAAGTATATAGCATTCACCAATATACTTTCTTTCAACATCAATCATATTACCTGCAACTCAACACCCCCCACCAGATTATTAGCATTGGCAGATGAACTACATAAAAGAATAACCATTTCCAGACCAACTACAGATAATCAAACACAAATTAAAAAACTTACAGAAATGTACAACAATACATGCAATACACTAAAGCAATATGTAGCAATAAAAAAGAAAAAAATATGCCTTACACAACAACATACTTGGACCAGAGCATACATACGGTGGGCATTGGGATACCCATCCACAGTCAGAGTGCCTATGGCACTTGAAATAGATGGCTCTATAACAGCTGGACATAACATGATAAACCCAATATATCAACACTTTAAAAAAAAACTGCAAAAACAGAGAGTGTACATACCAAATGAAGACATATTTGGAGACCCTGAAACAGACACACCAATAACAACAACTGACATTGCATTTCAACTTGCAACAATAACAAACACATGTCACCCAGGACCACAAGGAATCCCCAAATTTGTGTTCAAACATCTTAGTCACTTCACATCAAAATACCTGTGCGATCTAGCCAATTACATATCCCAAAAAATTTACAACATACAAAGTCTATACCCAATTGCAATGGTTCCATTTAACAAAAAACCAACAGCAATATCATCTTTATCTAATCTACGACCAATTTCAATGGGACCTTTAGGAATAAAAATTCTTGAAAGAGTGATAAAGGAAAAAATAGAACAACACATACTCCCTGTGTTATCATCAGCACAATATGCCAAAAAAGGATCATCCATTGGCCAGGGTGCCTTAATGTACAAAACAATTATCGAAGTAGTAAAAAAAAGAAAGAAATATGCACCAATTATAGTTCAACTAGACATTGAGGCAGCTTTTGACTCAGTGCCTATAGCCAAATTATTAGACGTGCTGAAAAAAACAACAACACCTCCATCCCTACTATATATAATAGCCAATCTGCTACTCAGCCGTGAAATTCACATCACATTGAATGGAAAAAAATCACCAGCCTTCAGACCGAGTCAATCCATCCCACAAGGATCCCCCCTAAGTGCCTTGCTCTTTACAATATATATAAATCCTCTATTAATAGAGATACAGAAAAAAATAAAAGGCATTCAAATTCCAAACACTGCTTTAAATATATCATGCATAGCCTATATGGACGATGTAACTGTTTTCCTCCCCTCTAAAAAGAACCTCCCTATATTACAAGAGATAATCAAGAATTATACCTCAAATTTTAATTTAAAAATTAACACAAATAAAACTGCTGCATGGTCAATATACACAGGCAAGCACTGTACAGAGATGTTTAATGGTAAACCATCTGCTTTCCTTGGTTTCCCATTCTACCTTGGAACCAATGGAATGAGGCAAAAAATTCAAAATAAATTAAAAAAAGATGCTGAAAAAATCACAGCCTCACTTGAAAAGTCATACCTGTCAATATATGCAAAGGTAGCACTATTTAATCAACTTATAATTACAAAAATTACATACTATACACCTATAATCAAATTTGCAAAAACATTCATATCTAAAATCTCATCAATCTGTAACAAACTAATATGGAAGAGAAAGACAGTGGCAATATCTTTAAAAAATCTGAGCAGACCACCACATAGCAATGGACTTGGACTCCATACAATCAATGTTTTTTACACGCAGAAATCAGTAAATCTAATAACAGCAACCATAAAAAGATTTCCAGACCTGGAGTGTGTAATCAGTATAATACCCACAGACAGACCACCCCCTTCATATGGATATCTATCCACACTGATTGAAGAACTCAAGCCAATATACAACAAAATATCACTCAATAATGACAACAAGTATACATACTGGGACATTTACAATATACTACATCCAAACCAGACACCCAATCTACATCCATCAGTTCTTGGAATAGACAACAGGCAACTACTGCAACAATTCAGAAAATGGTCATTAGAACCAAAATTATTCGATTTTCTACTTAAGCTTAATCTCAATGCTCTACCCACAACCCATTTCCTTAGATTTCGTAGATTCTATACAAATATAGACCCCATGTGTGGGCTATGTCATAGAGAAGAAGAGACACAAGATCATTTTCTTCATTCCTGCAGTGCCCTAGAAACAATACGTCGCACAATGTTTACCACATACAGAAAGGCTATCATTTCAATTGATGAAATAATAAATACGTTTAAAAAAGGCAACAACCCTGCTATTCGTGCAGCAACATACAGCCTTTATGCCTACTGGTGCACCAGATGCACTTTTGCACTTGCCAATAACCCTCGACGCCACCCAGCAACATATTCAATAAAACTAGAACTGTTAAGAAAAAGAGACAGCATCCTAGCTCAACCAGATATATTTGCAGCCACATGGTCACACTTGAAACAAAGATCCAGTCTATGAAATATAAAGACCAATAAGATAGATGATGACATTTTCAACATCAGCATTTTTTCCAACTTTAAAAAAAAAATGCAAGCATAAACTGAACTAAATAGAAGACCAAATTTAAAAACAAGAAGAAAAAAAAAGTATGCAGAAAAGATAAAGACTTATATACTGAAAGTTGTAATTTGTTTTTCATTTGTAAAAAATCAATATATGACTCTGTAACTTTTTAGACTCAATAAAGTTTTGCTTTGAAACATAATAATAATAATAATAATAATAATAATAATAATAATAATAATAATAATAATAATAATAATAATAATAATAATAATAATAATAATAATAATAATAATAATAATAATAATAATAATAATAATAATAATAATAATAATAATAATAATAATAATAATAATAATAATAATAATAATAATAATAATAATAATAATAATAATAATAATAATAATAATAATAATAATAATAATAATAATAATAATAATAATAATAATAATAATAATAATAATAATAATAATAATAATAATAATAATAATAATAATAATAATAATAATAATAATAATAATAATAATAATAATAATAATAATAATAATAATAATAATAATAATAATAATAATAATAATAATAATAATGTAAAGTATAAAAGATATAATGTTAGACTTAAATATTTAAAAGATTAATAAGAGTAAAATAAAAAATAAATGAAATAAAAATTATATATATATATATGATTATAGAAAGTATTTATTGATAAATATAAAATATAAAAAAGAGTAAAATATATAATACATAAATGGTAATAATTAAATAATGATTATAAGATGTATATATATAATGTAAAATTATATGTTCATGTATATTTATGTGTTTGTATTATGTTTGTTATAGTTCTGAAGAAGATTGTTGGAGCAATTGAAACTGTCATGTTAGGTTGTAAAAAAAGCATTGTAAAAGTAATAAGGAATATAGATGATATTAATGTTAAAGTCAGAATCATAGCACTTATAAACATCAGAGAATGGATAGAATTTAAATGGAATACTAATTTGTGTAAATTGATAATTTTAATATTACACTTTTTAGAAAGTTGCACACTGTTTCTTTTTTGTTGATTGTGTGAGAATTGTTAGAGATATACCAAGCATCTTTTATCTTTTCCTTTTTGACTAATATTGATCTTTATGTGGTCAGAAATGTAGCCCAAATCTTACTTGTGCTCAAGGAAAACTGATTTGTATTCCAAGTCATTTTTTGTATGTTTATATAAATACTTATGTTGTGCAACTCTGAGATCAAAGTTTGGATGAGACTCTACATAGTACACAGATCTACAGGAGGCATTATTTCTTTGTATTTTGAACACTATTTGAAGGTATGTTCTTGGAGTAACATGTTTTATGTTGATTAATAGCTTGTTTAAGTTTGGAGGAGTTCCCAAATTGATGTTTACACATTAGAGCAGATTTTTTTCATTTTTTGTGAAAGCCTTGGTATATAAGACAGACATATTAAAGCTTTGTTGTCTGCCTATTGTATAGGTATCTGATTTATTTTGTTATAAAATTTTTAATGGTATTAATTAATGAAATATAATTATAGCCTATTTTGCATAGATCTTTAATATAGGTTTCAATGTTGACTTTTTGATTTATCTCATATTTGAAAAACTGTAAGATTCTGCCTAAGAAATCTTTAATACCAGCTAATTTATGCATAATATACTGTAAGAGCTTGGGGATGTATTGTCCTGTGAATTTCTATAGACTTAATGATTATTTTGTAGTCCAAATGATTGTTATTTCATTGCATATATAGGTCTAAAAACTTTAGCTCTTTAAAGGCATTCTCATGTTCAATAGTCCATAGTAATGATGTTCCTACACCAAATCTTCACATATCTCATTAAGGGATAACTTGGGCACACGTATAAATACATTGTTCACATACCATTTGTAAATTAACTTATGTACATAGATTAAGTATTTAGAGATAACAACCTCTTCAGACTTGTTTAATATGATGCTGCAAATAATGCCACTGATGAGAAAGCTGATGGGTCATCCAGTGTGATATAATTCTTAACAATGTCCATACAATCAACAAAAAATAAAACAGCATGAAACTTTCTAAAAAGTAGAACATTAAATTATCAATTTAAATAAATTAGTATTCCATTTAAATTCTATAAACCCTCTGCTGTTTATGAGTAATATGATTCTAGCTTCATCAGCCAAAGTCATGCACAGCTAGAGCAAATTTTCTATAATTATTACAGAATAATTTTCCTTTAAAACAATATTCAAACTTCTAGTATTGTTAAAAGTAGATTGGTTGCCTTGACAACAGTTTGAAATTCTTGATTGTTATCGATGTTAGGATTGTCTAAGTATTGGCTGTTTTTTAATGATTACTAACAAACCCATTTAGTCTTGAGCATTATTACACTTATTATTTAAGTAATACTTTGGGTGCAATGTGAAATTTATAATTGCAGTTTATAATGTTATAATTGACTATTTATTAGTTTGCATTCAGAATAGCTTATATTTTCCTGTTCTAAGAAGTTTATTTAAACTTCTTTGTATCAATAATTTTGATCTGTGTGGTCAAGTTTCAGTCTTTAGTGTCTATATAAGTATATTAGTCCATTAATAAAGGTGGGATTCCACCTTTATTGTTAAAAGAAGGTTACCTTGACAACAGTTTGAAATTGTTGATTATTATTGATGTTGGGATTGTCTAAGTGTTGACTGGTTTTTAACAAAATATATATTACATTTAGTCTAAGAAAAGAAAAACTTTGTCAAATTACATAGCTTAATAGTAACATTAATTCATTTATAGAAATGGGTTATAGATAATAAACTCTGATTACTGGTTCTTCTCTTTTTTTTTGCCTGATATAATAATTTAGCAAATAGACATTAGAAGCCGCAGACATATTCTATTTGTACATTTATTGTTGAAACTACATTTTTAATATAGAATTTCATTTTTTTTTTGTTTTTGAACTGCTGTGGATAATTGAAAATTAAGGATAAGTTAAGAATTAGTTTAACTGTTTTATACAAAATATATTATGGATAACTTAAATTCCAAATTTATTTTTTTAATATCTAAAGAAACAGCAATATAAGATTAGTAACTTTTATATTTTTTATTTTATTTTTTAAATTAATAAAAATAAACTCTTAATATAGAATTGAATGTTTTTTTGTTTTATATATCATATTAAATTAATTTATTGTAACAAAATCCCTTTTTTGATGAAGATGATGATCTAAAACCGATCCCTTTTACCATGCATTTAAATGCGGTTCATAATCATAGATATACTAAGCCTGATTTGGCTGTATTGCATCATATTAACATTGATGATAATGATCAAACCAGTAGGCAGTTTTATTTTATGACCATCTTAAAGTGATGCATGGAAGATAAAGCAAAAAGCTGTCACATCTAAAAGCATTTTGTAGAGTAAGGATCCCTACGTGCCACTTTCATTTTTGAAAGAATGTCTTCAGAATTCCCTATGGCAATATCATCATGAGAACAATATCATTCATTAACTGCTTATCTAAACAAGTAGATTTTGCAGGATGCATGACAAACTATTTCTATCTAGGTTGGAATGAGTGAGAGAATGGACAATTACATTTTAAAAATAATATAAATAAGAAAAAAAATAAAATTTATTTACAATAACAAAAATATTTACAATTATTTTAATATACTTTTTATACAAATCAAATGAATATAAGTAAATTTTAAATAGGAATATATTCATACTGGAAAAGATCAATTTAACTTAAGTAAATTTGACCCCATAACCTTTACCCAATTATTATTAATTAACAAACAAGTATATAAGTATTATAACTTTATCTTTCTTATTGCATTGCCAAATCCACATAATATTAATATCAGTATTAAATAAAGATTTTGGCCTGAAAAAAATTTTGACATAAAAAAAAAAGATAATAATAATGAAAAAAAAACTTTGTTATATAAAAAATAGAAAGAGGGAGCTACTAAAGTATAACTGTAAAATTTAAAAATTTGAATTTAGCAGTTTAGATTTGGAAATACAAGTAGAAGGTAGGTATAAAAATATACTAAAAAATAATATTATAGATTAAAGAAAATTATACATATTGAATATTAATAATATAATAATAATAATAATAATAATAATAATAATAATAATAATAATAATAATAATAATAATAATAATAATAATAATAATAATAATAATAATAATAATAATAATAATAATAATAATAATAATAATAATAATAATAATAATAATAATAATAATAATAATAATAATAATAATAATAATAATAATAATAATAATAATAATGTAAACATAAAACTATGAATATATAATGCTAGAGTTAAATATTAAAAGATTAATAAGAGTAAAATAAATGAAATAAAAATAAATATATATATATATGACTATAGGATATATTAATTGATAAATATAAAATATAAAAAGAGTCAAATGTATAATATATACAAAGGTAGTATTCTATAGAGAGCTATATATAGATATATGTGGGTATATATATAATGATTATAAGAAAATATACATATATAAAATTATATATTCATGTATATTTGTATTTATGTATTTGTATTGTGTTTCTTAAGGTTTTGAAGAAGATTGTTGGGGCAATCAAAACTGTCATAGTGAGATGTGAAAAAGCATTGTAAAAAGTAATAAAAAATATAGATATTAATATTATATGGATTTGGCAATGCAATAAGAAAGATAAAGTTATAATACTTCATAGAGAAGATAAAGAATACTGGATATAGAGCTTGATATATATATATATATATATATATATATCAAGCTCTATATCCATATATCCACTTATATATATATATATATATAAGTGGATGCATGGAGCATATAAGGAACATCAAGAATTTAATAGACTATGTTGAAGAGAAGGAAAATAAAGAAGCAGCAGACTATTTAAATGAAAGATGAACATTAGTTATTAAATTGAATATTATTAATAATATAAAATTTTTAAAAGAATGTAGAAGATTGGATATAATACCAAGATTTATAAAGATTAATAGTTATAGAACAATGATAAGAAACAAAATCAAGTTTATAGAACAATTAGAAAAGTATTTATTAATAATAGTTATAGTATAAAACAAAGGTTATATAGAGATATGTTAAGTATTGAATTAATACTAATAACAAAAATAACTAAGGAAGAAGATTTTTTTTTTTTAGAAAATTGTGTAGATTAAAAAAGATATTGATAAATAATAACACAGAGACTAGATATAATAAGAATATAAGGAAGTTAAAAGAAAAAAATCACTAAAGGAAAATGAGAAGAAAAAAATAATTATAAGGATAAATTTTATAATATGACATGTATAGAATTAACAGAAAAAGAAATTATAAGTGAAGGAATTAAGTATGTGCCATATGGATATAGTGGTAATAATGATATAATATAATTGAGAACATTAAAAGAGAAGATAGCATAGAAGTATGTAGAAGAGAATTACAAAATCTATTATTATCAGAATATAGATAGTAAGAAAAATACTGGTAATTAAGATAAAGTATGGATGGAAGAATTTAATAATGAAGTAGACAATATGTTTATAGAATAACTATAAAAATAAAGGAATTAATAAGAATGATGTTAAAATAAAGGATATTAAAGAAATAAAGAATAAATGTGATGATAAAATAGTTTTTACAAAGTCTGATAAAGAGAATTGTAATGACAAAGAGAATTATATAGAAAAAATAAATAATATGTTGAAAGATAATATATTTGGGAAAATTAAAAAAATGATACTAAATTATTGAATATAAGAGTATGTACAACAATAAGAAACTTTTATAAAAAGGGTATAATTGATTATAATATATTTGATTATTTAGGGGTAAAAGATTGTATAGCAGCTAAAATTTATGGAGCACCTAAAATTTTTAAAAAAGGGTTATCATTAAGATCAGTTATTAATGATAGTAGATCATATTATGATAAACTATCTAAATGGTTGCCAAGTAAGTTATTAAAGAAATATATTAATATTACCTGTAAATTATATATAAAAATGATAAAGTTTTAATAAGTAAAATTAAAAATATAATAAATATAGTAATTATAATTTGGCAATGATTGAAGTGGACATTGTATTTATGTATGCAAAATATTAATGTGGAGAAAGCAATATATAGTAATTAATAGATATGAAAATGATAATAATAAAGAAATAAATATACATCTAAAATAATTAAAGAAAAATATAGAAATATGTTATAAAGAAATAACATTTCAATTTAATGATAGGTTTTATAAACAAAAAGATTTACTAATAGGAGCATTGAGTGAAGTATTGAGTAGTATTTATATAGAAGAATTGGAGAAGTTAATGTTAGTGAATAGTAATGCTTCAATCTTTATTAAAAATATGTAATTGATTATTTATTGATATTTAATAAAACAGAGTCAGATAGATTTATTTATAGAGGATATTAATAAGATGGATAAAAATATTAAATTAACTGTACAAAAAGAAGAGAATAATATACTGACATATTTAGATATAATGTTGATTAAGTTATATGAAGAAAGAAAATATAGAATTGAAACATCAATTCATAAGAAAAGTAATATAGATAATAATATATAACTAGTTGGCATTCAAATACAAATATAAAATAGATACAATACATTCTAGAATTCATAGGTCAGTAGATTATTGTTCAAGTAAAGAAGATTATGTTAAGCAAATAGATTTAATAAAAGAAGAATTTATAAATAATGATTATTCAAATAAATTTATAAATGATAATATTAGGTTAATAAAAAATGTGATAGATTATATAAAAAATAATAAAAAATAAACAATAGTAATATAAATAAAATGAGATATATAGGTATAAAGACAGAAATAACTATGTAGTTACAAATTTAAATAAAGTTATAGATAAAATTAAGAAATTTAATAATATAATAAATGTTAGAGTAATTCATAAAAAGAAAACCAATATGATTAGTATTTTAGAAAATAAGTACATTAGTAATTATAATAAAAATTCAGATAATGAAATAAATGGAATATATGAAATTAATTGTGAAAAGTGTCAAATTATTAATATAAAGGTAAATTATGTAGGAGAAACAAAGAATTCAATATATAGAAGACTATTACAACATAAATATAATAAAAATTTACCAATACATATATTGGTAGAAACAGGCCATGAGTTTGGAGAAAATTGTATAAAGATGGTATATTTACAAATAGTAAAAGGGATAGAAAAATAAAAGAAGCTATTTATATTAATAATATTAAACCAGTATTAAATAGAGATTTGGGCTTGAAAAAAAATTTTGGCATTAAAATAATTATAATAATAATAGTCAAGATTTAGTTATATAAAAAATAGAAAGAGGGAGCTACTAAAGTATAATTGTAAAATTTAAAAGTTTGAATTTAGAAATTAAGATTTGGAAATACAAATAGAAAGTAGGTATAAAATATGTTAAAAAATAATATAGATTAAAGAAAATTATACATATTGAATGTTAATATAATGAATAATAATAATATAAAATATCAAAGTATGAATATATAATGTTAGAGTTAAATATTAAAAAGATTAATAAGAGTAAAGTATATGAAAAAATAATATATATATATATATATGATTATAGGAGGTATTGATAAATTTAGAATATAAAAAAAAAGTTAAATGTATAATATATATAAAGATAATAATTATATAATGATATATATATATATGTTGGTATATAAATAATGATTATAAGAGAATGTATATATATATAAAGTAAAATTATATATTCATGTGCATTTATCTTCATGTATTTGTAGTGTGTTTGTCATAATTTTGAAGAAGATTGCTGGAGCAATCAAAACATAGTGAACTGTAAAAAAGCAGTGTAAAAAGTAATAAAGAATATAGATGCTATTAATATTATAAGAATATAAGTATAATAATGAGAAATATTGAAGATCAAACAAAAAACATTAAAATAGGTATTATAATAACTAGAAAAAATATAAATTAAGAGTGATGCAAAAATAACTAAATATTAATATATGGGTTATAATAACATAATTAAGAGTTAAGAAGAATATATGATATGTGTTATATTAACTTTTAAAGGCCTTTTATCTAGAAAAAGAATCTTTCCCATATCTATTTAAAATTCTGATTTTTACTACTAGTCTACTAGAATAGGCATGAATCTTTGAGATAATTTTATATACTTAACAGTCACTAATCATGCAAAAGTTTCTTTGGGAGGGGGCAGTTTAATGTTAGATATAAATTGTGTATCCATCATGGATGTCTATAAAATTGATCTAGAGATGTCAGGTGACTGCTTGCTCTTATTTCATTGGTTATTTATGCATGCAAGAACAACACACTTTTAAAGTTGGCAGGGAACTACATAGTTTCAGATTCAACTAACTCACTAATAAAGATTCTATCCCCTTATAAGGAGACTTTCAACCATATCATGATTTGCCATATTAACAGAATGATTTAGAAGCTTCTTGAACAATTAGAAGAGGTCATTTTGACTTGCTAATTTATCCCAAATATAGTTAATAAAATCTTTAAAAAAATTGACCCATATATCAGTTCTCATTTTAATGTTTTTTTTCTTTTGCAGACTCAGTCTTTTTTTAATTTCTTTTCTGAGCTTTTCTCTGCATAATGTTGTAGTTCCCTTCCAGTGTTTCTCATCTTATTTATACATCCAGGTACCTTTATTACTATCATTTTCTAATTAGTTTTAATTAGTTACTTTTTTTTAAATACTGAAATGACATTTTTTGTTTTATTTTTTTAAGAAAAATTATCAAAATACTTTTTTCTTAATATTCATTTTCATTAACATTTAACAATTTGTTTTCTTTACACACAAAAAAAAAAAAAAAACAGGAGAAGAAATAAATTCTTTCTTAATTACCATAATTAGATAGATTATCTATTTTCAATTATTAAAATATACATATTATATTTTTTTAACAAAAAAAATACATATTTTACTGCTCAAAAAATATAAAAAAAAGAAATATCAATATAGAGTTACAAAAAAAAATTAATCCAGATCTTTGACATTTTTGTCTATAACTCTAATATCTTTACTAATTTATATTTTTCAATGGAATATTTAAATTTTCCATCCAGTATTCTTTAAGACAATATTATTTACCTATATCTATTTTTTCCTTAAAGTACGTCTTTATATACCCTTTTAAATATATCAGGATTGACACTAATATACTAGCTTAAATTTTATAGTGTCCAGAAAACCTTGTATGGTCAGATTATGTTATTTAATGGAGTATGAACCATTGCAGTATTTTATATACATTTATACAGCATGAACATTTTAGTTTCATTTTGTACCAATACAACTTTTTCATTCATGTAGATATTATGAAAATTGTAGTCATTGTATATATTTTCATGATGCTTTATAACCTAATTAAAAAATAGAAGTATTTTAATTTATGCAAATTGGAGTAATAGTAGTCTAACTGCATAAAAAAGTAGTAAAAATTGTAATTTATTCAGTTTTTTTATTAAAGTTCTTGTAGATAAAAATAAAGTTTAAGAGCTTCATATCAACACTCCTTTTAATCTGACTTTATTCCAAATTAAAACATATTTACTGTGTGTAAACAGAGAAAATATTGTTTTAATTTATTTTTGTTTTTAATTTTTTATTTGACATCATATTAGTGGCCCTCACTCATAAATAAGTATGGCTATTCCAAATACAAAAACAAAAAATATACATGAATAAAGGAATAATAATATTACCTTAGAGATTAGTTTTGCAATGACTATACAAACCAATCCATAACACAAACATGTTTACATATACAACATGCTTATCTATTATCCTGTTTGTTTGTTATTTTACAATACTGTCTTTTAACTACTTTTGCAACAAACTTTTCTTCCTGAAAAACTTTGACATCTTACCTAACTCTAGCTTTTATGTCATTCTATTCCAAACTATATTTTCCCAATGAACTCAAGCAATATAACACTTCTTTAAAGTATCTTTGATATAATCTGTAAAGCTTAGAAATGGTCTTCATCTTTCTCAAATAATCATGTTCATGTTAAACATAAAATATTTTTAGAAAGACTTGTGTCATTCATTTATTTCCCAAAGTCCATTTCAATAAAGATGAGATTTTACAGTAGCAGGTTCTAATGTCATATCCAGAAAGCTGAAGACTGTGCTGATTTTATGAACTTGCTATTGTATTTCAAAAAATTTACAGATCATATTTAAATGAAATTTTTCTAATGCATTTATGACACTTTGATGGGAAGTCCAAATCTCACTGCCATACAATAAATTAGGTAAAATAATAGATTTATATACACTAATTTAGATGCAGTATTTATATCATTGTGATAAAATTAAAAGCAGCAACACATTGGAGTCTGTGTTGTGACTTAACATCTAAATTCTCATATTATTTAAAAACCCACCAATTCTCAAGTTATTTATTGATCAAATTAAATATTGCTGAAGATAATTCTGCATACTATTTTTTAAATTGGAAAATGTATCACAATCATCAACACACTATAAATTTAGAAGCCATGAAAGTGAAACAATTGCTTTTGCTTTCAATTTATTCAAATTAAAAGTTTCAGCAAACTTGTATTGAAATTTGATTTCCGATTTAAGAATCCAACCATAAACAATTCCAAAGATCATTAATGTAAAACTAAAAATAAAATTTGAGTCAGTTTGTTTATCACCAATTTTCATTTCAAATACCTCAGATTTTTTATCAGTAGTAATAATACTTTCACTCATTCCATCATATGGATGCTGTATAATATAAATAATAATTGGTAGGCAGCCAATTAATTTTAAAAAGTGTTAAAGGTTTCTTGACCAAATAAATAATATTAATATATAAATCAATCTTATTCCTAACATTTTTCTTGTACTTACCTTATAATAAAAACCATGTCATTAATGCTTTTTGATTCTGTAAAACCATGAGTCTCTAATAATCATTTATATATGCCTAGAAATAACCTATATACTAAACTTCTTGAAAGTACCTTTGACAATGATATTCCATAACAATTCCTGTAGTCTTGTCTATTCTCTTTATTTTTAAAAAATTAGAACAAGAGAAGCATCCTTGCTCAGGAATACATATATCTCTAAAAATAATCCCAATATTTTCATAGCTTTAATACATTATCTTTGTATTTTAATACTTCTCCGGATATCTCAAGAGAATTTTTTTTTAAATGTTTTAATTTCATTAAAATGAATATCTTTGTACACATTTAAATGAACATATATATCATTAAAAGTTATTGTCTCAATTTTATTTTACATTATAATTACTATTTTTAAAAACTTCATTTATTAATATACTAAAATTAATTTTTTAAAATATTAATACATTTTATGCATAAAATTATATTATTTATAAATATAAGATATTGTAAATTACAGTTTAAATAATGATATAGTTTTGATTGTCAATCTGTGGAAATAATATCTGATATTTGTAAATAATCAAAATCAGAATATATTTATATTTTAGAATGTTTGTCACTTACTATTTGTACTTCTAGTTAATAATTTTAGTAATCATTATTTCAAGCTATTACAGCAAAGCTATTTAATATTAGAATTGATTAAAGTACTGTGTGTATGTTCTCTTGTTCACAGTCTCAAAGGTTTTTGTGATTCCAATTAGTTTTGAATTATAAATATATAAGATATGTGTTTTGTGGTCATTTACATAATTTTCTTTAGAACTATTTAGATGTCAATAAGTTAATAAAAGTCATATTTAAAGTCCACACCCTTTATTTATCTCCGTTATGATAATAATGACTTCTTTGATTATGGCCTGATCATCATGGTATCAGATGGTCCTGAACATAGATAATGACTAATAATGATAAAAAGATTCTAGCATTTTTAAATTGGCTTATTTTTGTAGACATTTTTAACACTTAATTATGTACATGAAGTTGAAATATCAGTGATTACTTTTATAATATTATGTCCCAAATTTGGCATTGATTTCCCATGTTAATTAGCCCAATATTTTATTGCATATGTTTTTTAAATCCAATCGTGAAAAATAACAGTGGATTCTTGTTAATTATTATGCCTGATTTGATTGTTTATTACTTCTGTGTTTAGTAAAATAGTGATGCTTTTGTGTATTTTATTTTCCTATCAGTCCACAAACCCTCATTCTGAACCATATTATAATATATTATTACATATACATTGTTATATTTTCAGCTTACAAATACTTTTTAAAATATCTTTCAAAAATGCTGAGTTTCTAGAATTATTTGTTAAAAATTAACAAAAAATTTAAATCGTATTTTGTATTTAGATATTTATTTTATATCAGTTTCTTTTTAAAAAATATGTTGATATTTATTGTGTAGATAAAATTAAATTTTCAAATTCTTTGATAAATATTAATCAGAAAGCAGGAATGTAGATATATGTGAAAAGAAAGATCTCAAAAAATGACTAGTATATTTATTGATGTGCCTACATGGTGGGATTTAAATCCAGACTGGGTGAAATTTGGAAATATATTTTACGCTTTAAATAGACTTATGATTTTTTATCCCAGATAATTAACCCATTAACCATCCAATCATCGATCAGTAAATAGATATCTAATCTCTACGAGCTAGAGATAAAAAAAATAAACAGCTAAAACTTTTGCCATCTGGCAGTAATTAATGGTCAATTGCCAGAGAAATTATTATTTTTCAGAAAACTATTTAACTATCGTTGCAAATATGTAAGGTTCGTGGGAAATAATGTAATTTATAAGCAATATTAATGTAAAAATAGTTAAATTTCTAAAGTTTATTCATTTTCAGTTTTTTTAAAGAGTTATTTTCATGTAATTAGCGCTATTAATAATAAACAAATGTTTTTGTATCTTTTATTTTTCGTTCTCCTATACTCTCTGCTTGAATGAAATTAAATTGTGTTATTTTTATTTTTTATTGCTTGTTATTTACAAGTTTTCCAAAGAAGATCAACTTCAGATCATAATTATTCTACATTTTGGATATTATACAGTTGATATTATTTTTAATAAATAAATTACAAAAATTAAAAAAAAAACAGTACTTGGAAATTTAAATTACTAGACTTTTTTATTTGAGAAAGAAATTATTAAAAAAAAAAGCGGTTGAATATAGAGTTATTGTAGTCTGAATTATTGTTACTATAGAAACCGAAGAAAATTAATATAAAATTGCAAAGATTTTTTTTAAAATGCAGGTAATCTTTTATTTTTTTCAAATCTTCATAATTTTATATTAAATTTCTTTGTGTTCCTATAGAAACAATACTTTGAAATAAAAATAGTTACTTTTTATGTCATATATTTATATATATGTAAGAAAAAGATATATATATACTATACACAGACAGACTATATCAAAAGCGATTATTTGAAATGAAAGATCAGGTAGATGCCTTTATCCAAAATAGCTTCAAATTCTAAATTCCATAAAGCTATTAATTTATCTATTTTCACAGATTTGTTAAAGTTATAATATATTAAAATAACATAATATAGCTAACATATTGTTTGACTATTATAAAGCAAGCCAAGGCATTGCATATAGGCACCTATGTCTTAGAGGACCTTTTGTTCTATATAAGTATTAAAATATATATTGTTATAAATATTTAAAAAGGCGTTTTTTAATATTTTGCATAGAGAGCAAAAATATTTAGCTATCCTACTGCCAAATAAACAAAACTTATAATATTCTCTACAACATTAATCTCAATATTAACTGAATTTTAAAGCAACTCTAAATCTAATTTCATTCTACCCTTTAATTTATAAATAATCTTAAATCTAAAATCAAACTGAACTCTATTTTTACAATAAACACTAATTTTAAACTGACAATAAACTGAAATTAAATTCTAATTTTGACTCTGTCTTAATTCTAAGACTTATTTAACCAACTTATTAAAACTTTAACCTTCTCTCTCTAACATTAATCTGCATTAAACCAGAACAGTTATTCAAATAATTTATTGAAATTTTAATCCTAAATCTAATATTAACCCTAACTTTCATATTAGCCTTAAAAGAAAACAATTTTAAATCTAATTCTAATATTTACCCTAATTTATTTAATCTTCAATCTAACTTAGATACTAATTTTAACTAGCCAAAACTTTATCACCAATACTAATCCTAATCTTAAACTGAACTACTTTTAAGTGTTAATTATGCTTAATAACTGTCATTGCACCATCTCTCAGCCAGTTTTGGTCACATTTTTATCATTTTATGCTTATTTTATAATAAATTTAGTATTTAAAATTTTAATTTCAAAAAAATCCACATTGGCAATGATTTTTTTAAAAAAATTGATTTTTCATTGCTGTCTATTGTTATATAATCCAGCCTCTTTTCTTTTATAAGGAGCGAGTAAGAACTGACTATCAACTTTGACCATTGTTCTCCAGGCATTTCTAACTATCAAAGTCAGAAACCAAACCAAAATGTTTTATTTTTTTATAATAGATTGTGAATGTAAATAAATATATATTTTCATAATTGTTTACATTCATAATTAAGTTTTTATATCATCTTAGCTAAATATAAACTTTGATTCAAAAAAATTTTAATTTAAAAAAAAAAATAATCAAATGAAAGCTAATAGCTTTTGATCGCTATTCTAGACAATGACTGCTATTTGCATATCAATAACATTCAGAGATAACTTGTAAAATGCAACTATGATTATTTTTTACACTATATTGATTAATAATATGTCTAGATTTAGATTTTTATTTAAAATATTTAATTTTAGATGAAGAAAAGACAACATAAGTGAATAACCAGAGATTGTAATTTCTAAGACAATAGAAATCATTGGCGATTTCACTTAATGATTGGTTGAAATATAATTCTTTTGTTTTACTGCAGACTATTTTTCAAATGTTTTCCTTATATTTTTCTTCAGTTATTAACATTATTTTTAATTTTTTGTTACATTTAACTAATTTGAATGTAAAATAATTCAATTTTTAGAAGCTAAATTAAAACAATTCTGTTTAATTTAGATTAATATTTTTATGAATAGAAACATACTAAAAATATAATTGATGAATAAAATTATTCAAATTTTTATGTAATTGACCAATAAAATTATTTCACTCTTTCCTCAAAAAAGAATTTCAGTTAAAAGGTTAATCCTAAATATAATATTAATCTGGAATTTAACACTAGCCCTAATATAAATTGACTTTTAAGTCTAGCAATGCTAAATACTAAATTGATCTTTACACAAACTTGTCATTAAACTTAAATTTAATCTTAATCTTAATTCTATCTTAACACTAATCCAAATATTAAACTGAATTTAAGATTGTCATTAAACTGAATTTTAGTTTTAAAGTAAAGTTTATTGAAATAAAAACTGTATTCATTAAAAAATATGATTTGAGTTACATTAAGATATGATTATATAGACAATACTTACATGTGTGGAGGAGCATAATAAAAAAATAAAATTATATATTGATATAATATATAAAATAATTTTCCAATAAAAAATAAATAAATAATTATCAATTTTACAAATTAAAAAAATTGTTTTGCTTTACATTAAAAGTGAAACAAAAATTAAAAAATTAAAACTATAGTTCACTTTTAACACAGCTATTCTATATACTATTTTAAATAAGTACAAATATAAGTGTAAAATATAAAAAGAAAAGTAATGAATAATAATTATATAAAAATTAAATAATAAAGCAGTATGAGTATTTATTATTGAGAATAATTATTAAAGAAGCTTACTTTGTTATTAAAAAACAAAAACTAGATGTAATTCAATTAAACATGAATTAGATTAAGAGTTACATTCATTCCATTATGACTATTATACTCCAGAAAAAAACAGTTAATATATAATCAACAGATAACAATCAACCCATAAGCTATCAACAATCTCAACCTGTAGTCAGGACAACATCTTTTAATAATACAGGTTGAGATTGTTGATAGCTTAGAAGTTGATTGTAATTAGCTTTATTGTCTTAATAATCAACAGAAAAAAAATTCTTTTTTTCTTTCAGAAAAACTTCTGCTGCAAAACTGTTAGAATTGCCCATATACAGGAGACATGTACCAGGAGAGCAGGCAGAAAATGTCATAGAATTTGCTTCCCAGAAAGAATTCCTGTATGTAACCATACAGAACTCTGCAGATCATCTTACATTATAATTTGATAAGTCTAAAGGGTTGCACAGATCATAAAATAGTTTTATTAGAGATAAAACATACATATTAGTCCTGCAACATGTATCAGAACTGTGCCATCAATTGCATTTTTAACTACTTTTTTTTTTTCATTTGTATTTGTAATTTTGATTCAACGATTTTTACTTTCATTTGTATTCATAGTTTTGGTTCAACAATTATTACTATTGAAATAAATGCTGTTTTATATTTTCAAAAAAATGTAAAATTGGAGATCCTAACAAAATCATGGAAATTGGTAAGAGCCTTTTCAAAACTAAGCTAAACTAATTCTTCCTAAATAGTGGATGTTTGGTAGCTTGTGCAGGGAGATCAACAAATGTTTTATCATGACAATTAATGATAGAACAATGGCAACTCTTATGGAAGCCATGAAACAAAATGTGGAAGAGGGATTTTACTTTCATTTGTATTTGTAGTTTTGATTCAATGATTTTTACCCACTACTTAAATGAATGCTATTTTATAACTCAAGAAAATGTAGATTTGGAGGCCCTAACAAAATGACAGCTTTTTCAAAACCAAGCTGGATGAATTCTTCCTGAACAGTCAAAGTTTGGTGGCTTGGGTTAGTAGACCATTGAGTTTTTTTTTATAATGACAATTAATGATAGAACAGTGACAACTCTTAGCCATGAAACAAAATGTGGAAGAGGGATTGACAATTTATTCTGACTGTTTGAAGGCCTATAAAAGTGCTGAATTACAAAGTGCCAGTTACAATCATTTTTGTGTGAACCACAAATACAATCACATGTTGAGAAAGTGTGCATTTTGGTAAAAATACAAATTTTATTTTTAGTCTTCATTTTGGAAAGAAAATTATCCACTTAAAATAAAATAAAACTGACAAATTGATTGTTTCATCATGACAATTTCTGTTATACATTACACGGTAAGTACCGTATATGTATATTTTACCGTTTTTTGTAATATTTCAGGGTATTTTCTAATTTAGTGATTATTTGGTCTATATTTAAATCAACATTTGGGAATTGCATAATGGCTGGTCATATTTTTATGACAAATCAATATTTTTACTATTGTTGAATATGTACTTTTTAAAATTGATTTTTGGTTGAAATTCATATTTTTATTATTGTTAAAAATTAATATTACGTTTTAGTCCTGCAACATGTATCAGAACTGCTACACATTTTCACACCTTTGCTGACCTGATAACAACAAATAAATGAAAAAATTAAATATACAGAACTTTAAAGAATTTGCCAATGACTATAAGTATGGTGATTATATGATGAAATTCTCACTAATTAGTTACTGCGAGAGATGTCTAATGATGGTCTCAGACAACAGCTGTTGATAGAGGTGGCATTAACTTATGCAACAGTGATTAAAAAAGAGATTACTTACTTATGATTTAATATTAGAAAAGACACAAGTATATAAAGAAAATGAGAATCAAAAAAATGGTATTTATACAGCTACAAAACAAAGCTTGACTATTCAATTGTCTCCTCGAATACTTGATATTCACTATAGATAATTAGGCCACATAAGAAAAACTTGCAAGTGTAAAGAAAAATAATGCTATAAATGTGGAGGAGGGGTGTATTTAGCATGTATGTGCTAGAAAACTAATAATTATGACAAACTCAAATCAAATCACAGGAAAATAGGAAGACAAATGCACCATGAAATAATTTGTGAAAAACATGGACATTTAAAGATTCAAACAATTTATGATGGAGTTAAAAAAATTTGTGATAAAAAATGTCAGCATGAAAATAGATGGTGGCTCAGAAATATTGATAATGTCTAATAAAGGTTGGAGTATACTGACAATTAACTGTGGGATGATTGTATCAATAGAAAAGACAAATATTAAATGTGACTAGTCATACATTATAAATAATTGTAATTTACTATATGTGCTGTCATGCAGTTAAAGATGAAAGTAAAATGAGAATTATAATATTAAGGTGGCTTAATGCTTTCAAGGAATTTCTATATCATTGTAATCATAGCCATAGAATATTCTGAGAAAATGTGGAATATATAAGTAACAGATATTTAAAAATTATGAAAATTGTGAATTAAAGAGTTTATTTCTTGGAGAGAAAAAGCATGGTACCTTTCAGTTTATAGTGTGGATGTTATTAGCTATATGCCAGGTTTCCTTGCTCTTACATTTGTCATCATATAGTTAATGATATTTCCATGCTATAAACTGAAAGGAATCATGCTTTCCCCCACCAAGAAATGGTTTCTTTAATTCACAATTTGCATGTTTATAATATCTTTTGCTTATATATTTCCCTTTTCCCAAATTACTTTTTGGCTATGATCATAATTCTCATTTTAGCTTCACTTTTGTTTGCATGTCAGTACATATACATATATTTCTGTTTGTATCTGTTGGTATTAAAAATAATTGGTAATGTTCAATGTCAATTAAAAATAGGAGAAAAATCAGTCACCTAACACCATATATAGTAAAAGGAAATAAACCTGATATTAAGTAGAGAATCTTTCCAAACAATTGGAATTCACATAAACATTGTAAACAAAATAGCATTGGAATAAGAAATTATAAATAAATACCCTAAATTATTCAACAATGAACAGGTATTCTATTAACAAAGCCTGAAGTAATAGGATTGCTGTAAAATACTTACTTACCCAGTAATTTTTAAGCCACAAAAGATATCCTTCCCTCAGAGACAAAAAAAATTGAAGAAAAAATTAATGATCTGGCTCTAAAATGTACTCATATCAATAAAAACATGATTGGGTAATGCCTTTAATAATAATGACAAAGCAAATAATCAAATTTACATATGTCACAGTTATATGATCACTGTTAATAGATATTAAAACAAAAAATAATACCCAGAGTCAGTTATGAGATATATATTAGCTACACTTTCAAAAGGATCTCACTTTGCCAAGCTTCATTATAACACAGCAATCACCAAATACCAGTCAGTAATAAATCAACAGAAATTTTGCGTTATAACTAACACTTCATTATTCAAATGCAATCAGCCAACACCTACTGTTTGGAATTATGACTGTGACAAATATTTTGCAATCAAAATTGATGCATTATTGAAAGAGTGTTATTCCACACTTTGATGATATTCTTATTTGTGCAACTTCTGAGAAAATGTTACAACAGAGATTGTTGAATGAATGCAATAAACTGAAAAAATTCAGAATCAAATTAAATATAGAAACATATTATGAAGAAAATAGCAGTTTTAGGACATATAATTTCTGAAAACAAAAAATGCATATTCTGGTGAAAGGGTAAGCTGTAAAAAATGCAATTACATCAAAGGACATTAAAGAACTTCAATATGTTCTTTGTCTGATCAATTACTTTAAAACTATTTTCCCCCAAAAGAAATGCAACTTAAAACAACCACTGTATGAACAGATAAAGAAAAATCATAAGTGAAACTGATCATAGAAACATGAAGAGATATTTAAATGAACTAAAAAGTTGCTGTCATCAGAAAACTGCTTGTTCATTTCAATAACAACTTACATGTATGCTTAACAACAGATGCTTCAGAATGAGGAGTATGTGTTTTATATGCCACCCCAGTAACATTGGTAAGTATCCATCCTAAAGGGGATCAAATTACAGTCATATATCTAAGCACTAGCAATAATATTCAGCTTCAAAAAGTTTTATTAATATCTTTTGGATGACTCTTTTAAATAGTAACTAATCATAAGACTATAATGTGATGAGTGACTAACTAGCACTGGATTATTTAAGCCATCATATGCTTATATAGAGAGAGATATTAGCTGTAGATGATTATAATCTCACACAATAAACAAAATAAAGATCATAAACATACCAATTTATTATCTAAAAATCCCAAGTAGGAAGAACAACATACTTACATAACCTATTGATGTTTTAAAGTTTGAATCATTTAACAGCAAAACAATAATAAAATTAATAAATGAAAACAAGTACTATCATTTACTAATCAAATATATCTGAAAGGTCTGACCAAGCTGAAAACCACAAACTGATAGAAATTAACTATTAGCAAAAACTATGTATTATTGTAAGATAGAGAAAGTACTGGAAGTATTGCACAAAGGACATCCAGATATCATCTGCACTAAAAAATTGGTGTGAGATATGTTTGGTAACAACCATTATTAAGAGATATTGAAAAATACATTTTAAAATGCATTATGTCAATTAATACAAAATATAACAGCACAAAAGTATATAGCCTGAATGGAGGTGAAAAACTATGTTAAAGAGTTCACATGAACCAGGCAAATCTATGTAATAGTAAAATACTACTGATACCCATTGATGCTGATGAAACCATTGAAAAACTGGATGAAATCTTTTTATATCTCAGATTATTGGAAGTGGTGGTAATTGATAATAGCATGGGGAGCATGGCAGACAAAATATAAAAGGAGACATTAGACACGTCTGCAGCCCCCCCCCCCCTCTTTACTAATCAGAATCAAATAGGTTAGCAGAGAATGCTGTTCACCAACTTTAAAAAATTAAGAAAATGATAACACAAAAATTTAAAAAAGCTTTATACTTCAATAATACTTGACTCAGACAATCATTACAAGTAAATCCCCAAGAATGGAGAGAAAATTGACAATTGAATTAGCAATATTAATCCCAAAGAAAGAGAGCATAGTCCAATAGGTGAAAATTTTAATAGACAAAAAAGTCTGGATGTAAGATTATTTAACTAAAAAATAAGCACAAGGAAAAAGTATAGATAATTTAAACCAATAATTACAATGCATCTTAAAAATGGATTTAAATATTTATGATCTCTGAATCATATTTTCCAGCAGTAGGCAGAAGGAATATCTTACCCATTTTAAAAATAACCACTGAAGACCAAGTAAGTCTTGCAGTAAAATCAAGATGAAGCTGAAAAATATCGAATTAAATAAAGCATCCTACAAATCAGATTTAAGCAACAAATAAGGAAATCCCACAGTCATGACAACTTAAAGATCAATTAAAAGTAGAGACATACCAGGGGAACAAATCCTTAGGATCAAAAATGAAAAGGCAATGACTAAAAAAATGTATAATTATGTATTTAAAAAAACATAATATAAATATTTCTGGAGTAAGAGGAGACATATAAAATTGAAAAACCAAGAACAGTAATGATTAATAATTACATAAAAACTAAATAATAAAGTAGCATAAATATTTTATTGTTGAGAATAATTATTAAAGCTGCTAAGTATTATTAAGAAACAAAAACAAGATATGCAGGAAATATTGAAATAAAAAGAAAATAATTAATTGTCTTTAAAATAAACAATATTTGCAAGTTTTAGTTAGCACTAGCATCCAATTAAATATTAATTGGATTAAGAGTTTCATCCATCTTATTATGATTATTGTGCTTCAAAAAAAATCAATAGACATAGAGCTAATATATATGAACAGCAAAAAAAATGGAAATACTTTTTCATTATTATTTCAGAAGAAATTTCACCTGCAAGACTACCAGAACTTCTCAGTATTCAATGGAAGAAGCAGAAAATTTGTGGAATGCCACTTACCAGGTAATTGACTTCTGTATGTTAATGAAACATTTTGGACATCGATAGGTCTTTGAACCTTATTATGATTTTGATAAGGCTAAAAGATTACACAGATTGTGAAGATTGTTTTTATAGGTGATCAAAAATGTTTATGCAGTATTATAGTAGATCAATAACCTTATACAAATGTTGGGTTGCAAAAAATACATTATATATAGGGATATTAATCTCATATACATATCTTGTTTAATTGTTTGCATTAAATTTATTGTTGTTCTATTTGGGTAAGATTTATTTTTTAGACTTAACATTGAGATATAAAAACAATCATGTTTCTTCATACATTGTAAATCTAGCAGTTATGAGATCAATCTCCATTTGGCTGCAAATATATCAGCTGGTGTTAAACCATTAAACATCATATGATCACCATTTCTTAAAGCTCCTCACTGACAAAGGCCACAAGCCAGAAACTACTCTGGGGATATTGGATGAGTAGGCATTAGATAGAGATTTTATGCACAAGCCTTCTGGCATCCATTGATTACTCTGGTTGGCACAGGGTGGCACTACTGTATGGAGAGTTTTGTCTTATTTATATCAGCTGATGTATGTACTTGGTTTCTAATTTCAATTTTATTCAAATGTTAATCGTAATTCTAGTAATAACTTTAATTTATCACTAATCCTAATCTTATCTTTGTTATTATTGACTTTAACCTAAATATTTATTCTAAAATATATTAACAAACATAAACCATTCTCATATTTTTAGCATTAAATAAATTCTAACACTAATTTTAAAATTAAACTAAATCTGAATCTAATTCTAGATAATCTTAACTTTAATCTAAAAATTAATCAAAACTTTGATCATAATATTAAATTTAATCCTAGAGTGAAAAAGCATTAGAGAATTAAATATGATTTAATATTGTATAATGATCTTACCTAAACTTTAAACCAAGTCTTAACTCCAAATCTAATATCAAAATCAACTTTAACATTAACCCTATCTTAAATTTAATATTAATTCTAACAATAAACTAAATTTTAATCCTAAATCTATCTTTAACATTAAATTGAATTCTAACACTAAATCTAACATTAGATTGATTTTAAACTTTAATTTTATCCTTAGTCTTAGTCTTAAATCTATTCATATTCCTCACATTAACTAGAACTTATTACAAGCCCATTTTTATGTTCAATTTTAACACTAACATTAAAATGAAGTTTAATACTAATCATAATATTAGTTTTTTATTCCAACACTTATCTTAACTCCCAATTTAATATTTTGTTGTACTTTAAATCTAACCTTAGCCCCAATATTAACTATGACATTAATTAAATTTTAAATATAATTCTAACAATAAATTAAAATTTAAATCTATTTCTATATCAAAATTATTAAACTGATGTTAATTATAAAATTGAACTAAGAATTAATTTTAATCTTAATTTTTAATTGATGATGAATCCTAACTGTCATCCAAATCCTAAAGGCAATAATTTAATCTTTATATTAAACTGAACTTTAATTCAAAATCTAACATTATCAGCTCTAATTTTAATCTCCATGATAGCTATAATTTAAATCTAAATTCCAATTAATTTCAATCCTAATCTAAATAGTAAATATAACTTCAATCCTAACCCTTAACATCAAACTGAACTTTTACTCCACCTTTAAATATAACATAAAATAACTAAACTTTAATTCTATTTAAACTTTGACTCTTGCATTAAACTTAACTTTAATCCTAATATTTAATCTAATATTAAACTTAATTTTTCTTTTGTCTCTAACATAATTTTAATCTGAACTTGGATTCTTACCTAATCTCAATAATTACTGAATTTAACTTAACTCTAATATTTTTGAACTTCAAGCCTAATCTAAACCACAACTCTAACATCAAATTGAATATAAATTGTAATTCCACACTAATTATAATCTTAAGTTCAACATAATTCTAACTGTATCACAAACCTGATCCTAACCTTTATGCTAATAGTAACATAAACATAGTATTAAGACTAATCCTAAATTTAATATTAAACTAAACTTTACCATAATACTAACTGTAAACTGAACTTTAACTGTTATTTTATCTGTAAAACTAAAATTAAACTAAACATTAATCTAAATTCTAACTTTAAATCTAATCTTAGATTGTCCAACCTCAACAGTAAACTTTCATTCTGCCATTAAACTGAAAGTTAATTGTAAATTTGATGCTAACACTAATTTTAACCACAATTTTAACTCTAAATTAAAAATAAACTTTAATTCTAATACATTGAAGTGATTTAAATGCTAATTTTAACCTTAACTATACCATTAAATTGAATTTAACTCTAATCTTAATCTTAATGTAAACATAAATTTCATCATAACTCTTATATTAATACTAGCATTATATTGGGGTTTAACTCTCATATAAACTGAACTCTAATCCTGTTAAAGCAACTTTTAATCTTAAACTTAAATCTAAACTTTTAACTCTAATATTAAACTTCAATCAAAATAAACTTAATCCTAATCTTAATCTAAGTTTATATTTTTAGCTACCTTTATATTTAAACTTTTTCACTTTGAAGCTTTACATTATAATCATTAAATTACTCAGTACTGTAATTTTTATAAATATTTAATTTTAAATTGCTTGAATTTTTCCAAGACAGTTCAGTAGTATTTTATTGTAAGGTAATCTTATGTTAATTACTTTGATATATTGTTTTAAATAATTAATTTACCATTAATCTAATTATTTTTCTTTAAGTTGATGTAAATTCAATTATTATAATTTACAATTAAACCTTCATTAAACAAAAGTCAGATTATTAATGTATTTATTATTGCAATTAAATTTATACTTATTATTTTGTATGTTT